>CM055645.1:6689150-7289150 GCA_029378325.1 Elaeagnus macrophylla
GGGATTTGGGTATAAGAATTTTTGTACTATAAAGGGAGTAGATGATATTATTACTTGTTGAGAAGCATAAATTGTAACATTTTTTATTCATAGTGGAATATTGCTTAGGTGCCTTAGGTTGTAGATATAAGTTTCAAAATTTGAAAAAAAAAAAAAAACATGTTAAATCTTATGTGTCCATTTTTTTGTTTTCTTGCTCGTTATTTTCATATTGGTTAATTGGTGGTGTGGTTTTGTTTTATGTTGATTATTTATATTACCATATTGGTTTCCATTTTTGATTGTCCATTGGCTCATTATTTGGTTGGGTAATAGTCGAATAACGTTGTTGGGCCAAAGATTATCAAACAAGTAACAATCTTCAAAGATAGCCAGTTGTGTCTTTATTGGCGTTCCTGTATACAAAATACAAAATTTATTTATTTTACTTAGTGTTCATATTTTTTCTTTTATGTAAGGTACTTTACTGGCAGTTCAATATTGTATATAAACAAAGATTTTAACAATTTGTATGATTGTATGATACACACACTACAGGGTGGGTTGGAACATGTAGTTTGCACACTTGCTGACCCTTTGCTGAGGGTGCTTGGTGAGGGGTCAGCGAGTGTGTTTTTTTTGATTTAAGACCTGATGGACCTCATTAAGGTACTTGTTGGGGGCTCGCTAAGGTGGTTAATAAAAGCTTGCTGAGGTGCTTAGCGAGAAGTCAACGAAGGGTCGGTGAGATAGCTAGAAGTTAAAAAATCTTCTATAAATACCCATTCAAAAATCAAAATTTAATTAAGAAAATTGTGGGAAACCTCTTTCATTTTGAAAACTCAATTTTGGACATTGAAAATTATTTTATAATCCTGGATCATTAATACAGAGTGTTTTATAATATTAGTGATTCGTAGATCTGAGATTTAAAAAATCTAATTTTGTTAACGTGTGATTCTGTATCAACAACATGTTGAGTGTTGTTCTATATTGTGATACAAGATGTTTTTGAGAAAATATAATATTGTTAAAAAGTGATTCTGTGTTAATAATTTATCGAATATTTTTTTGTATTGTTGATACAAAGTGAATTTTAAAAAATCATATTAAGGCAGGTGTTCGTATATTAGGTTTACACTTACTAATAATTAGTACTTGTACCACACTAGGTGATGGTGGGGCTTCGTATGAGTGCCAAATTTCGAGCAAATTAAAGTATTTGTGGAGACAACTAGGTGAGAGCAACATAGGTAGTTAGGATAAGTGGTCTCAACTAATAGAGATATATGCGTTTATCTTTGTTGAGTTTATATAATTGTTTATTCTTAGTGAATTATTTATTTTTGAGTAGTTGCCTTAAGCAGCTCGTAGATGTTACCAATTAATATTAGAGCCTACGTGAGTTTGCTACATTATATTGTTGTGTTTGATTGCTTTGCTGTAGGCGTTAGTACTATCAATAATATATTTTAGTATGTGCTAACATATGATAATTATTCTATAATTAGAAAATTTTATTGCTTTATATTATTTCTACAATCTTCATTACTGTACTTATATATCTGGCTGCTTACTTTTGTTTCTGTTTACCTTCTGTTGTTTATTCGAGAGGTGCGAGTCCTAAATATCAATAGTACCTTGCCTTGACCCATCCATTCCCAGTGGTGAGCAACTCTCATATGCATGACCCATCCATTAGAATTTACTTTGCAATTTTTCTTGCTTATCTTGCTAACTCTTTTCTGATTCATTCCTTGTGTAGTTCACTAGAAGAAGGCAAAACTTGTTGACGACAACAAGAAGACATTTCTCAAGGAGATGTATGCTTTACCCCCAACAAATCACTGTAGTTCGAGGTTGGTGCTACTAGTGAAGATTTTTCATTGGGGACTTCAGCTTTAATCTTCTCTACTTCCAATTTTTAGTAGCAACCAAGGTTTATGTGAGTATTGAATAATTCTTTAGTCTAGACTCACATAGAATTGACTTGGTCTTATTCTACACTGTTCTTTTTTTTTTTTTTTTTTTTTTTTTTTTTTTTTTTTTTTTTTTTTTCCTTTTTTACAATTATTAGATCCTATCATATGGCAACCCAAAAGGGTAATCCACCAATGACTTCTAGTTCCTTACAAGGAACCTTGGAGATTGAAACTTGATTAAGAGAGTGGACGTTCTTAGGAAGAAGAGGGCTAGACAAGTATCCACCTCCCAAATCAAGGAAGCCAAGAGAATTAAAGCTCACCATTTTTCCCTAACTTATCTACTAGTTGAGGACTTCGTGATGGAAGAAAAGGCTTCACATTACCGTCCTTAATGCAACCCAATCGTTTTAAAGGTTCCAAAAGACCCCATTGGAGACACAAATGAAGATCTTCGTGGTTGGTCCAAAAAAAATTTGAAACTCAAGGCTACTATAGATAACTGCAAGCAGGCAACTATGGCTCAATTGAGTCCTTTGGCAGGAGTTGCCAGGATAGGGAGGCTTAAGAGAGACCAAGCTTGGGTCTCACTAACTCTTGCTCAGGAAGAGAAGAGAGAGCCAGTCAAGGCTCTAGATGAAAAGACTTCAATTCAATGAAGGTTGTTTGATGCCCTAAATGCTAGTGAAACCAACAAGTCCAAGCTCAGGAGCTAACTTCAAGCCACTTTGAGGTGGTGGAACTTAGAAGAGTGATCCAGAAACTGACTATTGAGGCAAAAGTTGTAGGTTCCAAAGTAGTTGATGAGTACTTGGACTCTGAAGACTTCAAAACAGACACTGGAATTACTTGGGCTCATGGCTTTGAATTAGCCAAGATAAGGTTCAAGATTGTCTACCAAGACAAGCATCTACCATGCTATAAGTTTCCCAACTTCAACAAAGTTGCCAATGAGTACAAGGAGTACTTTGATGTCTCTGAATTTAAGGCGAGTGCATCTTCAACTAAGGAGATAGTCTCCAATCTAGCATAAGCAAGGTATGGGGTACAGATTTATCACTCAACTAACACTCAGAAGATAGTGCAGGCAACACAAATCTTCATGGTACTTTCCAAGAAGACTCGTAGTCAACAGTAGTATTAGGCTTAGACTTAGGTATCTCTTTATCTTGTTGCTTTACTTTATTTTTTAAAATAAAACTTGGCAAGTGTTACGACTTGGCCTTTAAATTATAGATGCATTTGGGAGCATGACTTCAATAAAATGTCAACTTTTTTCAAATATACTTTTCTCTTACTCCACATTAGCCTTGGTAGAAAATTTTCATTTTTTTTGCTTGTGAATGCAGGATAGAGTTTGCAATTGGTAATTGACTTAGCAATTTTTTCTTATTTTAGTTTCCTTTGGAACTTGGAAGCATGACTAATATTGGGTACTTTGGTAAGACGCTCTTGACACTCAAGCGACCTTGGGAGGCCTCAATTGACTTCTACATCCTTGGGAAATTACTTAGGACATTGTGTCCTTGGGAGATCATCATTCGAACCTTGGGAAACACACTTTTCTTAGCTGTCAAAACCTGGACAGGTTGAGCATAGTAACGTTTGGAAACATGGAAGAACTGACCATTGGAATATTTTAACCAAATAATTACCTCAGGAGAGCACACCTCTACTCAATAACCTCACAATTCCTAAAAATTGACCTATGGCTTGAAATAATTTTTCTGGCAGTTTAGACAACATGATTGAAGTAGCAACTCCTCAGCCACTCATGGAGAGCAAAGCACCAGACCCTAGCATGGGTCCATAAAAATTTATGGCATGCGTAGAAGAGGCATACGGTGTCTGATGTGGAATCAGATATGACCTATGCGAGACTGAGGGTAAGCCACAACATGACCAGTAAGATGCCAGCTAGGTGGTTGATTGGTTAGCCAATCGACAACGACGGGCAATGGTGGGTGACGTGTGGGGAAAGCTACGCGTGCATATGAGGAGCAGTGGACATAGTGCCCCTGGTAGGCTGGTTGGATGGATGGCTATAGTATGGCGACGGGAGGTGCAAGTTGAGGGTGAGGCTTGTGACGCACAACCCCATAGGCGAAGCTGCAAACACGACGGGCGTAGCCGACTGGCCGAACCAGTGAGGTCAACAAAGCTCTTTTTCTTGCATGACATTTTTATCCAGTCAATTTGGTTGGATCGTCATGATATTTGGCTAGCCGCAAGGCAAACTTTCCCCTCTTGTCAGCGTCGTAACGCTCTCCTACATAACTTTTCATAGACTCCAACTTTTTTCCCAACTCTAAATTTTGTTGAAGCCAAAATTATTGTTGGTGCCATTATTTTTGTTGATGCTATCATTTTTGTTACTGAGGTCATTACTAATGAGATCAACATTTTGTTATTGAAAACCTGAATCTCGATTATGTTCTAAATCCTAGTTCCATTTTTGTGTGGAACCTTTCTAAGTCTAAAGAATGGCACTTCTCAATTCCAAGGACTTTCTAGTCTTCCTAAGCCCACAGGGTAGATGTTTTTCCAAGTCATTGAGAAAAATTCAAAAATTCTATCTCTTTTGAGTTTGGTGATTGTGATGTCTAGTGACTGATTGATCATCTGAAAGTCATCTAGTCTGTTCTTTCAGCCACTTGCTCTGTAGTCTTCTAGAGTAAGACAAGTAACAACTGATGTCTAGAGTCTAGATTCTATGGGAAGTGGTCTCCATCCTTCCCTAAAGTCAGTTCCCAACTACACAAGATGAGTAACTACCTAGACATAGACTATTGTCATGATCTTGAAAGAGTCGTCACTGGTACCAACATTCGTATTGTTTCCTCGATAGACTTTTCTCATTGAGAAATTAGTATATCATTGTCTGGATCCTGGATCATGAGCATTATGGATACTTAAGGGGGGTGTGAGCTTGCATTGGTTTTGCATAACACGAGTTCTATTAAGACAATGACCTAGTTGGGAGGGGTTCCCTTTTCTTGGGTAAGACTTGACCAGCACTTGGTCCTGGGTTATTTCCAAGAGTGGCGTGGGGCTATGTGGGACTTCAAGTCTCCATTATGGGGAACTTCTCCATGCGTTAGTTTCATGGAAAGTTGGGGTATTTTCTAGCCTAGTGCGTGGTTTGGCACTTCATGTCGAGTGGGCCAAGCATAACTTTACGGAACATGCTACTCTCTTGATCCATGCCTAGGAAAATACACTTTGAGGTTATCTGGAGAACCCAGTTGAATACCTCTAGAATCCAAGTAATTCTTGATCTTAGATGAGCTCCTCATAGGTGTCAACGGGAGCGAGTCCTGTATAGTTGTCTTGGGAGGTTTGGTTTATTGAGATGCTAGTTGACCTTTGTTTGGATCTTGGATCATGGGTGCTAGTTTCATATATATGGCGTGAGTTCCATTAAGACAAGCGGTGTTATGGGGCATGTAGTTGCCCAACTTCTTAGGTAAGGCATGATCACGACTTGGTCTTAGGTTCATGTATATGGCACGAGTTCTATTAAGACAAATGGTGTTATAGGGCATGCAATTACCCAGCTTCTTGGGTAAGACCTAATCACGACTTGGTCTTGGGGTAAGTGTCCCTAAGTATCCAACTATGGCAGTAGGGTTGTGGTGTCTCAAGTCTTAACCCAATCAAATTACATGCTTTGGTCTGGTGGAAGGTTTTTGTTCTTCCTACCCCGGTACGTGTTTAAGTCCAGCACATGATCCTATTGGAAGATGAGACTTCCCGATTGATGCTTGGATAGGCTAATTGTAGTTACTACTGGTTCCAAGGTGTAAGCTCCAGGTGTTCCTAGGGTGAAGGAGGTGTGGCTCAGCTCACATCGCATGTTTGTCTCGAGTTCAACCCAAACTCTAGGTAGTAAAGCTTCTTGATCATGATTTTGACTAATTTTAGCTATCAAATCCCGAGGAGGGCCTTGGCTCGCTCCTTTAGGGTAGTAGCATGGTAGTGCAGAGTAGTAGTTGAATGAGTAGTTGAATCTCATCCAAGTTTATAATGCTTGGATCTTAGCTAAGGCATGAGTTGACTACTAATCCTTAAAGGAGGGTGAATGCTAGCTCCCGAGACATAGTAGGGTTCATGAATGCCATGCTAAGATTGCCATAATTAGTTGTTGAAGCTTATTCAATGTTGTAGTGCCTAGATCTTAGCTAAGGAATTAGTTGGCTACTAAGCCTTAAGGGAGGGCGAGTGCTGGCTACTGAGCCTTAAGGGAGGGCGAGTGCTCGCTCCAGAGACATAAGCTAAGATTGACAGAATGAGTTGCTAAAGCTCATTCAACGTTGTAGCTCTTGGATCTTAGCTAAGGCATAAGTTGGCTACTAAGTCTTAAGGGAGGGCGAGAGCTCGCTCTGAAGATATAGTAAGGCTCATGAATGCCAGGTTAAGATTGGCTAAGTCTGCTAGTGACTGGTCTTTGTGAGGTCCAAGGTGGATGTTGTAAGCTCTGACTAATGAATAAATAATTATGTTTTCACTTCTAACTTCCTTCTTTTTTTTTATTTGTTGGTGTTTGTATTGACATTGCCACGCAAGACCTTAATAAACACAATGTAAAGTAAATTACAAGGAATAAAAAGAAAAAGATATACAAGTTATCAAGGCCTTTCTTCTTGCTGATGTATGTTCACATCTTCGGGCCTTGGTAGATCCCCACATCGTAACAAGAAAGGTCAATATCTTGATCCTAGATTGCAATCATTGTGGGCATCAAAGGGGTGTGGTCCCGCTTCTTTTCCAACCTGGATGAAACCCAATGAGATAGTGGCAATATAAGACAAGTGGATGTTGTAAATCTTGGCCCGAGAGTTGAGAACTCTAGATGTAGAACTAGTAAGCCAATGTGGCTTTTCCATATTCTCTAAATGTAGATCTCGTGGAATTTTCTGAGTATGTCTTTGGTGTACCTTTTGGATGGTCAAGTTGAAATCTGGGCATTGACCTACTGAGTGTACGTGAGTTTGAATGAAAGTTTTCGTAGATTCTACTAACTTGGAGCTAAGGTTGCTGCTTGCCCCCCAGGGTGGGAGGTAGTAACCTAAAAGGCAACAATCTGGAGTTAATATGCATGCATTTAACTTTCCTTAGATTGTTTCTTCCAAGTGCCTTGTAGATGACTAGATGATGGGTCACCCCATACTAAAGACGTCTAGAATTGGTTGTACCGTGAGCACTTGTTTCCTAGATTCCATTTTTGCTGTAGACATTTTTTCCAAGTGCCTCAATGTGTGAGGCTCTAACTTGCTTGAGGTATGTACTTGGATGAGAATGAGAGTACTTTGGTTTTTTGGAGGTTGAGACTCCAAGTTAATGTACTTCCAAGTGGTTTGCTCTTGGCTTGGATTAACTTGAATGGTGGCAACCTGGACTTTTCGTCCTGGGTTCTAGTGAGTCCAAGGGTCATTGTTTTGGTAGGTAGTGTATCTACCTCATCAAGTGTGGCCTAGTCTTCAATCACTTGATGTGGTATGGATCCACAATCTTGTTCCTCAAACTGGAAAATGGTAAGATTGGAGGTGCAACTTAGAGTACCACTTGACTAAACAACTCATCCTAGAAGGTAGCAATCCATAAAGTCTGACGGTGCTTAGGTGGTGGTTTCATGGAAAGCATTAATTTTTAGGTGGTGTTCTAGATGGCATAGCCCCTTAGGGTACGACCTACCTTACTAAGACATGTTCTCCTTTTTATGTGAATCCATGTTCTCCTTGAGCAATGTCTATTTAGCAACTATAGTCATGGTCATCCATCTTAGAGTTAGTGACATCATATTGGCGTGGCTATCGTGAACTAATTGGGTTAGTTAACTAACCTTGGGATTGATTACCCAAGGCAAGCCAGGCAAATCTAGTCCAAACTGCAAGTGCTAAAATAGATGGTGATCATTAAAATTGATGATAGAACTTGTTAGACCTTGGTGCCAATTGATGCTTGGTGAATCAAGTTGGCCTAGCTGGCTGATGGTACACAGCAAGTCCAAGTGTGACTATCATTTTCACAAGATAATATGTCTGGTTTCCTTAGCTAGGCTAGTGATCAGGGCGTGACTTAGTCTAGGGTCCAATTCCTACCCAGGCGCTTTTGGGAGTTTTCCATTGGAAGCCTGCAGCATGATTTGGGTATGGACTGCTAGTGGTAGCAACCCAAAATCAGAGCTATTAGGATCCTTCTAGGTGTGCCCATTCTTTGGAAGCACGCCAATGACAAGTTAGTGGTCGTAGTAGCCAGTCTGGTTATGATCTTACTAGGGAAGTAAAATATCATCAAGAACACATTGAGAGCTCATTTTTTGTTAGAAAAGGATCAAGCGTGGGATTTATGGAGGAAACGGATGAAGAACACAAAGAACACGATGAGTATTCTTGAGTTTTTCACTAATTCGATCGATCCAAAATCAGAATTTTTTTCCCACAGACGGCACCAAATATTGGATCAAATTTCTGTCCAGCATACATTTCCCTCCACGTGGACATGCACATTACTAGTAAATCATGTCAGGAGGCACGAAACCATGGGATGTCGTATTCTCTCCAATGCTTAAGTCATATATGAACAAAAACTTGAGTTCAGAGAGAAATTTTAAGAGTTAGAGTATGAGCTTATGCATACCTTTTTTCAATTATAAGACCCTATTTATAAAAAAAAAAAAAAGGTGGATGACATTTTAATAAATAAGTTATATTAATTAATATTTATATTATTAAACAATAACATAAATATCCTACCATTCTTACTTCCTATTTAATAAAAATTTATCTGATTGTATACTGATTGTACTTTTTTAATTTTTTTTACTAACATAAATCAATCAAATAAAATCACGTATATCTAATTTAATTTTTGCCTGACATCAAATTTTCTCAAATCATAGGTTTAATTCAAATCATGTTTTTTTTTTTTAATGCATTACGGTTCTTAACAAGTGTATAAAAAAAATTAAAAAGAGAGACTTTTATACGACTCAAATTAAATGATTAATTCATATTCAGACATTTAATATATGCGATTGTTTTTTTTTTTTTGCTACATACAAGCCTCGAACTCGAGAGCTCCCCCTTATTAGGGCGGTTACAATGCCATTGGGCTACCAGGGCCTTGGCAATATATGCGATTGTTATATTAAGAAATACAATGTTTTTTTTTTAGAGAGACAAATATTTGTTTCAGTACAAATAAAATAATGTAGTAACATGGTTGAAAATAATGTAGGAAATATATAAATCTTAAATAATAATGGGCCCTCCTACAAATGTGAATGCATGTGACTGGGAAAATATTATCACAGCATAATCAAACGTAAACAGGTGCATGTGTTTCTTTTCATTATTTAATTTGATTCCATGGTGCTCAAGTAATATATTAATATATTTATATTAGATGATTAATTATATATTGTGCTTAGGAATAATATAATTAAAGTGTGCTACGTATATGCTTGGTGACATATGATTCATTAATGATGAAAAGCATTCACACACACACACATATATATATATATATATATATATATATATATAATTATAAATTACATTTAATATTTTTTTATAAAATATTTTATATATTTTAAGTTTATTAATTATCATTTTAAAATTTATTATCACATTATATAAGAACTTTAAACATAATAATAAAATAAGGATCTAATAAAGACTATAATTATATAATAATTATCACATCTAATAATAAGAACTTTAAATATTATTTTACTTTTACAATTAATTTGAAAAAATAAAAAAACTAATTTCATATTTATTTTAAATATGTTGTAGAAATTAATCAAAAAAGAATTAAAATAAGTAAAATAAGTTACGTACAAGATACATATTTTTAACTAATTATATATAAAAGTCTAATTATATTTAAAATAATTTTGAACAAAAATACTCTTATAGTTTAAAATAATGAAGTGTACTATCCTGGATAATATTTTATTTTAACTTTCTAAAAAATTTAATCCAAACACATTAAATAAAAAGACTTCCAAAGTTTATATTCCTCATAGATATCTCTCTCTTTTTTTTTTTTTTTTTTTTTTTCTCTTTGAACTTATCAGAATTATTTTATAAAATTCAACGAGTATAATAAAAATGTTTATCATATTCATTTTTAATATATGCATGTTGTAATTAAATCAAATACATAATGGTTAATTTTTTTTTTTTATTTATCATTTTATCACATAAATTTTAAATATGGGTAAAATTAAATATTGATACAAGAGTAAAATAATTCACTTGCAAAACACAAATTTTTAATTAAAATATAGAAAAGTAAAATAATTTACGTACAAAATACATATTTTTAATTAATATACATATATCGTAACAATAAGTGTATGAATTTTAAATTACACTTTTTTATTGAACTATTAATTACACTTAAGTGCCATTATTATTGGATAAACTTATCACTTAAATGAAGTGTCTGTGGCATACATTACGATCATGTATAATTAATTAGCATGACTTTCTCAATAACTGCACACGAATTTTGGGGTGAGACTAATATATGTGGATAAGCCATGAAGTACAACACTAAGTATATACATCACTAAGGAAACTAATTAATAAAGAAGATACATAATACCTAATTTTATATACCTATAGTGACAAATATAAGAAACATAAATTAAATAAAAAAGAAATAAATAAACCACTTTGATCAGAAACCCTTTAAATACAATCATAAAATGAGGAAAGGTGCCTCTTTATTATGTTTTATATATAATATCCAGTTATGCAGTTAAATATGCCGAATAGGCAGCAGGTACATTGGTTGTAAGTGACTTCTCAATGAAGAGGAGCCACAACTATTAATTATATATATATTTTTTGTCATGTATTAATTATAAAGTTGATAGAAATAAGTTTGTCAATTATCATGAAGAAATTGAAGGCACGGTCAATTTTATGGACCCTCATTGAAGAGTGGTTAATTGGGTAAGTTTATATGGACACTCACAGCAACATGAGGACTCCACTTGTGGGCCACAGTAAGAGCACCACACTGACTGGACAGCTATGTCTCGTCCAGCATATAGTCGTCTGGGACATCGTATCCGCACAGCTAGTTAGGGGGTTGGCTAACCACCTTCTGCCGTCTGTCGAAGCACAATCTGCCTAGGTGCGATCAACTCGGCTGACATCATCCACCCAAGGTCTAGCAATTGTCCTGTGCACAGTCGTCTTACTCAAATTTGCCCTGAAAATGGTTTTCTAGACTTGAGGGACAACCTCGAGGCTAGATGTCTAACGCAATTACGGTAGACCTCCACAATAATGTAGGTGTGATGCACGCGAGTATCGTCTAGATACACTCAAACACAATATTTTCTCATATGTTAAGGGTGACATGTGGAGTCATGCATGTTTGTGCATGTTATGTTTGCATGCATGCTTAAAATTTGTGTCTTGTTTGTGTTTATGTTAGTTAACAAAATAAAAAAAAAAGTAGTAGAATTAATTATTTTTATCATGATTCATATGAGCAATGCTAAATATGTTTGTCTTTTTTGTTGTATGTATATATATATATATATATATATACATTTCTCGAACGAAAATTTCTATTGCCAAGAATAATTTAGCATTATTCAAGAATTTTTTTTCAAAAATTTTAATTAAATCTTCCAAAAACATCATAATTTACTTGTACAAAGCCAAATCATCCGGTGGTGGAGGCAAAAAAAAAAATTTGAGAGGGGGTTGAAATGTAATTTTTGCAATCAAAATATAAATTTTATTAAAATATTAAAAAATAAAAAATACATCATAATGTATAATTAGTAGGAGTTACGGTTGATTCATTTCAATTCAATACTGAATTTTTCACTCAAAAATATAAAACTAACACGTTATAATTAATCTATAACGAAAATTAAACAAAAATATAATAAGTTAATAAGTATTAATATCATATATATATATAAAATAAATTTCTTTACTAAAAAATCTAAGAAAATTGAAAGCTAAATTAAACACATCAAAATTTATAAATATTAAAATTAAAACTAAAAGAAAAAAATAAAAACGTACAAAATAAAATTTAATTTAAAATTTTAATCTTGAGACTATATTAAAAATATATGTTGATAAACAATATAAGACTAAAAATAAAATGAATGAAAAATTAAGGACAAAGAAATATTACAATTTTCATATAGATAAAACTTCAAATAAATTCAAAATTTATTAAAACAAAATATAAAATAATATAATATTAGATAAAGTTAAAATTTGAGTTGAAACAAAATATGAGAAACTTTGACCATATGAATTATAAAAACTTAAAAGCTTTTGTTTGAAACTTATTGTATGCTTTATTTTAAATTTTAGTTTTTATGTTGAGTTTAAAGTTAAATATTTGAGTTTTTTTGGATTATCACATTTTAGAAGAATTTTTATATAATATACAATTACAAATTTTGTTATTTGTGTCATTAGTAGTTACCAAATACATTAAAAATTGTGTATATATTTAATCACTTTACTAATATTAAAATATGCACATAAAATTTAGACATAATATATTATTACAAATAAAATATTTATTTAATATTAATTATATATAATTAATTTTTATAAAAAAAATTAGCCAAAATTATAACTCCACCTAGCTCCTGAATAGCTCCACCTCCTGAAATCATCCTTACAGTAGTGTTTCGAACCATCAATTATATAATTTATATGTACATAAAGATCGATTACGTCTATGAATTATGATAGCTAATTAGTGGACCAATTAGGAATATTAATCGTTCTAAAATCCATCGAGAAGATAGACTCTATCCAATTATAGAAGAAAGTATATCATTTAAAAAAAAAAAAAAAAAAAACATCAATTAAAGGCACTTACATCATAATGGTGGATCCCCATTACTCCCACTGTGTTCATTTTCTTCAGAAAATAATCATTTTAAGCATATTATGTTGAGGTAATGGTGAGTGGATATTGACATCGATCGACTTGAAATATTGTTCTTTGTTTCACTTGCCAATGGCATTCTTCATAATGTTCGCTTTGAAAATAGTGAAGTTTTGGATTCTTGCGTCATTAACTATTTTTTCAATTTATGTTTTGAGTAGCATTTTTTTTTATAATTATATTGTCATAATTTTTTTTATTATTATCAAAATAAAAATGTATAAATAAATTACACTTTTGTGTTATTTTTGTTGGATAAAGTTGTCAATGAATATCGCTACCATAATTACATTTTATGTGGCAATATTTTTTGTAGATAAAATTATTGTCAATTAATTACAATTTTTTTTTATTGTCATTATTGGATAAAATTATCATCAATTAATATTTTATACGGCAATAATTTTTACTTGGAATGGTATCACTACCATTTGTTTTTGCTTCATTCTGGTTATAGAATATGCTGATTCTGTTTGGGAAAAAAAAGAATAACCTGATTCTGGATGTGGCGAATGGTTTGCTGGTTTTGAAAAGAAAAAAAAAAAATAGTAATAGGGAGAAATTGTTGATTCCTTTAAAAATATTGTTAATGTGGTGCTCTAAATTTTAGACTAATAGAACAATTGGTTAACGCATATATTTTATTGAAAAACGAATCTAAAAGCCAAATAAATAAATAATTTGATTGATTAGAAATAAATTGATCGAAACTCGTAGCATGTATGTTGCAGTCGAGCCTTTCACCACTACATTTTACTGGCCTTAAACGAATATACCCTTCTTTAAAATTGGATACTCACTCAATGCCAATGATCTGTAATATGTGGACTTGATATGCTGGTGTGTGATGTTTCTCTTATCTTTTATCCACTATCCTATCTCCAGCATACATACATACATATATATATATATATATATATATATATATATATATATATATATATTAATAAGACAGGCTAGAAAAATAATAAATGAAAGCTATGAATATATTTACTTTTATTTTTTTAATCTTTTGTTGGTACAGAGAACCAAGAACCAAAAATGAGGTACCCTATTAAGCTAAAAATAATGTACTTGTGAATATATTGTAATATATTTGCTGATGTAGAAGAACATGTTTTTTCCCAAGAGACTAAGTAGTAGGTTTTTTGTGCCATTATTGGTTCTTAATTGTATATCAAACTATCAAAGGTTCGTTTGAATTCTTTCCTGTTCATGACCAAGCTTAGCACTCTCAAGGACTTGGTCTATTCTGGTTATTTGTAAGAGAAGCTCCGATACATAGGACATGTTTGATTTTGGTTGACAGTAATTATAATTATAATTGAAATCATTCAGTGTATTATTATGTTTAGTTTAATAATGAAATGTAAAGAGATTACAGTAGTAGCAGTAATTCTTATTACGCCTGCAATCCTCTGTAATCCTCATTACTCCTTTTAACTCTCTCTATTTTTCTCATAATTTGTATAATCATTTATGATTTTTTTTTTGTGCTCATTCTATCTCTTTTGGTAATAAAAAAAGTTTACTTTTTAATTTTACTTCATTTAAAATTTTATAATCTTGATTTTAATATTATTATTTATTTTGATTACATTATTTAAACAAATATTATAATAGTAATATTATTTCATTTACATTCAATTTCATTACAATTAAAATTCTTATTATTTTTACATTCAATGAACCAAACATCATTTTTTTTTTTTTTCTTTTCAAAAGCCAAATTGCATTTTGTCCCAAGATAAAATAAAATACAAGAACAAAATATATACATCTTAAAAGGTTAAAAACTAACAATCATTCCAACCAAAATGAATAAAAAATGATAACCGTTCAAAATAAAAATCCTGTATTTTTAGTGTGACTTGTTCTGTCTTATTGCATTTAAGTTAAAGGTACATTTGGAATCAAGTTGTATCAACTTTACTCCCTCGATCTCCATTTTTACCCCTCACTGTTGAAGTAGAATTGATGATTACAATGTGGTTGAGCTATATTCATTCTCCAGCATTCATTGAAAAATAAAAAGAAAATTTAATGAAGAACAAAATTATAAAAAAAAAATATTAAAAAATTATATAAAAAGATTTTCAAATATGTTAAAAATTTGTTAAAGTAAAATTTCAAATTATATAATATTATATAACTTAAAATTAAAAAGTAAATAAATTATGAGAAACTTTAATAATATGAAGGACAAAATTGTGAAAATTTTAATTAGAAATTTCTCATCAAGGCTTTTCCTTTTCTTTTCTTTAATTTTTATAGTGTATGACAATTGCATTCTATTGTAATAATTAGACAAAAAAAATCAAATAATTGAAGAATTTTTAATTACAACATATCATAATTAAATCAAGACGTAAAAAATATGTTTATATAATATCTATGATGAAAAATTATTCATTAATTTTGGTAGTTTAAACTAATAGCATGTCATTATTATAAAGAGGAGAATGTGATAAGAGAAAAAATGGGCCCCAATTTTTCTGTTTTTATCCTTTTAAATTTGCAATTTAAAATTTTCAGTGGACAGATCAATACATCAGTATTGATTCTGGACTAATGTATAATTTTTCATATATAACTACAAATTTTATGTATATAACTAATGTTTTTCAAATACGAAAATAAAAGTGCATATTTTTTACTTTTTTATCATTTTTATATACATATCAAAAATATAATAAATAAATGCAATATATATTACTATATTTATTTAACACTAAATAATATAAATATAATTGTGCTTATGTTAAATTTTTTGTCTGGGCTACAACCCCAATGAAGTTTCTTCCCTTTTTTGTATATGCATACGTATGTATAGATATACACACAAATACACCAATATTTAAGGATTATTTGTTACATAGTAATAAAAATATTAACCATATAATTTTTATATAATTATTTATTTGGCCTTGGAGTTATATAGTAATGTACAATTATATAAAAAATTTAACATACTAATGTAAGTTTAAATCATATTGGACCATTCAATGGTTGAATTTTTAATTATAGAATTATTTGTCTTGATTTTTTCTTTCATCTCAAAATAAAACTAATATTTTTTATTTTTAAAATATAAAAAATAAATTTTTATAATAAAATTATTTTATACATAAGAAAACTACATAAAACAAATTAAAGACTATTTTAAATATAAATTATTTAATTAAAATATATATCATAAAATATTGTAAAAATTAACTATAATATAATTCAATACAATCTAATTTAATATAATTATATTTAATATTTTTTATACGGTAAATAAAATATGAAATTTTTTCATGGATTAAAAGAAGGGAATAAATTGCTTCTTTCTTAAATGCCCCTTTTACTACTTGTTTCAAAAACTACCACTTGTTTAAAATATTTGCAATTTTTTTTTTTTTATAAAAGGTTATAGCCAGCAGTTTTCAGTGGGTGCACCGGGACATCTCAACTAGATTGGCACTTCCTTAGCACCTTCTTCATTAAACCACTCAACTACTAATATTATTAAATATTAATAAAATTAAGCATACAGATAAATATTCTCAACAAAACCTGTAATTAGATTTGTTGATAGTATCTGAATAAATGAAAGAGCTAGCGAAAGGTGGCGCATTCCACCACCAAGTCGCTGTACATAAGCTAGGAGCCTTAGAGGCTAAACTATCAGCTGCAGCATTGCCTTCCCTGTAAATATGTGAGCAGTGAAACTCCATATGAGTAATTTTATCTAAACATTCCGTCCAAGTAGAATGCCACCTCCAAGGAACCGAAGAAGACCGAGTCTGAAATAGAGCAACAACATATGCTGAGTCTGATTCCAACCAAAGACGCCTCCACCGAAATGTATATGCATACTTCACCGCATAAATGGCTGCCGCTAATTCTACTTCGAAAGCATATGATACTCCAAGCGGAATGCAAAAACAACCCTTAACAAATGATATGAGAGTTCGAAAAACACCTGCACAACCAGATAATCCTGGTGCTCCAAAAGCTGCTCCATCTGTATTGACCTTTATCCATCCCGAGGGTGGTGCCTTCCAATTAACCTCTATAATTCTCGGAGCCCGTCTTGGGATGCCTGTAATTCGAAGTTGCCTAAGTACCTGTAGATCATCCACAGTATTTCGCATGCAACCACTCTTTGAGAGACTCGCCTCGTGGATAAAACGCCATACTGTGGCAAAAGCCGAACTCAGCGTCGTCCTCTTATTGTTAAATCGATAGTCATTTCTAGTAGTTCAAATCACCCAGATGACTGAAACAATTCCTGCTTTCCATAAATTGGCGAGTTGTGATCCGAATTCCATTGCCATTGCGGTCTTCCATAGGTTTAGGATCGAATAGTCTGTACAAGGTCGTTTTCCAAAGAAGAAGCATAGGAAGTCCCAAAGAGCACTTGCAAAATGACAACTTAAAAAAAGATGTGACAGAGTTTTCTCATTGGATCCACATAACGAGCAACAGGAAGGAAACAATTGTCCTCTCCTTTTTAATTGAGAATCCGTTGGAAATTTATTCTGAATAGCACACCATAGTAAAATAGATCGTGAGGGTAGAATATAATGAGCCTAGATGGCCTTACCCCAAATCTTGCGTTCCCCAACCACATGTAGTGAATCATAAGCTTCACTGGCTGTAACATCTCCCCTAAGTGAGTGTGTCCAAATCCTGATGTCCGAACCAATGCCAACAACTATTGACTGAATTTCTGAGGTAATATCTGGATATGAGTCTTTGAAGGATTGCGGCAAATTTCAACCATCTTCACAGAGGTAGTCCCCCACTAGTGAATGTATCAGAGGGTTCGCTGGTGGATTATCCATCTTATCAATTAGTGGAATACCTAACCAATTGTCTGTCCAAAACTTGACTGTAGAATTTCTTCCAATTAACTACCTGGACTCCTCTAAGAGGGTTAAATAGTGAGGTCGCAAACCAGGCCAGATTGATGAGCAGACATAATAGTTCCGTGGAGAGCCATTTTTTGCTAGATATCTGCTACGTAAGTAAAACAGAGTGTTAGAGCTCCCTGTGATTACCCTCCATGCGAACTTTCTTAGCATGGCCTCATTTAAGAGACGAATATCCCGCAAACCAAGACCTCCTTCATCTATTGGACGACAACAGTCTTTCCAAGCCACTTGTACCTGTTTGACTGTGTCGGTCTTTCCCGACCAAAAGAAGTTGCGAATAATTTTTGTTAGGTCCTGAAGGATTGTTTTTGGCCATTTATATATCTGAAATGAGTGAAGAAATGTACCTTGAATGATCGAAGAAATCAAGCAACGCTGTCCTGCCAAAGAAATAGTTAGCCCATTCCAGGCCTCAATTTTCACACGAATTTTATCTGCTAAGCTTTGAAACCAACACTTTTTCGGAGCCCCTTGGAAGAGATTGATGCCCAAGTAAGACAATGATGATCTTCCAGTGCGCATGCCAGATAAATTTCGAAGTGATGAAATGTTGTTCGGTGTAACACCTTTACCAAAGTAGATAAAAGATTTTTCTAAGTTTACCATTTGACCCGAAAGGCGACTATACAAGGAAAAAGCCTCAGTTAACACTTGAATGTTAGTCTCACTTGTACGACCAAAAATAAGAAGATCATCTGTATATAAAAAATGTGTTGGCGCACGAGCTCCTCTAGGTGAAGAGATTGGGAGTAAATGCTCCGTATCAACCAATTTTTCAAGGTATCTGCTGAGGAAATCTTCAGCTATGCAAAATAATAGTGGGGACAAAGGATCCCCTTATCTGACGCCTCTAGAACAAGAAAAATAGCCCCTGGGTGAACCATTAACCAGAATTGAGATTCTCGCTGATGCAAATATATCTCGAATCCAGCCCAGGAAAATGTTGTCGAAACCAAAGCATTTCATCACTTTTAAAATAAAATCCCAGCGCATAGTATCAAAAGCTTTGTGAATGTCAATTTTCAGAGCGATGTTACCTTGTCGGCTGGAAACCTGCATAGCGTTAAAACATTCAGAAGCACCCGCTATGCAATCGCTAATGTTTCGCAAATTTTGATCACCTAAAAAATTTACCCGTTTTTAATACATTTGTTTAAAATATATGTTAGTTTGAACAGCTTTGTTTAAAACATCTGACACTTTCTTTTCTTTTCTTTTCTTTTCTTTTTTGATAAAAAAAATATCTTCACAATTTTAAACACCTCATTTTGAATATTTAACTATATATATATTAGGTGGTAGTGATATAGATAATAGGTCAAGTTGAATAAAAACGTTAAAAAGAATTGAAAAAATAATAAAAATAATAACTCTCAAAATTTATAATAATTAAAATAGCACTCTTTATTTTTAAACTTAACTTTTCACAATTAAAAAAATATATTAATATATCATTTTTCTTTGAACAGCTATTCAATTGGAATTAAACGAAGGCAATTTAGAACTTTCAATGTTGAATGTTCAATATTACACGTTTAAATTAAACGTTCAATGTTATTAGAATGCTAATTTTATTATTATAAATTTTAAGGGTGTTATTTTTTATAATTTTTTAAAAGAATTTGCCTCATCATTGTTGATTGTCTTCAAATTAGCTAAATAGGGTCAGGAGTAAAAATATACATAACCAAAATTATTTTGCTTCCCTCTTTAGCTATGCTATACGGACAATTATCATTCACCTCTTTAAAGTTTGGGCAATTAGTAATTCATTCAAAAAATTAAAAATAATATCAAATATTATAATTTAGATATCATATCAAATATGATATTATTTTTTTATGATTAAATTTACTTCAATTTTTATTTGAAATTTTAAATAAAGATTCAATTTTTATTATATTATAAATTTATATTTAAATGGACATTTAAGCTTCATCATATTTTAAATTCAAAATTCATATTATATAATGCCAACTTTAGGACCTTTAACAGCGTAAATAATGAAAATTACTTCTTCTATTTGCTTTCTTTACTTTTTTACTTTAATAATTATTTAGTTTTATAATATGTTATGAGCACTATAGTTATTCAAAATTGGTGATTTTATATATATGAAATGATCTTGACTACAATTTGCCACAAACTCTTTGTAGTATAATGCCATCACAAAATTCACAAGTTTTTGAATTTTTTATTTTTTATATTTAAACTTAAATCTTATTTTTATTCATAATCTATAAATTTTTTTTTTATTTCTTGATCAATTTAATTGGACATCATAAATCAATAAAATTTATAGTTTATTTTCTTTTTAAATCTATTAAGTTGTTATATATATATATATATATATATATATATAAGTGATTTGTTAAATTTTTAAAAAATTATTTGAATCGTTTAATTATGTTTAAAATTTAAATTTAATATTATTATGAAAGTAAACATCATTAAGTAATAGATTTTTAGTTAAGTTCATTGTCGTGGTCATTAATGAAATTTGACATTAATTTTATTTTAAGATATTAACAATATATACACACAAAAAATTGTTTGTTATTTCTCAGAAAAATATATTATAATCATTTGATCTTATTATATTTAAATATATTAAAAATATTTTTATAAATATGATAACAAATGTATATTTAAATTTATCAATATAAATATTTTTCATTTTTTTAAATTTTTTTATGAATTTTAAATATTTTATAATAAATGAATATATATTTATCCTCCATAAACATTTATATGTAGTAAAAATAAAAAATTATTTATATATATATGATTATAATGTATTTTATACTTAATAATATTTGAATGATATTATTATAATCTTATTTGAATTATATATAAAAGATTATGTATAATTGTATTATAAATATTAATATAAACATAAAATTTTACTAATAATTATTTATTATAAAACTAAATTAATATAAGAGAATGGAAGGAAAGAAAGCAAATAGTAAAAATATTTTTTATTGATTGTTGCATTTTTAGTACATTGTTAAAGACCTTATTTATAGAGTTTTTAAAATATAATATGAATTTTGAATCTAAAATATAATAGAGATTAAATCTAACTAAATATAAATTTATGAAATGAAATAACAGAGATTAAATTTTCATTTGAAACTTCAAATAAAAATTAAATTAAATTTAACCATAAAAGAGATAATATCTTATTTAAAATTTGACATTTAAATTATAATATTCTTTATGAATGTAAAATGCATTGAGAATATACCTCGTTAAAAATATTGCTAGAAAAATTCAGTGGGACAAAAAAAAAACTAGCAAAGAAAAAAAGAATAAATTGTTGTCATACAATAGGTTAAGGTTGTCTCGTTAAAACCTTTCTAGGAAAACTCAGTAGGACAAACTAATGGAAAGAAAAAAGAGTATAACATATATATAGATGTATTCCCCTGCTGATGACAATCATTCAACATGAGATTTTCTTTTAATTAGCACATTTTAATATTACTATGACAATTTCTCAAATGTTGATGTAAATGTTATAATTTAGGATAAATGAACATACTTGATCGTCACTTAATTTTATATGTAGTACAATTTCTCTATATTACATAGTTGTTTGCTAAATATATTTACTTCTATTACATATTACATTAAATAATAATTTACAATGTACATGTTATTCTACAAAAATAACTTATTTTGTCATTATTACAAAATTAATTAAAAATATTGCACTTATAAAATATATTGTAGTAATGATAACATAAGAAAAATGATAATTGATATATCCAATTTATTACAATATATTTTAAAATAAAACTCATCATTTTATTCTTATTTAAGATTCAACATTTATATATGATCTAATAATATTTATTAATATCAATAAATATACCGAGTCTCAATTATCTTACTAAATGATGTAAACTGATTATAAATTGAAGAATAATATGAGACTAATTTTTATATTGTGCAACCAAATAACAATTGAATATATAATGTGCATATGTTTTATCATAAAAAATAATTCAATACAAGTTAATATCTTTTCAAGATAATTACTTATTTTTGCCACGTTTTTAAAAGCACATAAAATAAATCAACGTACTTTGTATTCATATAAAGTCATGAAATAATTAAAATATTAAACTTTAATACTAATGTAAATGCATTAGATATCTATTAAAATTCATGCAGTCATTCACATTACTTTAATAGTACATACTTATGAATTATCATAAAAATATATTTCATTTAAAATTAATATTTTTATAAGTAATAAGTATTATTAATTTTTTAAAATCAGTAACACTATATAAACCAATATATATGTCAACTAGTCGTATTTTAAAGTCTTCTTATATATATAAAAGTAAAAATTTTATATATCACAGACTTATTATTTTTTAAATAAATTCACATATTTTCAATATATTTTGCATTTTTAAAAATTTGAACAACTAGTTCTTATAAATATCTAGTGAATATCTCAGGTGTCATATTATATCAATTTTAATTTGTGCATAAAATAAGTGTAATAAATGCTTAAAATAATATTTTATATTTGATTAATGCTTTGCTTTGTCGAAATTTAATAACTTTTAATTTTATTAAAGATATTTATCATCTATTGCTTATTTAAAAGAGTTCTCCCATTGTTGAAATGATATCATTTGATATCAAGTATTTGAGACTTTATAGGTGTCAATAATTGTTATAATTTTTTTTAATATCGTTTCATAGAGTGTTAACTACTTTTATTTCAACAATAATTGTTTTATTTTTGCACCAATATAATTAGCAAATTTTAGATATATTATGATTGTTTTCTACCATTTTATTTCATAGTCTTTTAAGAATTTCAATAATTATTTGAGCATGTTGCAGCTAAATTTTTTATTTTTTTAAATGCATCGAAAATATATAGTACCTTCATGTACCATAAAAATGATGCATTTTAAGTAATTTTATGTCATCATCTTTTTTTTCTTTTTTTCTAATGGCAAAAATTATTTTTATTATCAAAATTTATAAAAAAAATGTCTGCTTACCCTTTAAAGGATCCGATGTAAATGAAACTCAAAACACAAATATTAAATTTATTACTATGCCCATTTTAATGTATTTAGTCGGTGCAATAAAAATAATGCAACTCAATTTTATCACTAATATAAATTACAATTAAGAAATTTTAATAATAAATTTGTGGGTTCAACTGAACCCAACACATGAAAACCTAAAATATTTCATGTTCTCATAATATGACTGATAATATTATTTACCAATAATTCATAAGCGTAAAATTTATTATCAACTATTGTTAAATATAATGAGTTTATTTTGCCTTAGAAATATGTAACATATAAAGTTACTGAATAATGAAAAGTTTGGACTTGGTCCATAAATATTTAGGTTTTTATTGTATAATGAACTAATTTTGATTCTTCATAATTGTACAATTGAATTTTTTTAGAAAGATTTTAATGAGACAACTTTAGTATATTGCATGAAAATAATGTACTATTTTTTTTTCTTTGTTTGTTTTTGTCCCAACTGGGCTTTTATAGTAAGATTTTTAATGAGGCAATCAAATTGACATTCAAGATGAGTTTTTTAAATGTCAAATCTTAAATATGATATTATTTCTTTTTTGGTTAAATTTACTTCAACTTTTTTTTTGAAGTTTCAAATAAAGATTTAATATTTATTGTGTTATAAATTTATATTTAAATAAAAATTAATCTTTATTATATATTAGATTCAAAATTCATATTCTATTTTGCCAATCCTATAAATAGGGTTTTAACAGTGTATTCTAAACACAGTAATAATAAAAATTATTTATTCTATTTACTTTTTTATTTTTATAATTATTTAGTTTTATAATACCAAGAGGATTAATTTGTTAGTATTAATTTTAAAATATAAGAGTTTAATGGTATTTTTGAAAATAATTATACAATTTTAAGCAAATTTTTTAACAAAATTTAAAAGAATTAAAGAAATTAATAGAAATAAGAAATCAAAACTAAAAGTACAGAGAAAGAGAAATTAGAGTTTAAACTTATTATTTTCTTCCTCTTCCCACAAAATAATGAATTTCTCTTCCAATTTCTATTTTAAGTTAATTTTGTTTTCACTTTCAACAATATTTGATCACTTTTTTTTTTATTAATAAGTTATTAAATTTAGTATCTTATTTTAATAAATGATTTCTTCCGGCAAAATTAAAAATTGTTAGTTACAATAAGTGTAATTTAAATATTTTTGATAAACTTTGAGAAGTGTTATTGATATTATTTTTAATGCCAGAGAGGGATTGATAATTTATTAAATTTAGGGAAGGTAGTTATCTTATAAAATAAAATAAAAATAACTATTATGTAACATTCATTTTAGCCATCAGAGAATATATATATATTTTTTGGGTTCAAAATATAGGCCATCAGAGAATAATTAAAGGGCAAAAATAACATGGACCATGAAAATATACTAATATTATCCAAATCGGAAGCAGATAAAATTTGATATGAGGTAATGAAAATAAGTGGGAATAATTAGATATGATGTATATGGAGGATGAGTCAGTAATCATTTAGGACTAAGGAGCCTAAAAGGATAGTAACCCCCAAAAATGAGTCAGCGCACTATGTTTCCCCAGGAGTAGACAAATGGTACAATTTACAAAGCAGACACCTGAGAGTAGGACCCAACTTGATTTTCTATGTTCACCCACTGGATACTATCTGAACCTCACAACCTCATTTCTCTCTCTACATAAAAAAGGATTCCAAATCACAAGAATTAGTTTGGGTGTAATATTTTATATCCTACTAATAATTAGTAAATTAATGAACAAATAATTTATTATTTATATTGTAAGATTCACATTTTTAATCACTGTCGATCAAGTACTTGTTTGAAACAATGATATACTAAAAGTGATACTGGAGAATTAAAATCATCTCAAAGGTTTCAAAGCTGCTTCCCACTTCCATATGCCCTTTTCCCGCCATTTTCAAGTCACCATTTCTATCTTCTTGCTTAGTTATATTTGATTCTTTCAAGATTTTTAGAGAACTAATGCCTAATGCCTAGTCATATCACTTTATTGAGATAAGTTGGGTAAATTTATTTATATCGAACTTTGAATCTATAATTCTTTAAGAATAAGATATTATAATTTATCATCTATATTAGAAGTAGGAGGCTTTAATAAAAAAAAAGATCATTTAAAACTCCATTAGACTCTACAAAATTTCGATCAAATTTTTTATTTTTTAAATCCATTCTGAAATAGAGATAAAGGAAAAAAGATGAAAATACATTATAGCCGTTAAAATGCATTGCTTTGACAAGAAACATAAATTCTCATTTCGGTGATGTTAAAGAAATTTTATGTACGACTGTACTACTTCGAGGTCACATTGCTTGCATATTTATCATGGCTAAGTACTGTATATATATATATATTTTTTGTTTAATCGATAAGTTAAAGCAAGTACTATGTCAAATATGGAAGAAAATTTGTTTTAATCTCAAATAATATTGTAGGATTTTATTATACACAGAGTTTTGCTCTTGATCATTACTAGATTTTTAAGAAGTGAATCAATCTACCCATGTCATGTCAAGTATTGGGTACTTGCATTTTTTAAAAAATTGATACATTAATCTCATATTTCATTGCCTTAAAATATAAGGACATTAGTTACTCTAAGAGTAGGGAATAATTTCTCGTGTGCTATCCTTTAAATTAGTGAAAGTCCCACATAGAAAAGGAAAAAAAAAAAAAAAAACTATCTTTCCAATTCATCTACAAACTGGAGATTGCAATCTGGTTAAATCGTGGCATTATCTTCCATTTGCTTTATACTACTAAGGAATCCTAGACCCAACAGTGCCAGGCAACACCTCTCTTGTAGACACAAAAATCACATTAGATAGAAAATCTTAAACAATTCGCAACCATAACCAATGATGAAGATCAACATATCATACTAGCAGAAATAGAGTGGACTTTCACATTGATTTACATTTGAATTCCATACAAAGGCCTGCTTTATATAATTTACCCTAAAATAGCCTGGCTTTACAATTGACCCGACAGTATAACCAGCAAAACATTATTCAAGGAGTTGAGCAACCAGCAAAATTATTCTCCACTAATCATCATTGACTGAAATGGAACCTTTTTAATTTCCACAAATGTCGAATAATCTTCGTTCCTTGGTTGTTTCCACGGCTCCCCATCCATCTGCATGTAAGCATCTCTCCACTCGCCCCCTCTAACTTCCAATCTAATGGCAGCAGCCTAAAATACCATAAACCAAAACTCATTAACTCTCTACAAAGAGAAAGATGAAGAAATGGGGGAGCCAAAATGTGACGTACATACACATTTATGCCAGAGCAAGCCTTGTTTTATGCAATTACATAAGTATTGGTCTATATGATGAAAAATAGTAAACAGAAGTTCAAATAATGACTGATAGAATATTGGAGTTTTTTCATAATGTAGTACCTGGGCAATATGTTTAGCAGAGATAAGTTCGACCATAACAAATGATGCATGCCATCCTTGCTTAAGGCCAAAGATTTCAAGAAGACCGTCATCAGCTTGAGCTTCGACAAATCCCCTCTGCAAGTACAGAATAAAAGTCAAATTGAGCAGTAAATCTTCTGAACAAGCATATTCCCTCCTATGGTATATGCACAATAGTAGGAAAAAGAGTCAAAACAAAAATAAAGAGTTAACTACGTTTTATATTCACAATGTATTGTGGTAGTTGCAATCATGCCCAAAACCATTTTAAGAGTTACTATAAAACCCAATACCATTTTAAGAGTTACTATATATAACGTTGCGACCATACCCAATTGCTAACTTCTGTCTAGTAATTTAATTGAATTGCCTCATGTGCCTTCCACATGCACTTTTATGAGGGTACTATTATTAACAGACTTACCTCATGTCCCTCATATGCTGTCCAAACTTTCAGTTATTTAATTCTAAACATTGATATATTTGATGGGCTCACCCAAACCATAATCAATCTGAAATAAGCCCAACATTACTAGAATTGGCTAAGCCCAAAAGTAGTCAGCTTTCGTCAGGGGTTTGTTTGAGCTTATTTGATGGAGTATCTCAAGGTAGCAGTAGAGTTAATGACTAATATAGCATGATAATGCATAAAATTAACAAATAATGAATAAACATAACAAAATGATATAAATAACAAATATTAAAATAAAAAATTTAAAACACATAGTTTTATTCTTTAATGAAAAATGACTATAAAATAAGCCTTGTTACACTAACACTTGTAGAAACTATTTTTAGCCAAATGCATTTGGGCCTTAAAATCCCTAATATTTTAGGTCATTAACTCATAGGGGCACAGTAATTGATATTGGGCCTGAACTGGTCACCAAAAATAAATGGGTCATGAACCTAAGCAACCTTTTTACGTTCCTATTGTCCACATAGTCTATGTCTATCGAGAATCATATTTCTGAAAGATATATGCGTACCTTTTCCAAATAATCTGGCTTCAAATCACCCCATGGATGTCTACCGCTGGCATAGTTATGGAGATTCAATGCCACAATAGCCCTTACACTGAAGTGATGCAAAAATGAGATGAAAAATATATAAAAACAAAATAAGAATTAACCACCACAGAAAACTTAAACTTTTACTGTCAACACCAAAAACAAAATTGGTCTTTGGCTCGCAATAGTCATTTGAAAGATGCTTTTATTTGAATTGTAAAAAGGCAAAGAAAGAAACCAAGGGTTGAAAAGATTGTCCTACTACTCTCTGTTCTGACCTAACTGCAGATTGTAATTCAAAGAAATATCAGTTGTTGCACGTGAGTTTTATTTTTATTTAGTTTTTTTCCGCATTAGTTTGAATGGTGCGTCCCACAATAAGGTAATTAGTAATTAACAATACACCTCTAGACATTTGACTTTTTAACTAAATGCATGTTTTTCATTTACATTTGACATTTGACTTGTAACCAAGTACAAGTGCTGTTCAGGCTAAGGTTATCAATTCAATGTCAAAGTTTTAGGGTATTTTGGATTAAAAACCGAGAATAGTACTTTAGATAAATTATTCATTGTTCATCAAGTAATGCTTGGTAATCCATCCAAATGAAATATTAAAAATCGAACTTCTTTCATACTTTATGAAATAATCTAACAATTACCACCTCAGCATATTCCAGAGTGAGAAATAATTCCTCCAGCACTATATATCCCCAGGGTCACTGTGGGTTCAAGAAACCATGCAAAATAAGAGATGAATTCTGAATTGTTCCATAATGGGAACTTTTTAAACAGGTGCATTGAAGAAGATAAAGCAGAGCCAGTTTTCAAAATCATGACATGACAAACATTATTTGAATAGGAATTTAGATATTAACCTTGAAGGTACAGGGATCTGTTCCCATTCTGAGCAATTGATCTTCTTGATATGCATCCTTAGAATGTTATTAAGTCCCCTGAACCAGATGAGTTTCAATATACATTACTAAAAAAAAAGAGGTAATATATAAGCAAAGCATTTATTTATTAATTATTATTATTATTCTTATTATTTTGTAGATAGAATAGAAGCAGAGTTATGCTGGCCAAATTGATAAAACTGCCAAAAATAATAAAATTCTCAAGTAGGGAGGAAATCTCACTTTAATTGGTACAAAAGGATAAAACAAATCCAAGAAAAGACACATAAAGAAAACATAAAACATAATTAAAGAGAGCCTACAAGGGTAAAAATGACAATTTGAGCAATAAAATCAAGAAGAAAATGAAATACTCGGGCAGATTACACCAACAAAGAGAATTTTTAGGGTGAAAAAGCTTGTACACAAGCAGGAAATAAAATGTACAGTGTTCGATGATACAGTGAATAAATCAAATACCAAAATGTCTTTTCAATGAAGACAAGATAAAGACAGAAAAATGTCAAAAACTAATGAAGAAAGTATTTCTAAATTTATTATTAATTATTGTTTGGAAGCAAAAAGTGGTATTTTGAAAAGAATAAAAGGTCTTGTGATGTAGAAAAAAAATTCCCAACAATTTTGCCAGTGCAATTAATATTTCAAGAATTAAGATGGAAAGAAAAGAGGGATAAGGACAAAAATTGAATAAATGTCGATTCAAATTAGGTCATCATTTTTTATTATTGTTGAAAAATAAATATAAAATAGAGTGAGGTGCGTATAAGTCTATATTTAAATATTAATGTTAATCAATCTCTTAGGTGGCGTTTGGTTCGCTGGAATGTAATCGTAATCGTAATCGTAATGAAATGTAATGTAAAGGAATCAGTATTACGATTACAGTGTTTGGTTTAGTCACTGTAATCAAAAAAGGAATCAGTATTACAGTGTTTGGTTTGACAACTGTAATGTAATGGAATAGAAAAAAAAATTATATAATTATTTTAAAAATACAATATTAAAAAATAAAATTTCAGAAATAATACAATTTCATAACAACAATTAATACAAAAAATACAATTAATAAAAAATACAATTTAAAAAAAATTACATTTAAAAAAATTACATTCAGAAAAAATACAATTTTATAACAATAATTAATAAAAAATACAATTTAAAAACAATTATATTTAAAAAAAATTACATTTAAAAAAATACAATTTAAAAAAATAATACAATTTAAAAAATAAATACAATTCGGTATAATATAATTAAAAAAAAAAAAAACAATCGCGAGGAGGCTGGCGTCGCGAGGGGGCTGGGCGCTGGTTCGGGCTGGGCTGGCGTCGCGAGGGCTGGGCGACGCGAGGGCTGGGCTGGGCGACGCGAGGGCTGGCCGGACGACCCGAGCTGTTGGAGGAGGCGACGCGATTCGCGATGGCTGGGCGCTGGTTCGCGATGGCTGGGCTTTACGTTGGTTCGCGATGGCTGGCCGTTGGATGGAGGACGAGCTGGACGGCTGGCGGCGTCAGGGACGGGACGCGACGGACGGACGGACGGACTGGCTGCTCTGGTTCGCGCGAATGGTCTGAAAAAAAAATGTACTGTTCATTCCAGCCCTCGATGTAATCCCAATTCATGGTTCTCAGCTCTGTAATCCCAATTCCTTAATTTAAAGTAATCAATTACATTACATTCCCACTCTTTAACATAACCAAACATTGTAATGGACTGAATCCATTACATTACCTATTCTATTACATTCAACCAAACGCCCCCTTATATTATAAAATTTTTCAAATATATCAAAGAAGAACAAATTCCACTATTCACTTAATATTGTAATAAATTTTATTAAAATGGACTTGTGCAATACACATGTTTCATTGACAAAGAGTAGTTAGTGTCATTAATTTTTTCCTCCGAACTATTTTTTTGCGTCAAAATGTATTTAACGAACAATCTTGGCCATTTATTTTCATTCATCCAATAGTGGACATTATTTCTTCGATCCTGTAAATTCGAGGTACGTTGATCTTGAATCTTGCATCCAAACATCATAAATTATCTTCTCCAACTCGAATAGGCAAAAATGAATAATACTGTCTATTGCTTCTTTTTTTATATTATGGGTTTATTGGATCTGATGATATTCCAATAAAGAAAAAACAAGTAATTACTACATCAATAAAGACGGAGGAAAAATGCTTATATATGCAGAAAGTCGGCAACTACAAAACAAAGAGCTTCTTTCTTAAAAAATTCACCAACAAGAAGCATTTTCCTCCAATCAATTGTGCATTCATGTTTCCCTCTAGCTCTTCCATGCCTAAGGCCTGACACACTCACACGCAAAGCTTCCTCAGGCCAACTCAATTGCTCTTGATGTTTCCTGTATGAGCTTTCCTCGGCAAAATTTCAAGTAGTAATTGATTCATTGTTTTCACATCTCTTATGAAAAGCCCAATTGTTCTATTAATTTTTGCAACTGGGTATCTGTTTTTGCTAATGAATTCTCAAAAATCTCACACCTTTTGCTCCAAATCCAACTTTAAAGTCTATTTCCCAGTGTTTTTGGTGATAACTAAAATACCCATTTCTTCTTTTGAGTTTTAGTTCTCATTAGGATTTAGAAATGGTTACAGAACCTTAGATTTAAAAGATGGTAATCAAGCTAGTATCAATCTGAACCTAGCCCTTGAGAAAAGTCCCTTTTACCCTTGTTACATTCATGCTGAAAACATGTAACCACTATATATTATTATTTTATTTGGGACATGAATAAAATAATAGTTTTTGTCCTTTTTTGACCTTTTTTACAAAAGTAAAGGACAAAATAACACCTTTTTATTTTTAAGGGGCTAAATGACCAGATTTAATGTAAGGGTCTTCTATGATATTTTTCTTTATAAAATATTGTGTTTCCTTATTAGAATATTATCATTATCTTATTTATCTATTAGGATTTGTGTCACTAGGGTTTTGGTGTTGTAGTCTATCTATAAATAGGCAATTATACTCTCTGATATAAATCAATAAAATAACAATGATATTTTTCCTCTTTCTCATTCTCCTCTCTACTATGTTCGACTTCTCATCATGGTATTAGAGCATCCTCTAAATCCTTAATAGCTTTCTCTTTCTTTAGTTGTGTATTGTCCTCTCTCCCCCTAAGTTTATCCTTTTTAATTAAAAAAAAAAACTTGACCTAAACCCAACTAACCATTACCAAATAGCAAATACAAACTAGCCACTGCCATTGATTTGAATTTTTATGTATCAACCAGGCCTATTTGAAGATGGTATCGACGAGCCTTCAATTCCCGTAGATTTATGTTGGTGATTTTCATTAGCGTATGTGAACCAAATTTTTAAAAAGAAGGAAAAAAAAATATTTCCACCTTGGTTTTTCTCAACGTATTGGCTGCTTTGATTTATTTTTCATATTCAATCATCCAAGTTCATTAACATCATACATATTATTTGTTTAGACAAGTTTTGCTCTCGTATTCATTATTTAACAATTGAGGTAATTATTTGATTTTAATTGAAGTTTATTTTGTCATTTTAATTTTATGATCCCTGCCCAAATGAAATATTGAGATCTTTGTCCGTCTTTGAATTCTATGTAGGTTATATTCTGTCTGTCTCTCAACTCACAAGAATTCCCTACTGTCTCTGTTAACTCTATAGGTCTCTACTCTATCTTTAATCTCCAACCCAAAAGTTATCAACTATCAATTGTACTATGTGACTATTACACTAATTATTTATTAATGATTATCTTGAAAAAGAAATACTGGTGTGATTCCAATGCTTCTTTGGACAAGCGACTACTCAATCACATGTGGCAAAATATTTGTCATTTATTATTTCTAGTGTATTTATAATGCCTTTTGAATTTATCCAAACTAAACATAGATATTATTTATATCTAGCTTGAGGGAGAGTCTTAGAAAATAAACATAAAATATTGTGTTTTCTTATTAGTTTAGGAGTTATAAATTAGAAAACTATCGTTATCTTGTTTATCTATTAGGATTTTGTGTCGCTAAAATTTTGGTCTTGTAACCTATAAGCAACCATACTCTCTAATATAAATCAATAAAATAACAATGATATTCTTCTTCTTTCTCATTCTTCTCTCTACTATGTTCTATTTCTCAACAATTAATATGCGAATGTAAATCAATATTGGGAACTATAAATATATGCTCCTCATAAAGCCAGCATTAAAGTTTAGTGCTTCTCATTGACAAACTTATGCACATTCCATGTCCACCACAGGAGAAAATGTATAAAATTAAATAATGTAAATTGAATGTAAAATTCTGGCTTATCATTTGAGGAAAGTAATCTTTGAAATAATCATAAGAAGCATAAATCAAAATATAATAAAATGCTTCAGTTAAGACATCTAACCATAATCTTGGATCGCTTGAGCAAGGTGTGAAAAACCAACCTTGAGTACAAGTATACCCTGAATATATAAGCTGCAATATAGAACATGGATGTATCATTCGGCCACCATAACTAAAAGAACACAACTAAAATATCCTCTTGAAATTCTGCGCCTAATTATGGGAAAACACCAGTTTGACAAACAAAAATCTAATGAGATGGTACCCATTTAACACAGACCTTATTGGAAATAGGACCTTGTGCAAGGTAAGGCTTCTCATTCCGTAATTGATGGAAACCATAAGCAACCTGGGCATCCATTCCTGCATGACCAAATAAAACTATGAGATGGATCACATCAAAAGAGTAAAATTTGGAACTACAAAATTTAGTCATTGTGACAACAAAGCATTTGTTACCATATCATTCAAACTCTAATAAAAAGCCAATAAAATACGCCATGGGCCTGCAACAACTTTCATAAAATGAAAAGCCATGTGTCGTCAATTAATAAAAGCTGTTGTATGACTCGGCGCAACTTACCTATGCTAAAATAGTTATAAAAAACTCCTTCGTAAGATGTTGCTTTCTCAGGTAACTCATCTCGCAAACTCTGCAATTAAAAATTGATTTTACTATTAAACACATAACGTTTCAAGGAAATAAGAAAACTTGAACCAACAAAAAAGGAGCCAGAGAAAAAAAAAGTCTTCATTAAAACTAAATTGAATGTCTTCAAAAACCACCCTAGAATTCCCTTTCCTATACAACTTGTTCTATCTTTCAATCTTTTATCATATGCTAATTGAGTTAAATGCAAAACCAATCACCCCCGAAAGAACCCACTGGTTATAACAAAAGAGATATCAGGATCTAAAAACATGCTTAGTTAATTTCTTTTAGATTCATCAGCCTATGTTTAAACAGAAAATGGATACCTGAGAGCAAGGAAGAAAAGATAGGCATGACAAGACAAGTCTATTTAAGGAACCTTTGAAATATACAACATTAGGTCAAGTTTGGATTTATTTGCGACCAAGGCCAGTAATGTTTATAGGTTTCAAGTACTTGTGTGAGTCAATGGTAGCATGACTCCATATAGACAATAGAAAATGGAAAAATGCAAAGCTCGATAGAATATAAAAGAATAGCAAGGAAAACACAAAGGATCACAATCTCTAGAGTCTAGAACAATTTCTAAAGTTCCATTTTGTTCCCCACCTTACTAGCATTCATCTCCAACCACAAACAAGAAAGATGACTGAGTGTCTGAGACCAGTAATTGAACTATTAAACTTAAATAAGAAACTATTGAATTATTTCTCAATGATATCAGCCTTTAATCTCCAATTTAGTCAAAATGCTCAAACAAAATTCCAGAAAAGGGATCACTAACTTCTAAGGACTGCAAAGAAATTGGGCCATGCATAGAAAGATAGCTACATCGGAGCCAACTTCAAAGTGACCCTCATTTGACGACCTTTGTTATGTCACCAAAACCAAACTTTAACAAAATTTGGACTGTCTGGGTTTAAGATCGGTTTGAAATATGTTTTAGGTCCTGGCAAAATATCTATACATGTTTAACGTTCGCAAAAAATAAATAAATATACATTAAAATCAAGAATCTGAAGCAACATGCACAATGTAAAGAAAACTCTCAGAACAAGGCTACCAAGGAACATGATGTACGGAATCAAAACAAGTAGGTGTACCACCTCGTCAAGAACATGGTCCTCCATGAGTCTCAGAGCATGGGGCGGCTCAACTACTTCTCCAGCTGGCATTGACAACTGGATCTGCCAACTGCATAGCCAAATTAATGTTGCTAAAAGTTTGAACACTGAGCACACTCGATACTTTTATCAAACATAAGGATAATCATACCAATGGAACTTGATGAAGTGTTACAAAACATTAGAAGTAAAAACAAGTGCACAACCAAAGGCATTCTATTGAAAACAATCAGATATAATTTTTAACTTAAAAAATAAAACCCAATACGTTTCCAGATACCCTTTAATCTATTCATAACTTGTCTCTGTAAAGTATAAAGGAATCCAATATACCAGTACCATAAAAAAAGAATACAGGGCACCGACTAATACAACTCAATTTAAGAAGTTCTGGTCAGAAGTACTTTATATCTTCTCTCATTCCTATAGAAAAAACAACTAATGAATGGTAATTTCTAAATAACTTTTCCAATAATGTAAGTTAAAGAGATGCAGAAAGATATGGAGGGAGGGAGCTAGGGAAAGAAAGAAGGGGAGAAAGGGGAAAGGGATAAATGGGTATACGAATAGCCTTCAAGTGTAACCCTCAATTAATAATGCAGTTTAGATTTGTAGATAGTAAATCATGAATTTGTAAAATCAATTGCATTCTGACTTAATTCCAGGGAAAATTTTGTACCTAAACCGATGAACACAATTACAGAAACTAAAATACAAAGAAAAAGAAAAGCTTCAAGTTATTTTGTTCAAATATAAATACATAAATAAGATCTTCATATGACAGTAAGAGAGGCATAAAGAGCTACTCAAAGGACATTATTTCTAAACCAGTAAACATTTTCGGAAACCTTAAACTATAAAAATATCATCTGCCATACAATAAAAGAAAAGACGGAGGCAAAGCAACAGAGAAAGGGGAAAAAAAATATTGCTGGTAGTAATTGAAAATTAAACATACCTATCCAAACGACAAACTTGACCTGTACTAGCCCTATGGAGTGATCTTTTAATGGCCGATTTCCAACCAAAAGAGAAAGAACCACCCTGTTTAAAACATTCACACTCAAATGATAACATCAAAAGAAAAGGCTGGGCATGCTCAAAAAGTCAAAAGGCCAAAAAACTTACCCAACCAAAACTCCTAGACAAATCATTTCCTGTACCAAGTGGAATTATACCTACTGGAGGAACTGGCCCGCGACCCTGCATGTTGAGTTCCCCAAGGCATCCCAATACCCATCCGACTGTACCATCACCCCCTGCAACCTGCCCGATCATCCCATTTTTTCTTATGTTATATTAACATTTTGGATGACATACTAAATTTGAACATGGCATAACATGAAAACTTGTGTGCAAATGTCACCCAACATCATACCATAACTCTCATTTTTTCACGGCACTCAGTAGCACAAGAATCGCCAATACTAGCCAACTTCTCAAGGCAACCCAATCCATACCGAACAAATTCGTCGGGCTTCACATCTGAAAGGTCAAAGACCTGCATTGCATGAGGTTAACAATTTCCAGTTACCCACTTAAAGAATTATTTAAAGAGATGAAGGAATAAGAAAGAAAAAGTCAGATATTTTCAATTATTATGAAATGTTTGTTACTTAAAAGTTGCATAAACTCCAATAACAAGCAGTTTATTGAATGGTTCCAGGTTCATATGTATGGACAATCAGAGAGTCACGTTCATTGTCATCAACATTCAGACCTAAATCTGTTTCACTGAATTTTCGAAGAAACAATAGCAAACCCAACATGTTTCAAAAGTGACCAAGTTTCCTCTAAGCCTGATTACTTGACATTCAGAGTCATGCAGATTTGCCAAGATTTACCATAGTTGCTCAGTTGGCTACAATTCATTCCAATACCTAAAAGGATAGTCATAAATATGAAGTTTTACGTAAACTAGCACCATCGGAAAATGGCAAGAAAAACATCACCCACAAACACAACTAGCGCTGCAGCTTAGAATATCTTCTAGCTTAACCACGCAATGTGCCAGTTATACATCAAGCTTATGCAGGAAATCAATCAGATCGCATGAGTAAATAAACTTAAAAATGTTATGTTTTTTCTAAATCTCTACTCTAAATACAAGGGGAAGCTGCAACTTTTATCATTTCATATACCAGTTTAGAAAGTGCAGACACCCAAACCAGGTCACCTAAATGCAAAAGTAAATTTGTAGCACCAATAGGAGCTATAATCCATACCATATCAAACTGATAAGAAGATAATATGTAAAGAAAGGGAGATCGCACAACTCACGTTCATTTTACAACCAGAGCACTCTACTTTCTTTTCTATTTTTTGCAGCAATTCAATTTTTTTAAATTTTTTTTTTTTTTTTTTCACTTCAATTGTTATTTCAACTGCATAGATTGTCGATTACACAATGATGGTTATAAATGATAGAAAAAATAATTTGTACAAGGTTAAACTGCCAAAAAATAACAAGAGGAAACTGTTCTAGTTTAAACTACCCATAAACAGGCAAAAGGATAAAGAAAATTTTAAGCCAAACATAGCTATTCTTATCAATGACAAATTCACGTCAAAATTCTTCAAAACAAAAATATAACAAGAGGGACCCAACAAAAAGCCATAAATTCAAGAATCCACCCACAAACGAGCAAAGAGAAAAAGATTGCCATGAATTTTGGGTGAAAAATAAAATAAATCACTCATGATCACTGCCAACAATCTTAACCATTGACCATCTAAAGCCTGAAGCACAAGTCTACCTATACATTCTTGAATTCACATACAAATAATGAATATGCATGAATAAACAAACAAACACATTTCGGACCATAAACAAACACAGAAAAGAAAAGAAAAGGTAAGCGATAACAATGACGAAATTGCCTAACCCACTTCGAAAAATCAAAAAATATATACGACATTCAAGAACGAAATCGTGAAAAGAAAAGGGGAAAAAAAAAAAAGACCTGTTCTTCACACATCAACTTCTGTAGCCTCTCCTTGAGCAAAGGTCCATGTCGCCCACCGCTACGCGAGTTGATAAACACAACCATGGGGGATATCGGAGCAAATTCCTCGGCAAGTTCATCATCAATGGAAGCAATAATGGATGAGGTTACAGAATAATCAGAAATACTATTTCCACGTTCAAATAAACGGCTCTGACCAACACTCGGGTCCTTTAATCTAATAGAGTCGCGCATTGCCAAGAGCAAATACTTGGGCATCAATATCTTTCGTTTCAAATCATCATTGTCAATCCTCATACCCGGTAAACCACATCCTCTAATCGACTCCACCATTGACGATCTCGCAGCGGTCTTGATCGAGTACTCGCTGGACGGCGAATCCATTAGCTTTTCCTCGTCTCTTTTTCCCTTTTTTATCTCTCTCTTTCTACCTCTGTTATTGCAAAAGCTTTAAAGCTTAACGGCCAAAGCTTTTTCAGAAATTGAAAAACACCAACATCAACAATGATTATAAAGAAGCTCTTTATTGATCGTTTGTTTGAATATGATGCAATCATAAATTAGTTAATTATTCAAGAATGTTATAATGCGAATGAAAGATATAGAATAATTATTTTATTGTAGCAGTAGAGAGAGGGGGTAAAAAGAGAGAGATTTTAGAGAGGAAAGGCCTTGAACAGAAGGATGGGTTGGTCGGCCTTCGTCTCCACAGAGAAATTTTGAGAATAATGGTAGCGTTGGACAGAGTGGCTGGCTTTTTTTCTTTATTTATTTATTTATATGGTGTAAAAAAATTCTTAAACGTAGAATATTGTACGATGCTTATAAATTATAAATAATTAAAATGAATTGGTTTTATAATAATAAATATAATTATTATATGTAAGAATTTTTTTTTTTTTTTTATTTACGTAACATAACTCAATTAATTTAAAGTGTTTGTTTAAAAGGAGTCCAAATTGATAAAAAAAAATATATATATATATTATTTTGAGGTTTCATGGTTATTCTTTTTATTAAAAATAGATTTTCAGTTGTGTTATCGATAATAATTGGTCGTCAAAAGATTACCAAAAATTGACTTTTTATCACCATCGTTTTCTACCTATTTTTAATATTTTTGACTATATCAACTTCTTATGTATCTTACATTGCTACATATGATAACTAATTATAGTCGCTTAAAATCTTATCAGAGTCCAATTTTAATCACAAAAAAGTGGAATGATTTGTGAAAATAATTTCAATTTTGATTAAAAATTAAATTTTTTTTAAAATTAGTAATAATAAATTTAAAATTATGCATTTTAGTTATATTAAAATTAGATAAATTATAAAAATATCATTTTATTCTAATTCATACCTGTTATACTGCGCAGTATGTAAACAGTTTACATAGTATGTAACACAACTTACATAGTATGTAAATAGTTTATATATCTATATACATAGTATGTAAACAATTTACATATCTGATAGTATATTTACATACCTAATCATAGTATGTTTTTAAAAATTCCAACCTTATTTTTGCTAATATTTGTAATCTTAAATTGAATCTCAAACCCCAGTCATAAAACAAAAACATATATAGTGAACCTTAAAAAAATAAATAGGAAATTGTGGATGAGAAATTGAAAATAAACATTAAAGAGATCTTTAAAAAAAATTAAAATCCAGGCTTGGATTACATATAACCAAATTGTTTATTTGTGTTTGTTTCTCATGACAACATTGAAATATGATATTTGATTCGTTTCAGCTTATCTTTTATACCCTAAACAAAGAGCATTCAAGTATCATCCACACTAATAAATTTCAATTTATTTTTTAATATCTAAGCAGCGAATGATTACAGGTAAGATTTCATTACCAATTGATAGAGCATATAGAAGCTATCAATTTGTAACTCATGATTGATAAAAGCCAAGACTCGCAACCATAAAAAGATTAAAGGATATTTGTTAAAAAAAATATCACATTTCATACACCCCTTCAAAACTACAGAAGATTAAAACAATTTACATACTATGTAAATAGGTATGTAAACTGTTTTACATAGTATGTAACACATGTTACATACTATATAACACAGTTTACATACCTGTTTACATAGTATGTGTAAATATACTCTGTTTTGCTTAACAAAAACAGAGTATCTCAGTTTACATACTCTTATAGCAGTATGTAAATGAATATGGCAGTATGTAAAAGAACTACCTGAAACACCAACTTTTTTTTATAGAAAATAACTCAAAAAATGAGCAAAATAATGAAGAAAGTGAACAATATTGACCTTACATAAATAACAAAAATTAAAAATCTAGAGGTTGCAAAAATATCTAAAAATGGAACAAACAACTACAAAATTAAAGTTGCGTTGGAATCAAATATAGATAAACATAATGATAACAACAAATAAATGGCACGTTATTAGCTGACGTGAAATTGGAACATACCTTAAATTATTAGAATGAGTGAGTTGGAATATAAGAAAGAGAATGAGGAGGAAGAGCCTTATCGAAATTAGTTGAATTAATTGATTAAAGAATAAAAAGGTAAACTTAAACTTATAAAATGAAGTTGTACCGCGATTTTTGTCAAAAACGAACGTGAACTTAAAATATTACTATTTTGAGGATTTAAATCCAAAAAAGAGATTTCAAGTGACGGTTTTTTTTTTTTTTTACCACTTTGGCCCATTTAAGCAAATACCCATGATGGAAGCTGAGATGCAAAACGCTTTTGAGAAACTTCAGAGAGATCATGGGTCTTGGTCTTGCAGGTGGTTTTTTTTTTAAATAGATGCTTAGCAAATTATGACCAATTATAACATAATACATCTTATAGATGATGTAGGGTGATAAACAGTTGGTATTGTCAAAATCTTAAAAATTGGCATCAATAAAAAGTAAAAAAAAAAAAAAGAAGTCTACATTTGATTGATGTTTTAATGACTTGTTATTATCGGTAACACAACCTATTATAAGTCTCCCTTTTAATTAAAAAAATCATCTATAAGACTCAAGTCATATTTTTCATCACTTTTGATCACTTTTAGACAAATATCTATTTATTTATTGGTGAAGTTTTATGTTTAACTTTATAATATTTTAATAAATAATGATAATAATAATGATAATAATAATAATAATAATAATAATAATAAATATATAAAGGGGCAAATTTTTATTTTTATTAGAAAATGAGCATCTTTACTCTATAAGTAATATGTCACATATTGATTGATGCCAACTATCTATATATTAAATATATCATACATTTTGAAATTCTCTAAATTTCTAATAAATTATAAAAATATAATTACTTATCTTTTGGTATAAACATACGCAGGTTTGAGCCCATTTTAAAATATATAACTTTTGATGCTACGAAAGGAAAAAAAAAAAAAAACCATTAATTTAATTTTGATTAAATTTTCATTTGTTACACAACGTTGATACTAACTATATCATAAAATTCCTCAAAAAGTAATTGGGTTTGTTGAATCTCTGTCTATACATGTCTTGATAATTCTTTAACTCCTATAATGATTTAATCGAAAAAAATTTGCATTTTTAGACTTAATAGTACTTCTTAATTTTTTTTAACATATATTTTTTTATTGAATTTTTTTACCATGTAACTTACATATTTTCTATTCATATTCCTGTAGCTCTGATCAATAAAGTTATTGTATTTACCTATTATATTTGACTTTTTACTATCTTATATTTGTCATACCAATATATAAAACACAAATATTTAGTAATAATAATAAAATATTACTAATAAAAAGAAACTACGTATCATTTGTTTATAAAATTAATAATTATTTTTATGATTTTATTTAAAATAATATTACTAATAAAAAGAAACTACATATCATATGTTTATAAAATTAATAATTATTTTTATGATTTTATTTAAAATATTGTAATAAAAATATATAATTATATATAAAAATAATTCTCTAACAAATTTATAAGTATAAATTTTAATGTGCTACGCACATAAAAATGACACACACACACATATATGATCTAGTGAGCAACAATGTCACCTTAAGGTGAGTACCAACAGATGAAACCTATTAATCTATATATTTTTTTTTATATAACCTATTATATTTATTTGTATTTTTGTAACATGTTACAATTACTTGTATATTTGTATATAGTATATTACATCCACTTTTACAAGTTGGTCGATTCAACTTCACTCTATAATTTATATATCTAGCTCTATTTTGTATGTAACATGTTACATTTATCTCTAACAGAGTATTGAAGCTCCAATAAAGTGTAATATATTGCATGAAATTCTACCTTTGGATGTAACATGTTACATCTACGTCTAGCAAGGTCGCTAATGGTGGCAACTAGATCTTCAATGAGGCCATTGACAAGGCTACCGAAGCACCAGTGAGGTTGCCGGTAAGATGGATGAAGCTCTGGTGAGGATGCCAAAAATGTGGTAGTGTTATAATAATCCCATTTTATTGAATTCATAAAATGAAGATATTTTGGTCTATTTGTTAATAATTTAATATAAAATTGGGAATTTTGAAATGAATTATTACTTATTAAAAAAAATGATTAATTTATTAAAACTAATTCTATCTAGGCAAATACTGCATGTCATTCTCATTTAACTTCCCTATTAATTATATGGCCCAAGTATAATTAGGGGTGAAAATTTGTACTGTAGTACAATTGTCCAAATCAAACATGAATTAAAAAAATGTGAACTGAACACGAATGAATTAAATTTGGGCTTACCCGAATAACACGAAAATAAAAAATAATTATAATTATTATTATATATTATTACTATTATTTTTTTACAAGTTAAATCTGTTAATTCATGTTATAAAAAATTTGCTATATTTTTCTTACTAATAATGTGCAAATATATTATATTATCACTTATCACAATTATATGAAATTTAAGCAAAATTCTTCCTTTATTTTAATTTTAGGTAGTTGTTTATTAAGTTATTTTGTAATATAATTATGAATTTGATACTTTTAATTTTTAATTTTGTAAAAACTTGTAACAAAATTTTTATTTGTATATTTAATATTATTATAATGCCTTAAATTTGATTCAAATTTTTTATTATTCTAATTAGACTAAAAATTATAAAAAAATTTGTAATATTTTCAATTAATATCAGATTAAATAAGGTAAACAATACTAATTAATATATATAAATAAAAGTTTGGACCAATTCAGGTTAGTTTGGGCAAACCCAAAATTTTTTGGTTTAGAATTTAGGGTTGGCAGTTCATGATACCAACTAAATTCGATTTGGGTTAGGGTTGACAGTTCATGACACGAATTAAATTTGGGCTAGGCCGAACTAACCCAGCATGCACAAATTGCCACCCCTAACTCCACCTTATCAAAAATCCACCCAACCTAATAAGATGGATTACCATTTTCGTAGATTTTTGATGTATTAGATTAAACTTTTCATTTGCTTAGATTTTTTAGTTAATAATTTTTTATTCATATGTGATATTAATACATATTAACTTATTATATTTTTGTTTAATTTTCGTTAAATATTTATTATCATGTGTTAAAATTTTATATTTTTGTGTAATAACTCTATATCTTTACTATATTATGACATTAAAATTTTAATATTAGATTGAAAAAAGTCCACTATAGCTCCTACTAATTATATATTACGATGTATTTTTTATTTTTTAATATTTTATAAATTTTGTACTTTACATAAAAAAATTAAATCGTAACGCCCCCTTAAAACATTTTTTGGGTTTGCTTCTGTTGATCACCAATTAATTTATATAGGCAATTAGTTAGCTTTGAGATAAGTGCTTAAATATTTTTCTTGATTGAATAGCATGCACAATTTTTAGGCAAAGATGTATGATTTATGTGTGTGTGATCCATAATTGAAATTATTAATGAGTAAGTAGTTCAATATAATTGGCATGAGAGTATGGTTAGGTTAAATTACTATATTGTGTGCAGTTTACTTGAAAGATGAATGTATGCATAGGTTAGGGCCAATTGATCATATAACTTATTTGATAATTACTTGAAAAATAATATAGTGATTCTCATGCTTAGAAAATTGAGAGATTAAAGATTCCTAAGTTTCGTTTCTCATATATCTTTTGCTAAATTTTGTGATTTATTTGAAGTGCTTAGTTATTTAGTTATATTGTTTTATTGTTTTCTTATTGTCCCAATAGCAATAACAATAATTTTATATGCACTCATTTATAAGTTATACTACTCCCTGTGGATTCAACATCTTCTATTTAAATACTTATCACTTATACGCATCTCATACACTTACTGTTAGCATGTCAAGTTTTTGGTATCGTTGTCGAAAATTTTTACAACTTATAACGGATATCAAATTAAGGTATTGTTTTACTAATTTGGACCTTTTAATTTTATTTTTAGTGTTTTTGTTGTATGCCCAGGTTTACAAGTGACAACCTAATTCCTTTTGATTCAAAAATTGAGAGGATCATACGTCGCTTAAGAAAGGAAAGGTTAGACCAACAACTAAGGGTTATGGTACAAGACAGGGATCAACGTGTTGTTGTGGTCCCCAAATTCTTAGGGATTTTGCAGTCCTATAAGTAGATGGAGCCCAAACAGTTATTAATAGACCGGGCATCAATGCTAATAACTTCAAGCTCAAGCCAAATGTCATTTAGATAGTGCAGGCTAATCAATTTAGAAGGATGGTTAGTGATGACCCCAATGTGCGTCTGGCTTCGTTCTTGAAAATCTGTGACATCTTCAAGATGAACAGTGTTTCAGATGATGCAATACACCTTCATCTTTTTCCTTTCTCACTGAAGAAAAAGGATGAGGCATGGTTACAGTCACTATTAGCTAGATCAATCACAACTTGGGATTAGTTGGCTCAAAAATTCTTGTCTAAGTGTTTCCCACCTTTAAAGACTGCAAAGCAAAAAAATGACATCATATCCTTTTAGCAATTAAAAGAATAATCATTCTATGAAGCATGAGAATGCTCTAAGGAATTACTTTAAAGATGCCCACATCACGGTCTTCCTATTTGGCCTCAAATTCAAATTTTTTATAATGAATTAATGGGATAACCAAGGACAATCATAGATGTTGCAGCAAGAGGTGCACTAATGAGAAAAATTGAGGAGGAGGCCTTTGCAATGTTAGATGAGATGACATCAAATAATTGCCAATGACCAGTAAAAAGGTTGAATCCTAAGAAAGTAACTGGAGTGATAGATGTAGAAACCATAGCAATAATGCAAGCTCAAAAAATACTTTGGCGTTAGGATTGGCAAAAAAGTTTGACGGTGGAACAGTAGGAGTTAACATGGTATGAAACCCATTTATGGTATGCGACTATTTTAGTGAACCTTATGCTATTGAAGCATGTGTGAACCCTTTTAAGACTATCAACTATGTTAACAATCAAAATCGTCAAGGGAACACATATTCTAATGCATACAACCTAGGATGGAGGAATCACCCTAATTTTTCATGGAATAACAAAAATAACCAAGGTGATAATCAATTCAAACGTCCACAATTTTCACCTAGATTTCAACAGCCACAACAACAATAACAACCTCAAGACAAGAAGCCTACTAGTGAGGACAACACAAATGCATTGATGGGTATAATGAAGGATTTTATTCAAACTATGAATTCTAAATTAGATGGTATAGAAGCAACACATAGAGCTTCTATTCGTAATTTAGAGGTGCAAATGGGTCAACTAGCTCAAGCTCTCAACCAAAGATATCAAGAAACCCTTCTTAGTGACACACAAGTAAACCCTAAAGAACCCACTAAGGAGAAATGTAATGCCATCATGACAAGAAGTGGAACTATAAAGGGAAATGATCTAGGGGATCATGAAGAGGAAAAAGAAAGCGAAAAGGGGGAGCTAAGAGAGGAGACAAAGGGTAATGAAATACCAATGGAGAAAGAGAAGATAGTCAATGGTGAGTCATGCACAAACAAGAAAGGTAACATTTACACTCCACTTGTACCTTTCTCTCAACAACTTGTTAAACACAAACTTGATTTGCAGCTTTTTAAATTTTTGGATGTGTTTAAAAATTTTCACATTAACATACCCTTCATAGACGCATTAACACAAATGCCCTCATACATGAAGTTCATGAAATACATTATCTTTAAGAAAAAGAAGTTGGAGGAGTATGGTATAATACTACTAATAGGTGAGTGTTGTGCAATTCTAGAAAAATAATTACCTCACATATAAAAAGATCATGGCAACTTCACAATCTCATGCACAATTGGTGATTTACACTTTGATAATGCACTGTGTGATCTTGAAGCAAGTGTGAATCTCATGCCTCTTTCAATATTTAGAAAACTTGGGCTTTGAGAACCAAAAGCAACATCTGTCATTTAAAAATGACAAATGGATTAGTTAAGAATCCATTTAGTGTAGTGAAAAATGTCTTGGTTAACGTGGAGAAGTTTACTTTCCCAATGGATTTTGTCATCGATAAGTGCTTGAAAAGCACTAATATTTCGTAATTTATTGTGCTTAATTATTAAAAATAGATTTGTTATAACTCGTTTATTTGATTATTTACATAAATCAATTAATTTAGAATTACAGATATATTTTAGTGTATTTCAGGTATTTTTAGCATCAAATGAGTCAAATAATGCAAACACACAAAGACAAAACACTTACGGCGCTCAAATTACAATTTAGGAGCAACATGAGGAAAATTATGTAAGCCTTACATAACAAGCCAACCAGTTTGTAAGGGGTACTGTAAAGACACAAAATGCAACAAGCGCCACGGCGAGGAAAAGTTGTGCCATGGCAGGAGCCTTTCAGGTTTAGCCATTGTTTTCCAAATTGTTTCTGTGCCGTGGTGGAAAAATATGTGTGCTGCAGTGAGGCTATTATTTGGACAGCCTGAATTTTATGTAACCCTTACATTTATAAATATTCTATTAAGTCTCCCTTTTACACACAACTGAATTTTGCGAATCAACAAGAGACTTGATCAAAATTTTGGAGCTTTGCCACACTTAAAGAAGCAAGATAATCAATTCTAAGGATTCAAGAAGCCATTGAAGATCGACGATCAAGCTTTTGGGGAAGGAAATGTCATCTAATCCAATTGTGGTATTTAGATCTAGGTTTCTTTTTGTTATAAAATTTCCCTTATTCTTCTTACTTCTTTGAGATGTATATTGAATTACATTTGTCAATGAATATTAATTTGAACATAAGTGGCTAATTTTATTATGGGTGTCTAGTTTGTGTTGCCATGTTTGCTAGAATTATTATGGTGGATATTTTTATTGCTTAAAGATAAATAAAAATTACCTTTTGATTAAGAGTATGTTTAGATGGTTAATTGTGAATTTTTATGGGCCAATTTGAGATTCATAATTAGGTTGAAAAATATTAGAGTTTGGTTTTAGGAACGTCACCTTGACTTTACTTTGAAGAACTTAATCAAAACTTCAAATTGATGACCTAGTCATGACATTGGTTTGATGGGCATATTTTTCCTTGTGCATAATTTGATATACCCGATCATAGGATATTGATTAGTTAATCAACAAAGAGAATTACCCGATTATAGAAATTTTCGTAAATAAAAGGAAAGTCGGTAATATTTATTTATTAGAACATTCATGTTAATTTACTATAACATTTCGATGCAAGCATAGTCAACCAAACTAAATGTCCATACATCCTCCATTGATATTTAAAACCTTTTTGAGTTAATTCGAGTTTGTATTATTATTTTCTTTATTTGTTCACCGTCATTGATCTTGCTCTCAAATCCAACTTTGTTTACAGTTTTAGTAGTTCTAAAATTCTATTTAGTTAGTGTTTTAGTTGCTTTAGGACTCTAATTAGATTAAGAAAAAGATTGTTTAAAATTATTGCAATTCCTTGAGAGATCGACCTTGGAGGTTTACTTATCACTTGTTACTAGTGATTCGTACACTTGCGAGTACTATAATTTGCACATCAGTCATCCTTGACATGGAAAACAATAGTGAAATATCAATCTTTCTTTGGAGACTCTTTCTAGCCACTAGTAGAACGCTAATTGATGTAGAGAAAGGAGAGATGATAATGAGAGTTCATAATGAAAAAATCACTTTCAAGGTCTTCAAATTTTCAAAAACTCCCTATGACCTTAGAAAAAAAGAGGAATTAAATGTACTCTCAACCCTAGAAAAAGAAGAAAGTGAAGTTGAGGAAGTGAATAAAGTTGGTGGAAATAAAAGGAAAAAGAAATTCAAGGGAATGTGGATACGTAAGTTCCACTACTTAGATAGTAAGGATGAGATTATGAGTGTTAAAGAAGAAATATATACAATCAACAACTTGGCAAGTGTGGACAAAAATAAGAATGCTAACAAGAAAGCCAAAAAGGGGGTGATGAAATGGAAGAAGTCTAGGGATTGCAACACCTTACATCCCAACTAGACACTTGTAGGTTTGTTTAGCCAAAGACATAAAATGTGACACTAGTTGGAAGGCAACCCAACAAATTTTTACTTGCTTTTAGTATTTTATTTTATTTTAGTTTATTTCATTTTATTTCCTCTTATTTTTACTTATTTTATTTTAGCCTTATGAAAATTTGAAAATTTTAGGTTGCACAGCAACACACATGTTTTAAGGCCGCAACATGCAAGGCTCGAACTAAAATTGTAAAACAACAAAGTTGAGTTCTGCCACAATATGAGTATTTATGGGTTATGGCACAAGTGCGTCGAGTTGGGGCTAGAATTGGAAAACTTCTACGCGTATCGTAGCGTAACATTTTTGGGCTGCAGCATGAAGGTCTTAGATTTGATTTTGGGAAACACACACAGGCTCGTGTTGTGGCTTTATAAACATTGCGCCTCAACCCGTGTGCCTTTTTAACACTAAAACCCCCAGATCACACGTGAATTTGGATCAAAAACATATTTTAAAAAAATTTCTCAACCTTAACCTCCCTCCCTTTACTTAATTTTGTTATTTTAGTTTATAACGCACATTATGGTTTAATGATGGTTTTGGTGAGTGATTCATATTGAGATGTACACCACATTTTTCAACTACATATGAGACATAGCATACATGATAGCAAGGAAAGTAATTGTGAACCAAAGTACGGTAAATAGCACACATCAGCATTATAAAGAGGGTAACTTTTTCTTCTTTCCCTTTTCTTTTTAATTTATGGAATAGTACATTGGGGACAATGTATATCTTAAGTTAGGGTGGAACAAAAGTTCATTTTTTTGTTTTTTATGTGCATCTTAGTTTTTGATGTAATTTTTACTTGTTTTAAGATGATTACCCATAATCAACTCGAACATTAATGATAAAGTGTGATTGTAATTAAACCTAACATATAGAAAAATTTAAGTGTTTACTTAGGTTGAAATTTGATTTAGATGTGAATTGAACCTAATATGAAACTCTTATGGTTAGTGGTTTTAATGTATGTTTAATTTGAGTACTTGGATCTATTATGTGTGAATTTTCATGGACTTGTTGAATGTTTCAACAAACTCTAAAACCTATTTGAAAAGCACTTAAGGCGAAATCATGGGATACACTTTGGTCAAGAAATAATTTAGGCCATTTTTTAATGTTTGAGCCATTTCAAGCCTATCAAATTTTTAATACTACTAGTAGCTTTTTGAACCTTAGTAAATATACGTGTAGCCTTTACTTTATTTCTCTATAATCCATATGATAGAACCCTTAATAGGCCATGAAAAATATTATCCAACCATTTGAACTTCCAAAAGAACTTGTCATGAACACACACAAAGTACGGAAGAGATGAAAGGAGTTGATATCACAACCCAAAATAAGAACATAAAACATAATAGGTTGAGGGTTGTGAGAATTTTTCTAAACTGGACAAAAAGTGAGGAAGTTGTAAAAAGGTTAGAACAATTTTGCTATATGTCAATCCTTTAAAAAAATTGTTAAGGTCAAAAGATATAGTGACATGTATTGTAAGGTGGAACTCATTTGGGAAATGTGCCTGATCGATGGTAGAATGAAGTAAGTAAGTGGTTGACACTTGAAGCGACTTGGTGCTTAAAAGAAAAAATATTTGTGTGTTGACAATTGATAAAAGCCTCTTGTTTTGTGAGTTCCTTTACCATTTCTTAATCATCTCATACATTAGCCTTACATTACAATCTTAATAAAGACCTTTTGATCCAAAGTAAAGTGACTATGATGCGAACCGCTCGCTACGACTCCTATGACCTCCAAATCACGCGGTTTGGCAACCACAAGAAATACGGACAGAAACCCGACACCAATCTTAGCACGCAGATTCTACGAAGAACGCTCGACTATGGTAGCAAGGAACTCACCTCCACACATGGATATACGCACCACGAGCTGAGACAAGGCGAAACGCCACAAAGGGTTGCTAGTTCCTTTGATAAGTTTCTTGATAGAACAAGAGAAGCACTTGTGCTCTCTAAATTTGAAATCACTTCAAATATTTTTTCATTGATGAAAATTCATGTTAATTGTATATATCCTTACAATGGCAGCTGCTATACATATATATAGATACAATGAAAACCTAAAAAATGTCACAAGAAATCCTAGCCATTGATTTGGATCCAATGGTCCAAAATTACAACAATTTGAATCCTCGCCGCGGCGGGAAATTATTCATGCCACGGCGCGCCCTGTTCTGTTTGCCACACGCGTAGCCATCCCGTGGCGCACAAATGTTCATGCCGCGGCACGCACATTCAGGATCTGCACATAGGTCTGGCTGTCAGGCGCGCTTGTCCGTGTCAGAGCGTAGGTCTGGCATGTCAGCGCGCGCACGTCTCGCCCTGTCCTCGTCATGCGGCGGAATCTCATGCCGCGGCGCGCATGCAACTTCGTCCCAAAACAGAAACCTCCTCGCTGCGGCGCCACATTCTTGTGCCGCAGTGCTCATGTTTCCTTCGATCCAAAACAGAACGCCCTGTGCCGCGGCGCACCAAATCCGGCGCCGCAGCTCCAATTTTTGGAATTTGGCACTTGCACTTGTCTTTTCCTCTTCCATTGTGCTTGCATGCCTATTTTTGTTATTGCATGCCTTTTAGCACTATCTTGAGGCCCTTCTCAAGGCACGGCTCTCGGCTCGTGTCGGGCCGTCTTCGGGAGGGGGTCCGATTCGTATCATTCCCTCCTTCTTCGAAAGAATTCGACCTCGAATTCGGACCTTTGTCGTAGGGCAAGTTTTGCAGGCCATCTCCGTTTTGTTTTTCATCATAAGATTCCTTCAAGAAAGAAAAGTTAGAAAATAAACATTGTTTGGTCCTTTTTCTTTCTTCCTTCCCCCTTAAGTGCCCCTCCTTCTCCTTGGGCTCTCCTTCCAATCTTTTCCCCTTTTTCTCCTCAACTTCCTTTAAGAGCTTGTTGCATATTTGTTGCGGAGATAAAGGCAAGAATGTGAACTTCTTCCCTTCCTTCTCGAGGGAATACTCATTCTTGTATCCGTCGTAGGTGACCTTCCTATCGTATTGCCATGGCCACCCTAGCAATATATGCCCAGCTTGCATGGGAAATACATCACATATCACCTCATCCTTATATCGTCCAATGGAAAAGGTTACGAGTACTTGTTTTTCAACCTTTGCTTTTCCATTATCATTCAGCCATTGTAGCTTGTACGGTTGGGGATGTTTGTTTGTAGTCAACCCTAGCTTCTCAACTAAAGTTGTGCTAGCAATGTTGGTGCAACTCCCACTATCAATGATTAACTGGCACACCTTATCACTCACATGGCATCTCATATGAAAAGTATTAACTCTTTGGGATCCCATGTCATCTTCTCTGTAATGATCCAACGGTGCCCGCCGTACCACAAGCAACTCTCCCGTGACTGGATACACTTCCTCGTCATTGGCCTCCTCTAATGACGGCTTCTCCCCTTCATCACTGTCATCATCGGTCGCCACCTTCCCGTTGGCTTGCACGATCATTGCCCTTTTCTTCGGACATTGATGAGCATAATGACCTTTCCCAAGGCAACGGTAATAACTTATGTCACGACTTCGATGGACGGTTTCTCCTACGTCCTTTCCCTTATCTCTCATCATCTCCTTTTCTTTGCCCTTGTTCTCAAAATTGGGCTTAGAACTACCTTCCCCTTCCTTCTTCCCATTAGACTTCCAAGGCGGAATAGGGTTCAGTGTTGTTGTCGGAAAAGTGGTGTCCTGATTGTTCTCGGTGGGTGTGATATGGCTACTCCTCCTCTTCAATTGCCTTTCTACCTTGATGGCCATTTGTACCATATCCTCCAACTCAACATAGTGGTGCAACTCCATAATGTTGGCAATATTAGAGTTCAACCCGCTTAAGAACCGAGCCATGGTGGCCTCCCTATCTTCCTCCACACTTGCTCTCACCATAGTCATCTCCATCTCCTTGAAATACTCATCAACGGACCGATGACCTTGATTAAGCCTTTGTAGCTTCTGATAGAGTTCCCGGTAGCAGTGGCTTGGGACAAACCGCTTCCGCATTATGGCCTTCATCTTACCCCAACTATCAATGGGTCTCTCTCCACTCCTCCTCCTTGAAACCACTAATTGGTCCCACCAATTTAAGGCGTAATCGCTGAACTCGACTACCGCCAACTTAACTTTCTTCTCCTCGGAATAATGGTGACAATCAAAAACATGCTCAACCCTTTTCTCCCACTCCAAGTACAACTCTGGATCATTCTTTCCTTGGAATGTAGGCATCTTCATTTTGATGTTGTCCAAATTTCGGTCAACCCCGTCATAGGGCCGAGGTGGGGGTCTCCACAAACCTTCCCGACCATTTCTTCCTCCCCTATAGTCATTCCTCCCTCCATAGGGCATCCTCCTTTCTTCGTTCTCAAAATCTTCATCCCAATTCTCCTCATCCACTAAGGGCCTCCTATTCGGTCTCCTAACTTCCGGAGCCTCTTCGGGTGCTCTTCGTTGTAAGTTGGCAACCGTAGCTTCTTGTCGTTCTACCCGCTCATCAAGATTTACCATGACGGCACTTAACCGTTCCATGGATTGTTGCAATGCTTGCAACAAAGATGCGGTATCTGGACGCTCTTCGGAATTAGCCCTATCAGACATGATCACCACAACTTTCGCACACAGAGAATTAGTTAATCAAATTTAAGAACAGAAAAATCCACTTCGTTACCTCACGTGTTTAATCGCTCGGATTGATTGCTCAAACACTTCTCGTTCTATAGCAAGTCAACTTCCGAAACTTTCAACCTGAGGTAGAATTCCACACTCACCCCACTAGTAGTGCAATATCCAATTCAAGGCAAGCAAGGAACTAACTCAAAGTGTTTGGAGTTCTAAATCAATGAAAAGGAATAAAATAACGACTTTGTAAAAATTTCTCGAAAAAGAAATTTCCACTCTTTTTTTTTTTTATAAACTGTTTGGAACGTAAAACACGAACAAAACACGAGATACGAGCAAAAACATGAGAGCATAGTAAAATTACCAAAATGCTCTTGACACTACGAACAGTTTTTCAGAAAAATTCCAACATGAAAACCTTCCCAAAACACAACAGAAATTCAGGAAACACAAAAACACAATCTGAAATTTTCCAACAACAGTAGAATAATTCTAGAAAACTAGAAACAACAAAACACAATCTGAATTTTCAACAACAAGCAGAAATTTCCAGAAAATTCAGAAACAACAAAACATAATCTGAAATTTTCAGAAAATCAGAAACAACAAAAACAGGAAACAACAAAAACAGGAAACAACAACACAAATCAGGATTGATTTCAGAAACACAATACAATCAGAATTTTTGCAAGAACAAGATGAAAAATTCTGAAAAATGAAGAACAACACAGATTTTGCAAGAGTGCACAAATTTTTTTTTGTAGATGAAAATAACAACACAAAACAGAAACAATTCCAGGAACACAATACAATCAGAATTTTTTTGCAAGAACAACAAGAAAAATTCTGGAACAATGAAGAACACAGATTTTGCAAAGTGCACAGAATTTTTTTTTTTTTTGTATAAGGAAAATGACAATAAAAGATAGGAGTCTAGAATTACAACCTAGAGCTCTGATACCAAATGATGCGAACCGCTCGCCACGACTCCTATGACCTCTAAATCACGCGGTTTGGCAACCACAAGAAATACGGACAGAAACCCGACACCAATCTTAGCACGCAGATTCTACGAAGAACGCTCGACTATGGTAGCAAGGAACTCACCTCTACACATGGATATACGCACCACGAGCCGAGACAAGGCGAAATGCCACAAAGGGTTGCTAGTTCCTTTGATAAGTTTCTTGATAGAACAAGAGAAGCACTTGTGCTCTCTAAATTTGAAATCACTTCAAATATTTTTTCATTGATGAAAATTCATGTTAATTGTATATATCCTTACAATGGCAGCTGCTATACATATATATAGATACAATGAAAACCTAAAAAATGTCACAAGAAATCCTAGCCATTGATTTGGATCCAATGGCCCAAAATTACAACAATTTGAATCCTCGCCGCGGCGGGAAATTATTCATGCCGCGGCGCGCACATTCAGGATCTGCGCGCAGGTCTGGCTGTCAGGCGCGCTTGTCCTTGTCAGCGCGCAGGTCTGGAATGTCAGCGCGCGCACGTCTCGCCCTGTCCTCGTCATGCGGCGAAATCTCATGCCGCGGCGCGCATGCAACTTCGTCCCAAAACAGAAACCTCCTCGCTGCGGCGCCACATTCTTGTGCCGCGGCGCGCATGTTTCCTTCGATCCAAAACAGAACGCCCTGTGCCGCGGCGCACCAAATCCATACTGTGGCGCGCTTGTGTGACAATTCCAACGTCCAATGCAAAAACCTCCTCGCCGCGGCGCATAAAATCCATGCCGCAGCGCAGCTCCAATTTTTGGAATTTGCCACTTGCACTTGTCTTCTCCTCTTCCATTGTGCTTGCATGCTTGTTTTTGTTGTTGCATACCTTTTTGCACTATCTTGAGGCCCTTCTCAAGGCACGGCTCTCGGCTCGTGTCGGGCCGTCTTCGGGAGGGGGTCTGGTTCGTATCAGACTATCTTATATTAGTAAAGAGTGAATTGAAGGCATATAAGCTTTGTGGTATTGCACTTTCATACATATTGCATTTACATAATTTAAAACCAATGATATTGTTCCATGTCATGTATGAAAATGTCTGGCACAAGAATTAAGTTTTGTGGACTAAATGGATGTTTAAGAGTTTATTACAAAGTGATATGAATATTGGAATCATGTTTTAATTGTGAGTGATACTTAAACTATCTATATGTTGAATGAGTTGGTTTGGGAAAATCAATGTCGTAATTGAGTCTTTTAACTTGTTAATTTCTTTGTTTTAGCTAGGATGTCTATGGGTATTATCACTGAAAACCTTCAAGAGACTATAACTCATCCACTAGGACTACTTATGGGTTTAAAAGTTTATTGCATACTCTAAATGCAACCGTGTCTATCTACAAAAAATGATTTAACATTAGATTAGGTCTACTTTATTCTCTCTCTGGAAATTATTTTTGAACGCTTTTTTGACTAGAGACTAGCCGAAGGCTAGTTAGGGGTTGTTATACGTGCTTGAAAAGCAAGAATATTCTATAATTTATTAGAACTTAAATGAGGAATTAGGTTCTATTTATGCACTTTTTTAATAAGTGTGATGTAATTGTCGTTTTTGTAATCACGGAACATGTTGATGTATTTCAAGTATTTTCAAGCATAAAGCGACACATTTGTGAAAAGGATACATCAAGTGAGGGGCCATTGTGCAAATTGCCAAAAATATGTGCACACCATGGTGTGAAGTAATATAGGTTGCGTCTCAACCTTCTCAGATCACATTTTTGTGACACAAAGAACGCTGTGTGCTGCGGCGTGGAAAAGTATAAGTCATGGTGTGGACCTCTCGGGTTACCTCAAGATTGCCAAATTTCATCGTGCATCGCAACGGGGGAAATATTGGGCTGTAGCCCGTATGTGTTTTAGTGCGTAAATGACACTAGATTTTTAGCATCCCATTTGTGCTAAAATCCCTACTTAAACATTTTTGGGTTTATAAATACACATGTAGAGTCCTAAACTTAGGGAGCAGAATTAGAATTACAATTAGACTTTTTATCAAACTTCATTAGACACATTTTTTTAGCAGAGATTTTGAGAGAATAAAAAGAAATAAATCTGAGGAACAAGATTGAGGAACAATCAAAGGTTGAAGAAGTTGAAAATTGGGTTAATATTTATTAAGAGATTGAGTTTTTTTTATCTTTTCTTCTTCTAAATATTTTGATGTATTTTTCAATTGTAATTGTGGATTTCATAAACTTAATATCTAACTAATCTTATTTGATATAGGGGTCTTATAAACCCAATTTTTTAACATGTATTGATCTATATTTTATTCCCCAAATTTGTAATTGTAATTTAAGGTATATTATTCAATCTAATTTTCATGCCATTAGTTGCTTAATTGTTAATTAATTTATAGAGACAATTAGGTAGTTTTGAAAGAAGTGCTTGATATTTTGTCTTGATTGAATAACATATACAATTTCTAAGCAGAGATGTTTGATTCATGTGTGTGTGGTATAATTGATGTTCTTAATGAGCAGTAGTTCAATATAATTGGCATGAGAGTGTGGTTAGGTTAAATTACTATATCGTGTATAGTTTACTAAGAGAAGAATGCATGAATAAGTTAGAGTCAATTGATCATATAACTTGTTTGGTACTTACTTGGGGAGGAATTAGTGATTCACATGCTTAAAAAATTAGGGGATTAAAGATTCCTACATTTTATTTCTCATAAATCTTTCGCTAAATTTTGTGATTTATTTGGTGTTTAGTTATTTAGTTTTACTAATTATTTTCTTATTGTCCAAATAGCTATAGTAATAGTTTTATTGGTACTCATTTATAAGTTATACTACTTGTAATAGGTTCAACATCCTCTCTTTAAATACTTATTACTTGTACGCGTGTTGTGCACTTGTTGTTAGCTTGTCAATGTAACAAGGAAATCAAAGTGAAGACTGACGATAAATAGGAGCAATAACCACTTTCTTTCCATTTTCATTTCATCTTTTGATCTGCAAGACAAGGACATGCTGACCATTTTAACAAAACCTTACAATTGAAATTTCTATTATAATTTTGATTACTTTAATCCCGTTTAACTTTGTTGCATTATAGTGCCTTTGTACTCTCTTAATAGAGTTTTTTATATCCTCTTTACTTCAAAGGAGTGTAAGATTCATACCAAGCTAAAAAATTGTGATTTTGAGGGTCTATTTGAGATGTTATAGGTTGAATATTTGGCCTAACAAAGGGTGGTCGGAGTTGCAGTCAACTACTTATATAAACTGAATTTTATAAAATCATTCATTTTTACTTAAGTAACACTATTTAGAAACAAAACACATCATTTGGTACCACATTAAATAATAAAATGACTATTAACATTCCTATTTTTAATTCCACTTAAAATCAACGTAAGCTGTAAATCAAGATCAAGACTAACACCACACCTCATTGGAGCTTCAATGCCCAGCATTGCTTCGGAGCTTCGGTGATTGACTTCAACAACCTCTTCGAAGCTCCGACAATGACTCCAATGACTACGTCGGATCTCCATCAAACTTCTTCGGAGCTTCAACAACCCTTGCAGATATGTAAGGCTTACATACATATTATAAGAAAAGTATTTAAAGCTTAGATACATATTTAGAAGAGTATGTAAAGCTTAGATACGTATTTAGAAGAGTATGTAAGGCTTACATACTTGTTTTAGAAGAGGGTGTAAGGCTTACACTTCTTTGAAATCGTACATATATATTTTTGAAAGAGTTTGTAAGGTTTACATACATATTTTGAAAGTGCATGTAAGCCTTACATTCATCTTTTTTAAAAGAACATGCAACAGTTACATACATATTTTACTTTTGAAATTTTATTGCAGTATGCCTATTCTTTAGCTCAACCAAAATAAATTTAGGTTTATATCAGGTCACATCAATGCTAAAAAAGAAGGTCAATAAGATAATACAGGTAAAACCAAAATACCTAATAAGTGAAGTGTTGTGAAATTCACCTTTGAGCATGTTCAAGGTTAACTAATTTTATTTTGACATGCACAACAAAATTTACCACAATTTTTTAGCACAGTAAAGAAGTAAAGAACTATGTTTTCATTTAAAATAACCTATGGACATGAGATAACACCAAGAATCATGTTATTGGAACCTATTACCATTAGCAAATAAATAATCCCCAATCATCTCAAGCAATAAGCAATTTCAGCAATGATCTTCCCTTTATATTAACTATCTCAAAATTGAATAAAAGTAGTACAAGACAAGAAACACAAATAACTCATTTAACTCTGTAAGGTTCATGAGTGTTAATAATTTTTATGGACAAAATATTTGATTGTAATATAATTTATAGGTTCATCATCAAGTCTCTCAAACAAAGTCAAAGAAACACTCGAGCTCCAAATAGTTGTACTTTAGGTATATATTTTATAACTATCACATATAGTTTGTATACATTCACTAACACATATTCATAACACTTAAAATTATTTATTAGTACTAAATTTATTGTTGATCGGGCTATTTGACATGAAAGTCCACTGTTCATCAAATTATCATATGTTTGTTATTTACTGCAGAAGTGGTAATATTGATTGGTAATCATTTGGGGCTTTTGGTACATCAATTTATATTGTTTGTAGATGTGTTTGATTATCTACATTTTCATATTTTTGGTCAAATTTCTTTCATATTCTTATGTTTATATAGCTTTTATTTATTAAGTTCATTTATGCACATATCAAATAATCTTGTGTGTAATTTTGATTATTTAATTTAATTATTGAGATTTAAAGAAGCTATGTTTATTGAATATGTATTTAATGTTTTTTTTTTTATCTCTCTAGAATTACTAGTGAATTTATGTTTAATTCATTATATATTTTAAATCTGCTAGTTGAGGATTATTTGTTATTAACTTCATTAACACAAATTTTACATATCGATCTTGTGGAACTCGAATATATCAGAATGTTGGTCTAAAGCTACACACCTAGTTTGTAGAGAATAGTAAAAGGAGTGTCAGCTCATAAGTAAATTACGTAGGAGCTTTATCTGTGAAGGGTAGTCTAAGAGACATCAATCTAAATTGGATCGATAGGTTTATTTTGGTAAATTTTGTATAATTGTAAGTATGTATATATTATAAATAGCATTACAAATTTAGGTATTTTGAGTGTAAATTTCGTTTTTTTCTTCTTCTTCCCTTTAGTGGCATATATTTATAATTATATTAAATGTTATATGTTTTATAAATTTTAAGCAACATTTTTTAATAATAATATTATTTTATTTTGTTGTTATTTATCGTAAGTGAACATTGGTTTTTAAAAAAAAATATTCATGCTATATTTATCTAATAAAAATTTATAGAGTAATAATTTTGTAAATAAAAAGCATGCAATTTTTTTTTTGACTAATTAACAAATATGAGCAAAAAACATTTATGAAAAACTCGAAAAAATGTAAAAGTGAAAATAAATATTTGTATTAATCTTAAAATTTATTCAATTAGTATAAGTGTCACGCCCCAAATTTTGAGTATATGAATTTTAAAAAAATAGATAAAATTTGAAAGAATTATTAATTTTAGAATTATTAATTATGAAATATCAATTTAAAGTTAAACAAATCAATTAAATATAATTTGGGTACCCTTGAAATAATTTAATATTTATAAAAAAAATAATAAAACTTTCAAAAACTTATAATCCAAATAATAACAAATATTAAATTTTATAACAAATCAGATTGATCTCAGCCTGTTTACTCAATATACAGAACAACTAATAAAAGTAATAAGAGTAAAAGAAAAACCTTTTGATTGAACTCCTTAGAAGTACGCACATCACAAACAAGTCACAACAACTTCGAAGAAAACATTATTTAATCTGAAAAGAGCAAGGGGAAATGGGGTGAGCTACAACTAGCTCAGTAGGAGTATACTCTATGCACGGTTCTCAATGAAATCAAAGATGCATGCTTATGCGAACCCCGCAACACGATTCCTACGACTCACTAGCAACGAAGACCAGAGAACCACAAGATATACGGTTCAAGACCTAACAATAAATTAGTATGTGATTTCTAAGCACAACAACAGATTTTTGGTTGCAAGGGACTCACCTCAACACATGGATATTACACACCACGCATCAAGAAAAGAAGCAACGCCACAAAGGAATGTAAGTCCTTTGATAAGTTTTTAGGTTTGCTAGAAGCAAAGGAGCTCTTGGCTCTCAAATTTGTTTTGGGAAACAAATATTTCATAAATGAACAAAAGTTACAATTTGCTGCACATATGGTCCTATTTATAGAGTACAACAAAAAACTAAAAGTTAAAATGAATCCTAACCATTGGTGTTTAATCCAATGGTGCAAAATTATAAATTTATATTTGTGCCGCGGCAGGGGATTTATCTATGCCGCGGCGAGGAGGCTTGAGAAGATAATTAAAAATAGGCGTGACGCGGCAGAGTAAATTCCATGCTGCGGCGAGGAACCTTGGCATCCAACCCGAGAGGCTTGTGCCGCGGCGCGCATGTCTTCTAACTCTACATGCTCGTCTGCCCAATGTTGCGTGCGTGGCTACATCCTGCGTGCTCGTCTACCCAGCCTTTTTGCCCAAAAACAGAAAGTCTTGTGCCGCGGCGCAGCCCCAAAAACTGAAATTCCACAAATTAGCTTGGCACATCCATGACTCACATGTTTGTACCTTTGCTCGTGTTTGTGGCGTGCCTTTTTGTGCCGATATTTCACCCCTTTATTGGCATAATCCTTGACATGTGTCGTGCCTTGTTTGTGGCACGATCTGGTTCGTATCAGACCCCCTTTCTTTAAAAAGATTCGTTCTCAAATCTTAGTTATTGTAATGGGGATTGCCGAATTCACAATGGCTGAATCGAAGGCATGTCGAACAAAACTCTTGAACGGCCTTCTGAAAGTTGTTTGTTCGAGAATTGAATGTACTAACGGTTGTTCAACTTTGACATTACCATGTTGCTCAACTCCAATGAAGTAAATTGTTTTATCCTGCAAAATTGGATTAGCAACAAATTCGTTAGTAAGAATGTAAGTTCCTCCTTTCCGAATGCCTTCCACAACAACCTGAACTTCATTCTTCTTATCACATTCATCTCTCTTTTCTTTAACCTCTTTTTCATGCTCTTCAACCTTAGAATTCTCTTGTCATCTTCATACAATTCCTTCTCGGATAAGGGAACAAGAGTGATTCTTTTGTTATCTTTCACAAATTTATACTTATTTGTGCTCTTATCATGAATAGCTCCTCTCTCTAATTGCCATGACTTCCCCAATGAGATATGACAATAAGTCATGGGACTTACATCACAAAGTATTCCATCTTTATACCTTCCAATTGAGAATGGCACCAAGACTTGTTTGCTTATCTCTACTTCACCAATTTCATTCATCCATGGTAGCATATATGGTCTTAGGTGTTGCAAAGTTGACAAATTCAATCTTTCGACCATGGTAGTGCTAGCATAATTAGCATGAAGCATTTCATCAATGACCATACGACACACTTTCTCGTTAACATGGCACCTAGTGTGAAACATACTTCCAAATGCTAACAAGATACCCCACCAAATCGTCCGAATTTCCCAAACAATTGTAGAATTCCGTTCTCACCAAATTGTAGCTTGCAATATCCAAATGTAAGGAACAAAGAAACTAACTCAAGGTGTTTAGAAATTCTAACTCTATGAATTGGAACAACTTTGGTACAAAGTCAAATTTTAACAAAGTTAAACTCGAGATAACCAAACGAGCAAGAAACAATACATTAAAAAGTGTGAATGACACTTTAATGAGAATTTCGTAAAATTCTTGGAAATTGAATTTCCAATCTTTTTTTTTTTTTTTTATAAATCCGAAATATCCTCTTTTCTTTTCTTTTCTTTTTTTAAATAAAAATATCTAGCGAGATATTTTCGTGAAATATTTTCACGAGATATTTTCGTGAAATATTTTTCAGAAGATATTTTTTTTATAAATAAAGAGAATAAAGTTTTGTTCCAAGTTTAATACGAACAAAACATGTGAGATTACCAAAATACCCTTCCTTTACGAAAAACAAATTTCGAAAAATTTTCAACATGAAAACCTCTCCAAATTCAATCAAAATAAGAAGAAAACAACAACATCAATCAGATTAATCCAAGAAATGCAATAAACAAGTAGAAACAAAGAAGAACACAGATTTTTTTTAAACAAATTTTCTTGTTTGCTATGGAATCAAAAATGATAAAAAATTAAGATAGGAATCTAGAGTCACAACCTAGAGCTCTGATACCAAATGATGCGAACCCCACAACATGATTCCTACGACCCACTAGCAACAAAGACTAGAGAACCACAAGATATACGATTTAAGACCCAACAACAAATTAGCATGTGGTTTCTAAGCATAACAACAGATTTTTGGCTGCAAGGAACTCACCTCAACACATGGATATTACGCACCATGCACCAAGAAGAGAAGAAACGCCACAAAGGGATGCAAGTCCTTTGATAAGTTTTTGGATTTGCTAGAAGCAAAGTTTTTGGGTTTGCTAGAAGAAAAGGAGCTCTTGGCTCTCAAATTTGTTTTGGGAAACAAATATTTCATAAATGAACAAAAATTACAATTTACTGTACATATGGTCCTATTTATAGAGTACAACAAAAACCTAAAAGTTAAAATGAATCCTAACCATTGGTGTTTAATCCAATGGTGTAAAATTACAAATTTATATATGTGCCGCAACGGGGAATTTATCTATATTGCCGCGAGGAGGCTAGTGAAGATAATTAAAAATAGGCGGGCTACAGGGGAGTAAATTCCATGCCGCGGTGAGAAATCTTGGCATCCAACCCGAGAGGCTTGTGCCGCGGCGCCCCAAAGCCATGCCTCGGCGTGCATGTCCTTCTAACTCTGCTCGCTCGTCTGCCCAATACTGCGCTCGCAGTTGCTCATCCTGTGTGCATGTCTACCTAGCCTTCTTGCCCAGAACAGAAAGCCTTGTGCTGCGGTACATATATTTCATGCCGCGGTGCAGCCCCAAAAACTGAAATTCCACAGATTAGCTTAGCACATCCATGACTCACATGTTTGTACCCTTGCTCGTGTTTGTGGCGTTCCTCTTTGCGCCGATATTTCACCCCTTTATTGGCATAATCCTTGACACGTGTCAGTAATGGGGTGATTTCATTTTTAAACTCGGGCATACCTGTACTTCCTCACTTCCGAAACAGGGTGGAGTGTATATTCCAGGTACCCCATGCATGCTCATACAAACATAATGAAATATGTAATGTCCAATATAAAATACACATGTATGCTATGTCAAATCCATATGTATTGGTCAACTTCGAAATACTTGGGCACGTTTGCGGTCAACCTCCGAGACACACGTGGGTCCACCTCCGACCCCATGTATGGTCATACTCCGAAATACATATGGCACATGTATTGGTGAACTCCAAAGTACATGGGTCCTCGTCATATGGGCGGTCCAACTCCGGACCCATAGACGAAAACAAATACCATAACCCAAGACGGACAACTCCAAAATGCAATGGGGGGTTCAACTCTGAGGCCCATGTGCCGTCTAATACCAAGACTCATGTATGGACAACTCCAAGATACATGTAAAATGTAATGCGTACCTGTAGCCCATCGAAAAGTAGTCTACTGCATCCAGTAGCCTGAGGGTACCATATCTCCGCAAGACATCTATACAGGTAATACTCCCTACAAAATAATTTTATGATGCATGCACAAAAACTTAGATGCCATGTAAAATATTTTAATACCCGTATCTCATAATCTCATATATACATAAAAATGTTTCCAAATGGGTATCTTAATTATAACATCATTATCAACACTTTTATAAAAATATTTATAAACATAGCATCAATTTCAGTCATTCGAATATCTATGAGGATGCATGATATTTTCATAAAAATAATGCATGAAGAAAAAGTGGAGTAATGACCCCTACCTCAATAAGTTTTCAGGGCAAACTATTCTAACAGTATACTTCCTAAATCATATAATGTCTCGAATCTTCGTTGATAGAATTGACGTTCAAATTACTTTATCAACTAGCCATTCTGACACATCTTCTACAAAGACTTAAGTCTGTCATTGTATAAATGAAGAGTGTCAAATGTATTAACAGTGTGATCATTTAATAAAAACCTCATTTGATAATGTGACCAACAATTCTCAGTCAAATTAACTAGAGGACAAATAAAGGTTAAGGCAGCATATAAATATATATATGTAGATACACATGTATTTGTGTTTCAATTTTTTTTTAAAGGATGGCTAAGTCTTCTACAAGTACACATTTTAAAGCGACTCATTCCCACGAAAATTTCTTAATTACAATCACTCTATGAGAGCAAAAACTACCAAGAAACATGAATAAGATCATAAGGATAACCAAATCTAGTCAAACTAAACATTTTATTTACCTACCATGAAAATTGGATATAAAAATATCAAAATAATCACTCCAATATTTGGGTCCTTTAATTCGATAAGATAACAATATCGTAGAAATATAATGTGATAAGAAAGACAAAAGCAAAAATACTACTAGAGAAACAACTACTTTCATCCTTGATATTCTTTTCTAGGATTAAGATAAAAGAAATCATTGAAGTTGTACTATACACTAGTATGTTAAGAATTAGAGCAATTTGAGCCAAACAGCCCTAGAGTTTTAGAATATGCTGTAATTAGATCATAATAGGGGCTTAGATTCAAGAAAGAACGTGTAAGTTTCAACCCTTAAATTGTAAATAAAATACCAACCATTATCAAATCGTTGTAGAAATTCACTAAATCTTTTGGTCACATACAAACTTTAAGTATAAAAATATGCTTACCGAAATATGATGGTAGTGAACATTGTTAGTTAGCAAAGGAGGACAGACCCAACTCTGGTGGACTCGTGTTGGTTCAAAAAGGGAGTTAACAGTGGCTGACGGATCACCGTATGAGGCTAAAATTGTGGTTGTGTTTGATGGATTTGTTGAACTGCATCAAAGGAGACGGCAGACGAAGGTGGTCAGAGGGTGGGTGTCGTGATCGATGATGTGATAAATTTAGTACTCGCAAGTGTACGAATCACTCGTAGAAAAGTAATAAGCAACTTTCAAGGTCGGTCTCTCAAGGAATTGCAGTGGTTCTAAATAACTATCTTCTTAATCTAAATAGAGTTCTAACAAAAATAAAACACTAATTAAATAGAGTTCTAGTGAAACTAAAACTCTAAGCAACTAGAATCCTAAAGCTAGTAAAACTGTAAAAAGGTGTTTGATTTGTGAAGGAAATAAGGTACGAACAATTAAACAAAAAACAAAATTGTAATTTAACAATTAATTCAAATGGATTAAAAATTAATGGAGGATGTATGGACGTTTAGTTTGGTTGGCCATGCTTGCATCGAAAAGGTATGGTGAAATAACATGAACGTTCTAACTAAACAATATTACCGGCTTTCCTTTTAATTACGAGACTGCCTGCAGTCGGGGTAAATCTCTTTGTTGATTAACTAATTAACTGCCTTCGGTCAGGGTAAATCAAATAGCAATCAAATTATGCACAAAGAAATACATGCCAATCAAACTAATGCTATGACTAAGTCACTAATTTGAAGCTTTGATTAAGTGTTTCGGAATAAAGTTAAGGCGACGTTCATATAACTAGATTATCAGATTTTTCAACCTAACTACGAATCTCAAATTGACCCATGATAATTCATAATTAAATATCTAAACATGCTCTTAATCAAAAGGTAATTCATTTATATTAAATCAATAAAATATACACCATACACAATTATAGCAAACATGGCAACACAAACTAAACATCCATAATAAGACTAGCCGCTCATGTTCATATTAACATTCATAGACAAATATAATATGATCATACACTTCAATGAAAGAAGAAGAAAATAGAATTCTATAACAACAAGGAAAACCTAGATCTAAATACCGCTTATGGATGGGATAGCGTTCTTTTCCAAAAGCTTTATCTTCGATTATCGACGGCTTCCTTCGATTCTTAGAATGGTTTCTCTCGCTTCGTTGAGTGTGGCCAAGCTCCCAAAAACTGAGTGAATTACTTGTTTGGTCACAAAATTATTGTGTATAAAAGTTGTATTCGAGTTGTTCGAGTTGTTTGTAAGGGGGAGTCTAAGGGGGTATTTATAGATGTAAGGGTTTACACAAATCCTGATTGCAATAGGAATAGGCGCACCGTGGCATGTATTTTCCCCTCCGCGGCGCAACACAAATTCTGAAAATAATGTCAAAACTCAAGAGCTCCCCGCCGCAGCATGACTTTTCCTCGCCGCGGCCCGTGTTGACTTCCTTTTCTTCATGTTTCCCCGCTTACATATGTGATGGCTCATTATGTAAGGCTTACATATTTGTCTCGTTTAGCCCGTAACTCGTGATCCGAGCGCCGTAAGTGTTCCGTCTTTGCATGTTTTCATTATTTGACTCATTTGACGCTAAAAACACCTCAAAATGCACTAAAACATACCCGTGATTCCGAATGGATAGATTTATGAAAATAATCAAGTAAACAATCATAACAAATCTATATTTTAAACAATTAAGCACAATTAATCACGAAATATTATTGCTTTTCGAGCACTCATCACAACCCCCAACCAGCTTCTTCCGTAGATTGTCACGGTTGCATTTAGCGTATGCAACAAGCCTTTAAACCCCTAGGTGGCCCTAGTGGACGAGTTATAGTCTCGTGAGGGTTTCCAGTGATGATACTTGCAAACATCGTAACTAACAAAACTAAATAAAGACTCTAAACATACTTGAATCAATCCATGCATACGTCTCAAAAATTGTTAACAACGAATGGCATACGAAATAATTAAAAATCACTTAAGCTCAAAAACAGTCCAAATATCAAACCCATCTTAGTGATCGAATTTTGAACAACCAATCAAACCACATACCCGTTAGTTACACTATCTGATCGTGTCATGCAAGATATTCATAGATTATATTTTAATATCTCATAAATGTGCAAGTAAAATATGAATGAGAATTTTGCACTTCCAACCTCCATATGCTCACTTTTTAAATCTATCTCCACTAATATAGAAATCAAACTACCTAGAATCAATAGGACTTCATTAACCTTGTAAAGTTGTGGTTAGGTGTGTGATTATGAAAGTACGGAAATAATATTTTCACTAGGATAAGAGTACTTCTCATTTCACAAACTTATTTTCAACTTTTTCCACCAAGTGTTCTTATTCATCCTCCTATAAATTCCATATGTCCCTTAGATCCTTTGCTTGATTTTCTTTCCCTTTTTTTTTTTTTTTATTCTTGCTTATTATTTCAATCATCATCATCATTTTTTTTAACATGATGAAGCAAGATAAATATTACATTGAGTACTCTTATCACTAAGGGTAGTACAACGTATGTCAATGTTGAGTTCAAGGATGTACTATGGATAAAACAATAATACGGGAAGGCTTGAAAAGTCCAAACGGTCTAAAGATGGCTTAAATCACTTTCTAAGTGGCATTTGATTCTATTATTTCGCTTCAATGGGTTTTAAAATGAGTTCTAGAGCTTTTTGAGACTTAAAATATATCATAAACATGCATACATTGCACAAATCAAAATAGTCATACTAACCATACAAACTACCATATAAACCACAAAATCCTCAAATTAGGTGAATCTAACATTTATGTGCTTCGTTGCTTAGGTAAAAATTTAATTTCTTTCATATATCACCATCATTACAATCATGTTAATATCATAGACTTCCGGATTGACTCAAGTAGACACGACACTATCCTAACAAAATTCAAGTGACAAAAGTTAAAAATTTAAATTTGGTCAATTTCATGCTCATGGAATATTTTTCCCACCCCCAACCTAATTTCTACATTGTCCTCAATGTTAAAAAGAAAGACAAAAGAAATTAAGAAAAAGTGAGAGAAGTTACCCCCCTTTCGTATGAGATTATGTATACTACACGTACGCTCTTGTTCATTGTTCCTCACTTTTCTCATGATGAAGCAATTAGTGTGCAAGAAACATGTATGAAACCTCAAAGATTTACATCCCAATTCAGATCCAAATTTAAATTAAAACTAAGTCAAATGAAAAACAGAATACATTAAACAAAGTTAAACAATTCAAACTAAAATAAAATAAAGGAAAATAAAACTAAATAAAAAAAAGAAAAGAAAATTAGTCCAAAATAAAAATAAAATTAAACCAAAGAAAATTACAAATGGGAGGCTTAGTCCTCCATGTCTTCGGGTTGCTCATTTTCATCATTCTCGGGTTGGTCTGCTGGTGGTATAAAAGTAAAGTCGTGTCCCGGATATTGTGGAGGTGGCTAGAATTGGGTGAGGTCTATTCCACTATGTGTCAATTGGCAGCCAATCACTGAGCCATGCTTGTTGGGTTTGGTATTGACGCATCTCGTGTTGATATTGATGCATTTTATTAACTTTTGCTTCTAGGTTTACCAACCTGTCTCTTGTAGAAGCGTTCTTGGAAGAATCACCTTTTCTGCTTCCTTGCCTAGCCTTTGTTCCGCTTGTAAGGTGTTGCATGTAAGCGAAAGTTAATGTTTCAGCCGGCTGCAATAAGACCTCGCCCGTGTCGTATTTGACTCCGTGTTTAACACAAAGGGCGGTTATGAGTTGGGGAAAGAAGTAACTAATATTGTGGTGCTCAGCCGAGTACACAACCCTCTGTTGTATCACCATTCCCACGTCTATTGACCGCTCAGTCTCTATAGCAAATTGAAGGATAGCCCTTTCCCGATCAACTGTACTGTAATGCCGAGTCGGCATTAACCTAGAGCAAACAAAATATTGCCAAATTCGGGAATGGGTCCTTAAGTGTTTGGCTTGAAAGATGTTTACCATTTTTCCCTTATATTCCCACTCACCGTAACCATCGGTCAAGGTATTAATTACTTCATCGTAATCAACCTGCGTTAAGTAGGTTTCATACGCGCTATTGTGGATATCCCTTAACCCATAGTATGAGTTGATTGCAGTTCTATTGAAGGGGACTTCAACGCCCTTTACCCAAACCATTCCATCTTGCGCTTCCGGGACATTTGCGTAGAATTCCCGAACCAACGAATTCACACCCGCCTTCGAGGCGTATGCGAATTTTCTCCAACCTAATCTCTCAACTATATCTGAAATGCCCATTACTCCTACTTGTCCGAAATCCATTCCTCTTTCATTTACAAATCCTTTATTCCTTTTGGCGGCACCCTCATACCGCTCTTGCGCTTCTCGACTTACAAACTGAGAGGCGTCATAAGTTTTATCCTCAATCACTTTCCCTTTCCCCTTTGAACGACTACTATCACCAACCTTTCTTTTAGGGGCCATTTTAATTCTTAAACTTAATAGATTCAACTAACAACTCTAATTTCCAAAAATTGCAAAAAAACCCCAAAAATTTTGCTTCCCTCTTATCCAAAATTCCACTTAATTCCAAATTCAGACAAAATTTCACAATTCCAGAAAATTAATACTGAATTGAAGAAGATATGTGACGAATTTTACCTTTTTGGAATGCAATTGAAGTGTTGAAGGAAAAATCCCCAAATTTTTGCTTGAAACCCTAATTCTTGAATTGGAGAGAATCTTGATCCTTGAAGCAAATCTGATGAAATTGAATGATAAAAAGGTGTTAGCAATGTTGGATTGAAGAATTGGTGGAGTAAAGTTTAGATTTTGGTGAAGATTTGGAAGAAATTTGAGAGAAGAGTGTAGAGAAAATGGGAGAGAAGGAGAGAAAGTGTGGGAAAATTTTGAGAGAAAATTTTGAAATGAAATTATTTTGTCCCGAGTGCCTTTTCTGCCCAATTTTCATAGGCGCGCCGCGGCATGACTTTTTCCCCGCCGCGGCGTGGTTAAAATTTTTAAATTTTTGTGTGAAACAGAGAGTTCCTCTCCGCGGCACAAATATTCCCCGCCGCGGCGCGCACATGTTTTTAAAAATTTGGCTCGAGACAGAAAGTCCCTCGTCGTGGCACAAATTTTTCCCGCTGTGGCGTAAACTTATTTTTGAAAATTGTTTTGAAACAGGAAGTATCACGCCGCGGCACAAATTTTTCCCGCCGCGGCGCACACAATTTTTTTTGAAAAATTTTATTGTTTTGAAAAATTGGAAATGTGCAACGCATCCACCCCCAACCTAAATTTGGGAATGTCCTCATTGCCTTGAAAAACTTAAAAATAAGATAAATAATAAAATAATTAAAACAACGAAAGAGATACGATACCGAATGAGTGCCTCCCATTAAGGGCCTAGTTTAACGTCTTAGCAAGACGTGGCTGGTCTCGTGTCTATTCATTGAGGAGACTTATTAAATCGATGCTGTTTAAATTGTTGTCTCCTTCCAAATATGGCTTGACACGATACCCGTTTACCTTAAACGGTTCTTGCGTTTTCGGATTGAGCAACTCGATTACTCTGTGTGGAAGTACGTTAGCGATTGTGTATGGTTCGCTCCACCTAGAATGAAGTTTTCCTGGAAACAAACACAAACGTGAATTGTATAATAGAACTTTCATTCCAGGAATGAAATACTTACCGAGGAGCCCTTTATCGTGATAGCGCTTAGTACGCTCCTTGTAGATTTTGGAATTTTCGTAAGCTTTGTCCCGAATTTCTTCAAGTTCGCTCAGTTGGAGTAGTCGTTTTTTCCCAGCTTTTTCCATGTCCATGTTGAGTTTCTTAATAGCCCAATAAGCCCTATGTTCTATCTCAACCAGTAAGTGACATGCTTTACCAAAAATTAGCCGATAGGGACTCATACCAATTGGAGTTTTGTACGCTGTACGATATGCCCATAAGGCATCATTCAATTTAATTGACCAATCTCTCCTTGAGGGGTGCACTGTGCGTTCCAATATCCCTTTGATCTGTCGGTTGCTCACTTCCACTTGCCCCGAAGTTTGGGGATGGTATGGGGTAGCCACTCTATGAGAAATGTTGTACTTTTTCAATAACCCATCGAAGAGTCTATTGCAAAAGTGGCTGCCTCCATCACTAATGATCGCTCTCGGTGTGCCAAATCTGCTAAAAATGTTATCCTTCAAAAATTTAACAACAACGTTAGCGTCATTAGTTCTAGTGGGTATCGCTTCTACCCACTTTGAAACATAGTCAACAGCGACTAGTATATAAATGTAGCCAAAAGATGGGGGGAACGGACCCATGAAGTCGATCCCCCACACGTCAAATAACTCTACTACAAGATTAGACGTCAAAGGCATTTCGTTACGCTTACCTATGTTATCGGTCCTTTGACATCTATCACATCTCACACAGAACATGTTAGCATCTTTAAATAAAGTAGGCCAATAAAAACCAGATTGTAATACCTTTAGGGCCATTTTCTTACCACCAAAATGGCCCCTACAATGTAGCTCATGGCAAAAGGTTAAGATGCTCTCATGTTCCTCTTTGGGCACACACCTCCGGATGACTTGATCTTTACATAACTTGAACAAATACGGGTCATCCCAAAAGTATTGCCTGCAAACACTGAAAAACCTTTTCTTTTCCTAAAAAGTAATATTAGGTCTCAAAATACCACTAGCTAGATAGTTAACAATGTCAGCATACCATGGATTCAGACCTATTGTAAATAATTGTTCATCAGGGAAGGTTTCAATGATTGTATCCTTACTTTCACCTTCAACATATTCATACTCAGTAATCAACCTAGACAGATGATCAGCTACCACATTTTCAGTACCTTTCTTGTCTTTGATCTCTAGGTCAAATTCTTGTAAAAGTAGGATCCACCTAATGAGTCTAGGCTTAGCATTCGGTTTAGTCAATAAATATCTCAAAGCAGCATGATCCAAATGAACAATAACTTTAGTTCCTACCAAGTAAGACCTAAATTTATCAAGTGAAAACACAACAGCCAATAGCACTTTTTCAGTGGTGGTGTAATTAACTTGGGCATCATTGAGTGTTTTGCTAGCATAATATATAACATGTAATCGTTTATCCACTCTTTGCCCCAAAACAGCTCCTATAGCATGATCAGATGCATCACACATGATTTCAAACGGTAAAGACCAATTAGGAGCAACAATTATAGGTGCAGAAGTAAGCCTATCCTTTAAAGCATTAAAAGCAACAAGGCATTCATCATCAAAATCAAACAAAGTATCTTTGGACAATAGATTACATAATGGACGACTAATTTTGAAAAAATCCTTAATAAACCGTCTATAGAAACCTGCATGTCCTAGGAAACTTCGTATATCCTTAACAGATGTCGGTGGAGGCAATTTTGCAATTAAATCTACCTTAGCCTTATCAACTTCAATTCCCTTGCTAGATATGACATGTCGTAGCCTATGCCCTGTTGGACCATAAAATAACTTTTTTCCCAACTAAGCGTCAAATTGCATTCAATGCATCGTTCTAATACTAAAGTCAATTTATGCAAGCAATCATCAAAGGAATTACCGAAAACTGAAAAGTCATCCATAAATACCTCAATGAATTTCTCCACCATGTCCGAAAAGATCGACATCATACATCTCTGAAAGGTGGCGGGTGCATTGCATAGTCCAAATGGCATTCTCCTAAAAGCGAAAGTTCCGAATGGGCATATGAATGTCATTTTCTCTTGATCCTCTGGAGCGATGGGTACCTGATAATAACCTGAAAGACCATCCAAAAAGTAGTAGAAATCGTCCCCAGCTAGTCTTTCTAACATTTGATCAATGAAGGGGAGGGGGAAGTGATCCTTTTTGGTGTATAAATTCAGTTTTCTAAAATCGATACACATCCTCCAACCCGTAATTATCCTAGTGGCCACTAATTCATCTTTCTCATTTTTAACCACGGTTATTCTAGATTTCTTTGGTACCACATGAACGGGACTAACCCACTTACTATCAGCAATTGGATAAATTACCCCTACTACTAGGAGTTTCAAAACTTATTTCTTAACTACCTCTTGCATTATTGGGTTTAGTCTCCTTTGTGCTTCTTTAACTGGTTTGACATCGTCCTCTAAATTAATCTTATGCATACACATTGCCGGATTAATGCCTCTTATATCCCCAATACATCCTATTGCTTTTTTATACTTCCTAAGCTCTCCAATCAATTTATCCTCTTGGTTTTGGGTGAGTGTAGATGAAATACTAATAGGGTAAGTCTCATTCTCTCCCAAAAAGACATATTTTAGATGCTTAGGTAGTTCCTTAAGTTCCAATTCAGGTGGAGCAATCTCATCATCATGTGGGACATCCAATAAATCTAAGGGTGTACTGGTGTCATCTAGTGATATGGCATTGTCTAACAGTTCACTGTACTCCCTAGTCTCATAGTGTAAGATGTCATCTATCTCTCCAACTATAAGTGCTACCTCCAATTTATCATCTAATCTAGCATGCACAAAAGTATCATGAATTATTGGATCTAAACATTCTACAAACGAACATTCATCAATAGCAGATATAGAGGGGTAAGGAGATGAATCAAAAACCTTAAAATGAACAGTCTCTCCCAAGACTGTCATTGTCAACTTTCCACTTTGGACGTCAATGATGGTTTGGGTAGTAGCCATAAATGGTCTTCCCAAAAGAATGGTGTGCTCCTTGTCCAAAGATGGATTATCCTGCATGTCTAAAACCACAAAGTCAACAGGTATGATTAGCTTATCTACCTGTACAAGTAAGTCCTCAACCATGCCCTTCAGATATTTAACAGATCTGTCTACAAGTTGAAGGGACATGGTTGTTGGTTTTAGCTCTCCGAAACCTAGCTGCAAGAAAATCGAGTGAGGCATCAAATTGATACTAGCACCTAAATCAAGCATAGCCTTAGCTACTTTCCTATCCCCAATAGTAATATCAATTATGAAACTACCTGGATCTTTTAACTTAGGGGGTAAGTTGCGTTGAAGCACTGCACTAGCAATTTCAGATACGATTACTCTCTCATTAAGCTCATACCTTCTTTTCTTAGTGTTTAGTTCTTTGAAAAATTTAGCATATGAAGGCACATTTCTAATTACATATAACAACGGAAAATTAATATTAACCTTAGAGAGCATGTTAAATAAATCAGAAAACTATTTATCTTGCTTACTGTCCTTTAAACGGTGTGGGAATGGTACCGGTGGTCGGTATGGCACCGATGACTTGTGTAGAGTAGGTGGATTAGATGACTCTCCAATTCTCACCTTTGAAGGCTCTTCATGCTTGTCACCTCTTTCCTCCAATTCCTTAGAAGCATTGTTGTCATCTTCCATGTTACCTGCACTATAAGATAAATCATTAAAAAGTTCAGGTAAATTTTTAGTAACGACCTTACCACTCCAAAGAATCGTGACAGCTTTGGCTTGTTCGGGTTGACTGGGCAGCTTTCCCGTCTCTTGCTTGTGCATTTGTTCCGCTAGCTGCCCCACTTGCATTTCCACTCTTTTCATTGAAGCTTCCATAGAGTCCATCCTTCCACTACAAGATTGTATGAAATTATTTAGGGTTTCCTCTACGGTCGGTTTATTTTGTGGAAATTGTCGATTTATATTTTGGCCTTGAGTTTGGTTTTGGACGAATGGTTGGCTATTGTTTTGTTTCCAAGCGAAGTTAGGGCGATTCCTCCATCCAGGGTTGTAGGTATTTGAATAAGGGTCGTTCCTAGGTCTAGGTTGGTACCCTTGCATTAAATTTGCCTCTTCAGTAGTACCTGTATAAGGATCACTTGCAAAAGAACAAACATTAGCCCCATGTCCATATGAACCACAAACTCCACATACCTCGTGTTTTGGCATCTGATTAACATTGGAGGTTGTGAGAAGTTGCACTTGTTTCGTTAATTCAGCAAGTTGCATGGCCATTTCATTGTTGGAGCCTAATTCGTGGACTCCAGCTCTTCTTCCTCTAGCACTTTTTTGTTGGGAATTGGCTCCCAATATCTCGAATAATTCGTAGGTTTCATCCGCTGTTTTCTCACCCATAGCTCCTCCTGCAGTGTTGTCAACTGTGAATTGACATTGTAGCGTCAATCCGTCGTAGAAAAACTGATTCTGTAGCTACAATGGGAAGTGATGATGTGGACACTGTATCAATAGCAATTTGAATCTGTCCCAAGCCTCGTGGAAGGGTTCTCCGTTCATCTGCGAAAAAATAGCAATTTTTGTTCTTAGGTCAGATGTCTTTTGATAGGAATAGAACTTACCCATAAATTTGTTGTAAACATCGTCCCAAGTGGCCAAAGAACTGGGTGCCAATGTCATTAGCCAAGATTTAGCTCTATCCTTGAAAGTGTATGGAAAACACCTCATGCGTAGTTGATCTTCACTAAGTCCCTGCAATGGAAAGGTTTGCACAGTTGCTTATAATTCACGCATAAAATTTAAAGGATCTTCATTAGAGATACCGTAAAATGAGGGAAGCATGGAATAATGAATATTTTTCAACTCATAATTCCTAGCTGCCTCTATAAGTCGAATGCATGATGTGGTGGTCCCAATGATAGGTCTTGCAAACTCTTTGTTCATCATCTGCCTAGCTACGTTGTCACCCATTGCTGTTTGCAATTGTTATTGGACTTCTTCCTCTTGAAGTTGATTATCCAGTTTCTTTGATCGGTGTTTGACTCTATGTATGCTGTCAATGAAAGGAGAGAGTTCCTTGTTAAGTGATCTCCTACCCTGCATGCACAAATAAAAAGCAAACAAAGATCAAGGCAGCAGTGAAATTATAATTTAAGCACTATTTTTTTGATTTTTTTATTTTCTGATTTTTTTTGTATTCTTTAAAATAAAAATAAATAAATAAAATAAATAAATAAATAAAAATAAATCAAAAACTTTAAAAAGTTAAAAAGAAAATTATTTAAAATGCCAATTCCCCGGCAACGGCGCCAAAAACTTGATGTGATAAATTTAGTACTCGCAAGTGTACGAATCACTCGTAGAAAAGTGATAAGCAACTTTCAAGGTCGGTCTCTCAAGAAATTGCAGTGGTTCTAAATAACTATCTTCTTAATCTAAATAGAGTTCTAACAAAAATAAAACACTAATTAAATAGAGTTCTAGTGAAACTAAAACTCTAAGCAACTAGAATCCTAAAGCTAGTAAAACTGTAAAAAGGTGTTTGATTTGTGACGGAAATAAGGTACGAACAATTAAACAAAAAACAAAATCGCAATTTAACAATTAATTCAAATGGATTAAAAATCAATGGAGGATGTATGGACGTTTAGTTTGGTTGGCCATGCTTGCATCGAAAAGGTATGGTGAAATAACATGAACGTTCTAACTAAACAATATTACCGGCTTTCCTTTTAATTACGAGACTGCTTACGGTCGGGGTAAATCTCTTTGTTGATTAACTAATTAACTGCCTTCAGTCGGGGTAAATCAAATAGCAATCAAATTATGCGCAAGGAAATACATGCCAATCAAACTAATGCTATGACTAAGTCACTAATTTGAAGCTTTGATTAAGTGTTTCAGAATAAAGTTAAGGCGACGTTCATATAACTAGATTCTTAGATTTTTCAACCTAACTACGAATCTCAAATTGGCCCATGATAATTCATAATTAAATATCTAAATATGCTCTTAATCAAAAGATAATTCATTTATATTAAATCAATAAAATATACCACATACACAATTCTAGCAAACATGGCAACACAAACTAAACTTCCATAATAAGACTAGCCGCTCATGTTCATATTAACATTCATAGACAAATATAATATGATCATACACTTCAACGAAAGAAGAAGAAAATAGAATTCTATAACAACAAGGAAATCTAAATACCGCCTATGGATGGGATAGCGTTCTTCTCCAAAAGCTTTATCTTCGATTGTCGACGGCTTCCTTGGATTCTTAGAATGGTTTCTCTCGCTTCGTTGAGTGTGGCCAAGCTCCCAAAAACTGAGTGAATTGCTTGTTTGGTCACAAAATTATTGTGTGTAAAAGTTGTATTCAAGTTGTTCGAGTTGTTTGTAAGGGGGAGTCTAAGAGGGTATTTATAGATGTAAGGGTTTACACAAATCCTGATTGCAATAGGAATAGGCGCACCGCGGCATGCATTTTCCCCGCCGCGGCGCAACACAAATTCTAGAAATAATGTCAAAACTCGAGAGCTCCCCGCCGCGGCATGACTTTTCCTCGTCGCGGCCCGTGTTGACTTCCTTTTCTTCATGTTTTCCCCCTTACAGATGTGATGGCTCATTATGTAAGGCTTACATATTTGTCTCGTTTAGCCCGTAACTCGTGATCCGAGCGCCGTAAGTGTTCCGTCTTTGCGTGTTTTCATTATTTGACTCATTTGACGCTAAAAACACCTGAAATGCACTAAAACATACCCGTGATTCCGAATGGATAGATTTATGAAAATAATCAAGTAAATAATCATAACAAATCTATATTTTAAACAATTAATCACGAAATATTAGTGCTTTTCGAGCACTCATCAATCGATTGGCTGTTTCCACGTAATTTCTTCACAAGGTTTGGGCGTGGAACTCTTAGGTGGTGGAGGAAGGACGACGGCGAGGAGTTTGGCCTTGGTGAACGGCAAGGAGGACGACGGCTGGGGAGTACGACGTCAGGGAGAACGACGGCAATGGCGACGCCTCTCTTCCCCCTCCTCCTCCTCCTCTCTCTCTCTTTCACGCGACGGCTGTGGAACAGCCCTAAAGCTTTGCATGGCTGGAGAAGGAAATTGGATTTAAAAAGGGTTAATTGGTAAAATGAACAAACTACCCTTGGCCTTGGCTTTGAAAAGTTTAAAAGAGTAGGAGCAATTTGGTAATTTCACATAATTTTTTCCAAAATTTCTAAAAATCAGTTTAAAAATTAAATAAATTATTTTAAAACCATTTTAAATTTTCTATAATTTAAATTTTGTAGTACCAAAGTATTTATTTAAGTTAATTAAAGAAAATACAATTTAAAACACTAAATTTAATAAGTAAATTTAAATTATTTTCTGAAAAATAATAATTAAGATTGGGGTCTCACAATAAGGGTTATGCAAAAGTTAATATTAAAATTTACTCTTATAGGATTGACCATGACTCCCTTATATTTATAAAATTATTAACAATATAATATGTAAGTATTAAATTATATATATTATGAATTTTTTTTAAAAATACATATGGATATTTTCTTGAAAATTTAGAAGATTCTATTTCTTTAATTATAATTACATAAAATTATCTATTTGACAATGCAAATACTAGCTTTTTTTTGGGCAATAACAATAATACTTGAATTCAATTAAAATTTTCAATTTTATATACACTATATGAAGATCAAATCTATAAATTAAAGCATTTTTTTTATAATATGTTAATAAAAAATAAAATGTAATTAATTTGATGTGAGTTGATATTTACATCTATTAAAGATTATACTCGTATTCAAAAATCATGAACATGCAAAACCAAATATCGAAAGCATATGTATAGGAAATAACAACAATCACAACATAGCTTTTAATTTAAAATAAAACCTCATTTCTTCTATACTTTTATCAAGACATTATATTCAAAGTTTCTACATGATACATCACAATTCAATTTTTCAAAGTAGTTTTCAAAAACTAACCATACGCTTTTCATTTAAAATTAATTATATTATTGATACAAAATTTAGATTAAACTATAATAGTAAAAAAAAAAAAAAATACACATATGGTTTATTCATATAAAATATGACTAATTGATTATTTCATAAAGAGACAAAAAATACACAACCGTGAAAGTAAAATTAGAAGAAGAGTAGAAAGGAAAAAAAAACTATTTTAAAAATTAAATGAGAAAGTAGACAATAAGCTAACATATAATCACATACCACAAGCTACTCCTTGTTAATGAATTTGATATGTAAAATTCTAATGCTAGGAAGAGATATGAAAAAATGAGGAATGGTAGTTGATTATATACACTAAGATATATATAAAAAAAAAAATGTAGTGCATTAATGTAGAAAAGAAAGTTAAAATTACAGATAATAACATACATACAATATTATAATTAGAGTTACAAGAATTTAAGTGTAACAAAAATAAAATAGTCAATTATTCATTAAATGATTTTGAAAATATAACAGTTACAATATGGAAAAATAAGTTATTTTTCCATTTAGTGTTGCATTTAATTAAAAAAATTCATTTTCAATAATAATTATAAAATTAAATTTTCTTATCAAAGTTGATATAGTTAGAAGTTAAAATTTAAATAGAAAAGATTGAGATTAATATAATACATTATACTACAAAAAGAGTAAAATTGTTATAATGTGATCTTTAATTTTCAATGATTAAATGGAAATTTTGGATAACTTCTCTTAGATGTTAAATTTTCTTAGTCGTTTAATGAGATTTATAAGCATGTAATAATAATTTTTTAATATTGTTTATTTTCGGTGTAAAGTGGTCCATTAGTAATATTTTTTTTATCACAAATGTCTGAAGTTGTTTATTTATATGTAATTAGATGTAAATTATCAATATACTGTAGAAATTCGTAATTAGATACTAATTAACTATTAAATTCGTAAGCTGTTTAATGTCATTTTTAAGTATGTGGTAATTTTTTGAGCCATATGGTCATTTATTCATAAATGTTTAATAGCAACTTTTGGTATAAGTTTTCTTACCTGTTAACTTTTTTTTATCTATTTTATGTCATTTTTAAGCATGTAGTAATTTATTTTTTAGCCATATAGTCATCTATTTATAAATATTTAATACAATAGCATCTTCTTAATTTATTAGTATAACTTCACTTATTTATATTTGAATTTATTTTAAATTGAAATGAAATTAATGATAATATTTTCAATAATTATTAAAAAACTTAATTGATTAGTACTTATAATATTTTTAACTATTATTAAGAAACTTAATCCATTAATACTTATAATTTTAAGTTCACTTTATTTTAAATAATGACAATCTTATAAATTACGAAAAAATAGTAGTATAGACATTTAATTTTTTAAAGTAACTCCCACTTTTATAATAAATATAGATATATATTAAAATTAAAATAAACTACTCATCCTTTTTAAGAAACTAATTTTGGTCACAAGCGGTTGCATGTAATTATGTCTTAATAATGATCACAAATTTAAAAAGTTAATTTTAAATTAAAATAATAAATATTTTATTTTTTGATAATAATATATTTTTTAAAATAATATTATATAATTTAGTATAAGAAGTATAACTTACATGTAATAAATTTATATTTTTAAGCAACTTTCAAGGATTTATGAAATATAATCTTTATTATATAATCTAAAAGATAGAAAAATGAGTCTTCTATCAACATCAAAACTTCATAACTCAAATAAAAATATGAATTGAGGCCAATTATAAATAATGTATAGTATTCCTATTCACCAAAATCCTTTAATGTAGCATAATAATTTAGAAATCATGTTTAAAATTATTCAAATTTAATTTCAATAATAAGAAAATAAATTTATATTTTTATTTGAGTTTATTGTGTGAGAATATCTTGAATTTGAAAGCAAGTAAACTTATATTAAGTAACAATTAAAATTAATAAAAACTTCTTGAGTTTGATGTATTAGTGCACATATATAATTTATGAATAATTGTTTATGATAACTTGATGCATATTACAATTTATATGGTATAATTTAATTGGCATTCTGTTAGTAAGGGGTTCTACATCTAGTAAAAAATGAACACTTAATTAACACATTTCTTGATACATACCACAACTTGATACATATAATACTACTCATAATTAATAGTTTTTAGTAGTAAAAAGGAACTAATAATTACCAAAAATTTAGTTTTTTGTCGGTCTAAGCATGTATGGTTACTTTTTTGAGTAGTATTATATACATCAAGTTATGTTATATATCAAATGATGCATCAGTTATTAATTAGATGTAAAGTTAAAGATGTGGGATAAAAAAATAATTGGGAAATCCCTTGCTAATATAGACTAATTAAATTGTTGTATGCATTAAATTAAGATAAACAAATATTTTTGTACTTTTTTTACTCTACTTCTTATCTGTTTCATCATCTTACCCCACCATCATTTCTTAAGGAGTTGGTGGGTCTTTTTTTGTTTATTTATTTTATGTTTTTAAATATTTTTCTTTAATATCAAACACAAACATATATAAGGAGGTAAACTCTCTTTTATTTGATGAATTTTTCTTGTTTTCTTATAAAAATAATTTTTTTATGATCTTTTTTTTCTCTTGAAGATAAGATTCAACTTTAAATAGTAATTGTTAATTTATAACCAAAAATATGATAATTGTTAATTTTTCTTTAATTCTTTTATTTTCATGATCATCTTCTATTTTTTTTTAATGTTTTTTTCTTTGTTGAATGTGTACACCAATTTGATAAGAATAATAAAAAATTTTACTTAATTGCTACATGAAAAAATAAAAAATGAAATATATATATAATCATTTTTCATTGTATTAAATAAAGAATGTTATCTAAAAATTTAATATTAAAGTTTAATATAATAACTCAAAGTCGTCCTAATTTTATTCTCATTTGTCTTATCATTTTTTATTTTCTTTTTGCAAAATTAAAAAATTGTCAAAAAAATTAGATGTCAAATAAAAAAACTAACTCTCCTTTTATTATATAGTATAGATTAAAAGATATATAATATACAATGAAATATAAAAAAAAATCATCAAATTAAAAACATCAAATAAATATTGTGGACAATTTTTTCTCTCTTAAAAGAAGAATAACAAGAGACAAGAGATCAAATAATAAAAAATTCATCAAACAAAAAAATGTCAAATAAATATTATGGGGGTAACTCCCTCTTTTATATAAGTTAATTAATAGATGTAATAAAATCGAAAAATATATTGTCACAACTTTTATTATTACCCTAACAAAAATTTATAAAATTATTATTATATCCATATAATTAATTACACATTAGTGCTATATTTATTAGTAAAATTACAGTTAATGAATAATAATTAGAATAATAACAATTTTAATTGTGACAATATTATCATACAAAAAATTAATAAAATAGAATTAGTCAAGCCTTTCAAGCATAAGTAGAAAAAAATCTACTTAGAATGGATATAAAAGAAGACTACTCAATAGGTAGAGATATAGATGTAAGACAAATAAAATAAAATAAAATAAAAATATCAAACAAATTGTTATCAAATAAATACAATACTTTCAACTCTCTCTTTTATGTAGTAGTATAGATATAGATATAAATATTAATAGATATATAGATAAAATAGAATATAGAATAAGTAATAAATTTTAAAGTAATTTTATCCAATAAAAACAAAAGTTGTCAAATAAAATAAAAAATAAATAAATGATGTTTGGTATTGCCAATAACTTAACTTTCCAACACCAAAGGATAGCCGGATAGTTTCATTTGGATTAACCTCAAAATGGTATTTGAAGTTTGTACACAACACAAACAGGCCAAATTATTATTATTATTTTTTATTTTTCATTATAAAATTTAGCCACCTTCAAAATCTGTCAATTTATTCTGATAAACTATTTGGTGTGTTTTAGTACCAAATTTTTTTAGCCATCCCTGACTCTAAGAGTTATTTTATCAAACACTAAAAGTGCAAAAGATGGACAATGTCCATGGTTTGAAATTGAAGGAGTTTCAATAACATATTTAAGAGTTTCGATTGTAAATATGATTTAGGCTGTGATATATTAAAACTCCTTAAATTGATTTTAGGATATTTACGAAATTGTTGATGGAAAAGAATGATTGCTTGCAGAAACAGGCCTCTAACTTGATTTTAGGATAGTTACCAAATTGTTGATGGAGAAGTCATAAATCATCACAATATATGAAGATATAAACACTAAGAGTGCCTAATCCCTAAATATGGATTGAACTAAAAAGAGAGAGAGATTGGAGAGCACAAACATCCCCAGCTCTTCGAGCGTTGTAATCTTTGAAGATCTCTTACAATGATCGCGAACTCGAAGCCATTTGCAGAGGACAAAATAAATTTCTAAAAGGTTCTTTTCAGAGCTAAATCTCAAGATATAGAACAATCATCAAGGACAAGAGATAATAGCATTTTAAAGCTAAAGTAGGCAGAAATCTTTTGGCAGCTGGCCATCTTTGCCGGCTCTATCGTCGGACTAGAGAGAAAAGTTTGTGTTTGGCGAGGGATGAGGAGAGAACTAATGTTTGATTTGAGAAGGAAAGAAATATCTACAACGAAATAAATAGAGCTGAGGTATGATAGTAAAATTATGCTTCCAGCAGTCGTAAAACCATATAGATTTTTTTATTTTTATTTTATTTATTTATTTATTTATTTATTTTTATATAGATAAAAAACAATCAGTTTGATAATAAGGCTTTTATACCAATTTTTTTTTTTAACCTAAATAACATATTTTTAGATAAATATTATAATTTTTTTAAATTATAAATTTTATATCCAAAATCATAATTTTAGATACATAATAATAAAATATTTTTCAAAATATCCCTTATTATTTATCTCTCAATACTCCAATTTCATATAAACTCCAGCGATACTGCTGACAATCTCACTGGAGCTCTGCCAAATCCATCCATGTTTTCATCAAAGCTTTGACATAATCACCAAAATTCTTTGTTTATTCAAACCTACAACTTGTTATTTCATAACTCACACCATATCTTTAATTAAGGGAAGAGTCCAATTGATTGAGAAGCGATAGAAATGTCGGTCAAAATAGGTCAAAATACATTTGCACTTATCTTGGAGATTATGAAGATAGAGTTAGGGCTCATATGTAATGTACATTGGGGCATTATTCTTATAAGAGTGGTTTAAGATCTGACTTTATATTTAAATATTATATTTTCATAGTAAATATATTAGGTAGTTAGGTGGTCTAGTAAACTCGTGATTTTCTTCTTAAATTATTTTTGTGGCCTAAGTTGTTAACATTTATATGTGATTACATGTTTAGTTGTAGTTATGTATCGAACTTGAAATCATTAATTTTAAAAATAGCGTATTTGTCCTCTCCAAGTTTGGTTCGCATTTTAGAACTTTTAACTTCTATTATTTTTAAAGTTATTTACTATGCGACATACCATAACTAATATCAGTGTAACTTTATTTATCTTTAACATTCCTTTATAGAAAAAATTAAGTCAAGATTTTCCCACAATAATACTAATTTTTAAATGAGATATTATGGATACATCTGCTTAAATCTCTTACTAGTTTTCCTTATTGTTTAAAATTGTTAAAAGGGTATTACTAGAGGGTAGGTATTTCGAGAATTTGATAGATGTACTTGTATAACAAATAAGTTGTGAATTAACACGTAGTCTATTTTCAATATTTTTTTTTTGGCTACAACTTGATATGACAGTGGTAAGGTTATGGGGCCTTTAGCCAAAAATCTAAGTTTCAATTCTTAACCCCATTTTCAAATAGGTGATTATTGTTTAAACTAAAAAAAGAAAAAAAGAAAAAAGGAATTGCTTTCAATTTACCTTATTAAAATATAAAACAATCACAAGTAGTATCCCACATTTACAAGTAGCAAGTATGAATAAAAACATATATACGACATAATTTGAATCCTATATATAATGAATTTGAATCCTTTACTTATTTTTATTTTTATTTATTAAATCTAAGTCATGTATTTTTAATTTAAGATTTAAATGTTATTTTATATTAATATTTTCAAATTCATCTATATGTAAATGTGAATGGTTGATATTTAAAATTAAGTACAAACAAGTAGGAAAAAAAAAACAAATAAATTATCATAATTCATATCTATCCCAGTTGTTTACTTATATAGCTCATATATGATACAAAATTAACTTTTTATCTAAATAGAAAATTTTTGAACCAAAAGGCTTAATTTTATTTAAACACATATATTATAAAGGCAAAAATGGCCATTTTATTAAATAACATACTAATCCAACATAGACAAAACTTGATCAGGATTGGACATGGTTGGAGCCAACATTGTACCACTGGCAATAGTGCCAGAGCTCTGGCACCCACCAACGATTTTACCAAACCTCTAACGACCCTTGCGGAGAATATGTAAGAATTACATTTATTTTTAAATAGTAAGTAAAGCTTACATACATATTTTAGAAGAGTACGTAAATCTTACATATATATTTTAGAAGAGTATGTAAGTATTACATACTTATTTTAGAAGAGTATGTATAGCATACATACATATTATAAACAATATCACCGGCGAAGATAGTATTGTTGTCGCTGCTGACAAAGAACGGAGTTGAAATGATAGAGAGAAGAAATTGTGATTCATATTCTTCAAAGATAACTGCTTTTACATTATCATAAACAAATTATGAAATTCCCTAGTCATTATATTCTCATAGCTCTTACATCAAGTGGTAGGCACCAAACAAATCTGCTTGAGTTTGAAGACAAATATGAGAAAAAGAATAATAATTATGCTTACACTATTTATTGCCATATTATACCCATTTTCATCCAAAACAATACATGTGCTTAAGTTTAAATCAAATTTTAGATTATGAAAAAAAAAAAAAAGAGTAAAGAGAAGACTTGACAAAGTGAATCAACAAAACGTGTAAAATGTACAAATCTTAAATTATTGAATCAAATGGATCAATTTATGTTAACCAAAAAACACTTAAAAGCAAGAGCAAAAAAAATGTTGGAACAAACAAAGATGAAAGAACTTGTAAACAAAGGCAAAAAGTCACCTAGGTGAAATTTAGAAAGAAAAAGGAGTTTCGGTCCTTCTTCCAATTTCAATCTACATCACCAATTGCAATAATCAACGTGCTCTAGTTGCACCATGAGTCTTGGTGCAAAAAAAATTTGTAAACTGAGAGTTCAAGAATCCATATCTTCATTGAACGCTAGTCATGGAGGAGAAATATTTGAAAATAGTGCTGTAGTTGCATCGAAGAAGATCAATACCATCGCCAATGCCGATGAAGTAAGGACAGAGTTTAGATGATGGAGATGAGACAAGGACAAAGATATGTATTATGGTGAAACCACAAAGGATGAGAAAACAATTGCCATCGGCTTGACACTTATTGATTGCTGGCAATCCAATCGGAGGTAAGAAAAGAGTGACAGCATAAAAAAAAATCTAGATTTTGTGAGGAGACAAAAATTTGAATGAAATAACCATAGCTAGAGGGTAACATTGTAAAATTATCTTCCCAAAATGCGGGCGTATTATTATTTAAGTATAAATGATTCTTTTTTATAATTTAAGTTACATAATTCTTAAATAATTCTATTCAATCAGGTTGTAATTTGATAGGAATATCAATTAGAAAGTTGAAATAATTACCCGAATTATAGTGTTTTTGTTGTATATTGCTTTTTTTTTTACTTATGTAAACAGCAGAGTTTTGGCAACATGTTTTTTACGATTTTGTCCCTAAGTCATTTATTTTGTATTCCTATTCCCTCAGCTCATACATCACCATATATTTTTCACTCAACTCGCATGCCCTAGGTCATTGTTTCCACTCTCAACCCCCATTTCTCACGATCTCACCCAAGCTCCCACATTTCACGCCTCCATCACAATATAACACTGATTTCATGCCTTCATTACTGATTTAGCTATCAATGTTCTCATGCCTCCATTGCTGATTTAGCATTTTTCTTACGCCTGCATCACTGATCTTTTTTAGGAATTCAAAAAGAGGTTTGTAAGCTTCTTGCGTTTTTGTTTTTTTGTTTTTTTATTTTTCCAGTTCCAATTGTTTCTTGAGCTTTATTTTCTAGCATTCGTGTTTTTGTTTTTGTGTTATAGCTATCCTCAATTTCCTTTAATTCCTATGCTCGTTTGGCCCTCTAGGACATCAATCCAGGTTTGTAAGCTTTTTGCGTTTTTGTGTTTTATTATTTCTATTCTTGTGTTCCCGGTTGGTTGTTGATTTTTATTTTCCTCTTTTCATGTTACAGTTCTCTTCAATTTTGGTCATTTCTTAAGTTTGTTTCCATAAATTCCTAAGCTCCTTTGCCCCTTGAAGATATCAATCCAGGTTTGTAAGCTTCTTGCGTTTTTTATTCTCCAATCAAGCTTTTTGATTTTTATCTTTTTTTTTTAGTGTTTCCTGTTTTGTGTTACATTTCTTTATTTTCCAAGGTTATTGGTGTTAAAGGTGTTGAGATTAGTGTTTGTATTTTCATGAAATTTTTTTTTTGGAAAATTTGCACTAGTAACTGAAAATTTGCACCAATTTTTGTGAGTTGTTACATGCATCTTCTTTAAAATAAAAGGATTTGTTAGATATGTAGTATATGTGGTATGTGTTTCGATTAAAAGTTATAACTGTGTATATCTAATATTTTGTTTGATTTTACAATGTCAATCTATGTTTTATCTCTAGGTTTTATACATTATGAAAAATGGAGGGTTAATTATAATTATTATTCTTATTATGTAACAATTTCAAGAAATTATCAAAACCTCCCTAATACAAAGCACCCACAGTATGATAGTTTGAAGATCACAAAAGGGACGAAAACAAAATACACAAACTAAGATAACAATCTAAAAGCCAATGAGTTGTTCAATGTAAGAGTTGTTCATGATATTTTTGGGATAAGTAAATTCTTACTTCTCAAACCACAGATTTAATAGAACCACCAACTAAAAACCAAAAAGATTTCTGTTTAAGAAGAAAAGAAACTATATGCAACTGAAATAAGGGTCATTTAGTGAAACCAAAATGGTTCATGCTTAGCTTATTTTAAATTTGTATGCAAATCTTGTGTAATGTAAATTATATGGTGCATTCAAGCTTGTAAGCACGTTATATGAATCTGTGAACATTTTGTGTATAGAAATGAGAGGTTGATGCCAAGAATTTCTTGTAGATTTTTTATAACTTCTTTATGTTTTATTGATCCCTAAACTAGGGATCATATAAATATGACATGTAATAGTTTTGTTTAATTTTTATATTTTTTTTAGGATGGTTAAGAGAAAATTTGAGAGTTCTATATCACTAAAGAAGTGTAAGAAGAACCAGATGCCTATTGACGATGCATCTGACAAGGTTATAAACTTTTTGTTATGTTTTGTGATGTTATCTTTATTTATGTAATACTTTATAATCAAAACCTATATACGTACTATCACATTAATGTAATGTGTATATTAACATTTATTTTTTATGTAAGTTATACATTCAGATTTTGTTTAATCTGTTATTGTATGTATTCTTTACACTTATTTATAATTTATATATAAGATCTATATTATGTATAAATAAATGTACTTTATCATGAACTAGATTGTAGTTAATTTTTTTCGTCACTTGTATTAGAATGTACATGTACCGACACATTAATGTAATGCATACATTCACACTTATTTTTACATGTAAGCTGTACATTCAGATTTTGTTATAAAATTTAATTATGCTTAATCTGATGTTCTATGTATTATTTACACTTATTTATAATTTGTATGTAAGATCTACATTTTGTCTAAATGAATGTACGTTATCAAGATCTAGATTATAGTTGTTTTTTTCGTCTCTTATATTAGAATATACATGTCTTGACACATTAATGTAATGTGTATACTCACAATTATTTTTTATGTAAGCTATACATTTAGATTCTGTAATAAAATTTGATTCTACTTGATGTTTTATTTAGTCTTTACACTTATTTATAATTTGTATGTAAGATCCACATTTTGTCTAAATAAATGTACTTATCAAGATGTAGATTGTAGTTGATTTTTTTCATCTCTTATATTAGAATGTACATGTACCGATGTCAGGACTCGCCCTGCCCTAGCTCAACACTAGAGCATGTGATGTGTCATGAGGAAACATAATAACTAACATTTTGAATCGGCCTTGGTTTAACTTGAAAATTTTGTGTAAGAAATTTGTGAAAATTTGGGCAGAGTTTTCCCTAATTATTGAACTATGTTCCCTGCAACAAAAGACCACAATTATAAAATATAAAATTCTACAATCCAGCAAACTTCATTTAATTTTTATCATATCTAGAAAGTGGCTCATGGCCAAACATAACTATATACGGTCAGATACATACTATACACCACATAAGACTTTTGATCACTAGTCCAAAACATAACAACCCAAAATACACTATACAAACTGGAAAGGAGATAAAAACAACCTAGACTGCACAACAATAGATGGATCCTAAGCCTCTGGACTCACGTGATATGGTCTCAAAACATGTTACTTGGGAGAGGAAAATAAATATAAAAGGATGAGCTTGAAAGCTCAATGAGTGGATAAGTTATATAAAATAACATAGTACTCAGGTAAACTATGTATGGATTGTTTATGAATTATCATGAAATACATGTTGATAATAATAACTTGCGTATAGTCTTTATGAAATAATCATAATTTGATACCTGTAAAACCATAAATGACGTGCTCATAACTTATAATAAAATAATATTCACTACTATAATATAAGCAATATAGGACGGCTTCAAATTTAGAGTGAGAAACAAATAGGACGGTCACATGTATATGGCCGTCGTTTAAGAAATATAGGACGGCTATTACGGAAAAAGATGGGCGTTACTTTATAGGACGGCTTATAGCCGTCTTAAAAAAAATTGTAAGCTTTCTTTTAGGGCGGCTATTAGCCGTCTTATATTCCCACATATAGGACGGCTAATAGCCGTCCTAAAAGAAAGCTTTCAATTTTTTTTTTTACTTATACTCTCGATCCCCTTTCACACGTACAGTACTTATTTTACAAACAAGCTAATTAATATCAAGAGCTGGTACTCGATTCTTCCCACTAAGAGAGCTAGATCTGCTTTCATTTTAGATCAGAAAACACCCACCGTCGCCACCGCCAAAGAGAATAGGAAAACTCCTCAAGAAATGCACAAGAGTACTCGCATAAGGTTGAACAGCAACTTTTTCATCCCCTTTTCTTTGCATCTTGGGTTTTCAAGTAGAAATTTTTTTAAGGTTGAACAGCGCCTTTTTCATCCCCTTTATTTTTTGCATCTTAGATTTTCAAGTAGAAAAAATGTTTTAAGGTTGAACAGAAACTTTTTTCCCGCTTATTTTTTGCATCTTAGATTTTCCTCTAGAAAATTTGTTTACTAAGTACTTGTTCTTTTTTGTTAAAGTTCAAGTGGCCGATATGGAGGAAGCTTCAGGAGAACTCCACCAAGATCCCCGAGACGTCGATATCATTGTTAGTTGATGTTTTTTTTTTTATTTACTATATTTATAGTTGAGCTTGTGTATTTGAGTGATTCATTAAACTTGTATGTCCCATCCTGCTTAATCTTTTGCTGAATATTCATGAAATCTCTGTTTACAGCTTATTCGCGATCCCCTTCACCTGTGAGGCATGACTCAAGGTTTGTGTTTTATGATTAAATGATTTTTTAATTTGCACTATGGTATTGTATTTGGGGATTGTTGTTACCTTTTGATGCAGTTACTTTCTTTTTGTCTGAGAGTGGAAATTATATGGTGGATGTATATGAATGATGTGACAAAGAAATTGTATAATGTCTATGCTGTGGTGGCCTTGTTTGTGCAGATTTAAAGTGAAAAAGGAGACTTTAAAGACTTATGGATTAATAAAGTATAACGGCAAAAGAGATCATAAAAGTGATGGGCTACTTGCTTATTGTTTTTAAGCTGTCCTATATAATTTTTTTTTTGTGGCCGTCCTATAAACAATTTATAAGACGGTCAGTGGCCGTCTTAAAAAAATTTTATAGGACGGTCAGTGGCCGTCCTATAAAATTTTTTTTTACGACGCTCCGCGAACGTCCTATTTTTTTCGATTCTTTTAGGACGGGACTTTATAAGATGGCCGTCCTATAAGACTTATAGGACGGTCAGTGGCCGTCCTATAAAGGCAATTTTGTAGTAGTGATTCTAATAACTATTATATGTCCATGATCTTTAGAATATAAAGTGTTATGATCAGTATGTAAATAAAATTTAGAACTATAAGAACAGTATATATATATATTATTGCCAAGTGAACTTTGGGATATGGTTGCACATGGAATAGACATTTAGCCCTAGCACTAGCTCTCAACTACAAAACGTGAGATATTTATTCACTCACTGAGGAGACATTTAGTATTAGTACTAGCTCTCAACTACTCATATGGGAAATTTGCTTGATACAACCATTACAATGGCTTAGTTGGCTCTGCTAATACATGACTCATGTGTGCACTGACTTAACTGAACTTGTCATCATATTGAACTTGTAATATCATACTGAGTTGGTAGACATCATAGTAAGCTGAACTGGACCAAATCTATTGGTCACGATGTCTTGCCAATTTACTGCATATCTGAATGCTGAGTAGAGCTAATTATCATGAATACATGAGGGAAAGTATTCTGACAGTTGTAAAATATTTACTAAACTTTGAAGCTGATATAAAAAAATAGTATGTGTAATAAAATGGATTTAATCTTAATTTGCTTGCAATTTAGCTTACATATATTTAACTGATTCTAATAATGAAAACAAGAGATATTCTCATGGTGTACAAGTTTCTTGAAGTGCATTGAAATTGATTTATGTTTTTCCAATACTAGTTAACATGAATGCACTTTTCATAAATATGCAATTTGTATAAATTGGATTACTTGGACATGAATGCAATTCAAAACAATACTATCCATGCTTAGAAAATAATTGAATATCCACTCACAGTAATATGTCTCTATTGGTCCTCTATGTGTCTTGTAGGTTTTGTGTGCTTAACTCTTCCTAAATAACCACACTTGTGTCAGAATAAGAATAATGCCAAACTTGCTTATTTAATTCAAATTGAAAGGTACATTAACAATTATAAAATAGGGGAATGTTGATAGTTACTTGACTTTGATCATTACATTTTAAATAGTTTTAGGGTACTCCTAAACCTACCTTTGTATATTCACATATAACTTTTGGTAGAAATGTCTAAATTTATTTATGTAAAAACATACATAAACTAGACATTTTAATCTTTAAAATCAGATATAACACACTCAAATATCATATGCAAAACCCTTTTAAATCCTTAGAAAATCAATTACTTCAAAACAGTTTTTCTCAGCACATTTATCCCAGAACATACCATTAGTTAAATTGCTATAAATTCGTCTAAAAAACTCAAAATAACAAACCATAAAATTCATATCAATCTAGACATCTTAAGCTTTAAAACAAGATATAAAAATCTAATTCCAATTAGTAAAAATACTTCAAATAACAAAAATCTGATTGGATTTTCCAACAATTCTTCCAGCACCCATTTAACTTGACCCATCTTTGGTTAAACAGGCATAACTCTATCTACGAATATCGAAATGATAAACAGTAAAATTTTTATAAAACTAGACACATCAAGCTTTAAAAAAAAGATATACAATCCAAATTGTATAACAATTTGAAATGTCAAAAATACCAAGGGCTTATACTGTTTGATTTTCATAAAATAACTTTCATTTAAATATGTATAACTTTGCGTAAAAAATTCCAAATTACAAACCTTAAAATTCATGATAAACTAAACATACATGAAGTTTAAGAAATAAAATTTCTAAATTCTAATTCATTGTGGAAGTGTCACAGATTTTAATTCAAACAGTTTTCTAAGAAATTCACAACACTTCAAATAACTTGTTCTAGGATCAATTTTATGAGCTTCACCCATGTACAAATTCATAAATGTTTTCAAAGATTAATCATTGTAATCACTTGCTAAAATCCACACAATTAAATACAACTAAAAGAAAATGACTAGTTTAGTTCATAAAACTTGTGGCAATGTTTCAAATATGTCCAAGAATAGATAGAGAAATATAAAAAATGTTTTCAATTCAAAAGTCTTATAAATCTCACCTTGAAAGGAAAATGACTCGTTAGCTATTGAACTCTTAAATCAAGCTTGAAGAATAAAAAAAACTAAGACGCATGACTCCCTACACCTCTTTAAATCTTATATATATATATATATATATTCTTCGATTTTCCCTTCCTTTGCAGCTCCTCCTTTCCTATTTATAGAAATTGACTTTCCTATTTAGTCTTTGATATTTAAGAAAAGAAGTAGGATGAGTATTCTTCCAGCTGTGAAAATGTGAGAGTTCATTTAAATGAAAAATCCACATGGCTTCTAATTGTTATTACTTATGGCCTTGCTTAAGCTTTTGGGTTGCCGATAAGTAAATAAAGTACATAAAAGGAAACAAGCAAGATTATCTCTTAGGTTTAAAAGTGGGATCCAATCAACTCATTATTGATATTACTCTAAAATGTTAGACCATTTCATAAAATTTTGAAATTATAAAATTGGCTAGAATATAAGAAATGGGGTGTTACAACCGACACATTAATGTAATGTGTACATTCACTTTTATTTTTGCATGTCAACTGTACATTCAAAGTTTGTTATAAAATTTGATTATGCTTAATCTGATGTTTTATGTATTATTTACACTAATTTATAATTTGTATGCAAAAATTTACATTTTATCTAAATAAATGTACGTTAATTTGTACGTAAGTTCTACATTTTGTCTAAATAAATATACGTCATCATGAACTATATTATAGTAGATTTTTTCTGGCATCTTATATTAGATTGTACATATATTAATACATTAATGTAATACGTACATTCACAATTATTTTCACATATAAGCTGTACATTCAAATTCTATTATAAAATTAAATTTTGCTTAATTTGATGTTCTACGTATTATTTACACTTACTTATAATTTGTATCTAAGATTTGCATTCTGTCTAAATAAATGTATGTTATCATGAACTAGATTGTAGTTAATTTTTTTTCGTATCTTATATTAGATTGTACATGTACTTACACATTAATGTAATACATACATTCACATTTATTTTTGCATGTAAGCTGTAGATTCAAATTCTGTTATAAAATTTGATTCTGCTTAATTTGATGTTCTATGTATTATTTACACTTACTTTTTGTATATAAGATTTACATTTTATCTAAATAAATGTACATCATCATGAACTGGATTGCAGTTGATTTTTTTTCTGTATCTTATAATTAGATTGTACATGTACTTACACATTAATGTAATATGTACATTCACATTTATTTTTGCATGTAATCTATACATTCAAATTCTGTTATAAAATTTAATTATGCTTAATCTGATGTTCTATGTATTATTTACACTTACTTTTTGAAAGTTTTTAGTTACGGATCAAATATACCTAGAGGGGGGGTGAATAGGTTATTTTCAATTTTAACAAATATTAATTATGTAACCTAATCACAACGGCCAGACATGCAATTGCGTATAAAGATAAAATGCGGAATAAAAAATAACACACGATATTTTTAGGTGGAAACAACCTAGGCCACTCCAATGACCTAAGAGGAAAACCACCGGTCCACCAGACCACCTAACCATCCACTATGAAAATCAATGTTCAATTACAACCATAGGTCCTAGAACTACCCTTCACAGATAGATCCCCCTTTCTGTAATTTACTTACGAGCCGCCGCTCCTTTCATAGCCTCCACAAGCTAGGTGTCTGGATCCGGACCAATGTTTCGATCTACTTGAGTCCCACAAGATCAATCGAACCGGTCAACTTCGGTAATTTCGAGTCACACGAAATACCGAGCACGTCACTTGAAACGTTAGCACAAATAGCACAAGTGCAAAGTGTGTTCTAGAGCGGATTCAAACAATGAAAAATCCTAACTAGCAGATTCAACAGCATATGGTGTAAAAACAAATCAGCTAGTAAACTCTAGAACTATCATGCAATTCTAAATATCATGAAAGACAATTAGGCACGTGAATTATTCAAACATAACCACACAATATGTTTGAACAATTAAAAACAAGAAAGTGCCTAAGATTAATAGATGAAGAGAATAAGATTTTTCGTTGAAAGCTTTAACAAATGTAGAAAATATTATTTCGGTGTGGGTTGAATGTTTTGCACAAACAAGTGTTGCTTATATAGAGTCTAGTTTGACTTGAAAGAGAATTAATAATAGAGTACCACTCTACTCATATCAGGATTTAGCTTTGACAACAATTCTACTCATGTTAGGATTTTGCTTTCACAACAATTCTACTCAAATAAGGACTCTTCTTTCACATCAATTCTATTCACAACAATTCTACTCATATAAGGATTCTACTTTCACAAGAATTCTATTCATACTAGAATTTTGCTTTCACAACAATTCTACTCATGTTAGGATTTTGCTTTCACAACAATTCTACTTAAACAAGGACTCTACTTTCACAACAATTCTATTCATACTAAGTGTAGTGCTCAATTGTGTGAGGATGTATGCATGAGAGAATATTTTACCTTTCATATGAGCATTGTAAGCTTGGTGACTCCATCATCATGTATCATCTGATTGAACGGTGAACACTTATGCTAGATTACAATTAAACATTTTGTCCACGAAAATTGCCAATACAAATAAACCTTACACTTTTTGTATGTAAGATCTACATTTTATCTAAATAAATGTACATCATCATGAACTGGATTGCAGTTGATTTTTTTTCATATCTTATAATTAGATTGTACATGTACTTACACATTAATGTAATATGTACATTCACATTTATTTTTTCATGTAATCTGTACATTCAAATTCTGTTATAAAATTTAATTATGCTTAATCTGATGTTGTATGTATTATTTACACTTACTTTTTGTATGTAAGATCTACATTATATCTAAATAAATGTACATTATCATGAACTAGATTGTAGTTGATTTTTTTAGTATCTTATATTAGATTGTATATGTACTAATACATTAATGTAATGCGTACATTCACATTTATCTTTGCATGTAAGCTGTATATTCAAATTCTGTTATAAAATTTGATTTTGCTTAATTTGATGTTCCATGTATTATTTACACTTATAATTTGTATCTAAGATCTGCATTTTGTTTAAATAAATGTATGTTATCATGATTATTGATTTATTTTATCTTTTAACATTTCATTAATTGTATTATGTAGGGTGGATTTCATGATTATTCATTTTATAATATCTTGGATCTTGGGGAGAAGTTTTCTGTTAGATGTGGTAGTTGTGCACAACCTGATAAAGTTATTAATCATATTAAAGAAGTACTTAATGTAGAGCAACTATTTACATTCAAGGATTCTTGCTTTGGTAAATTTTTGGATATGCCAAAGTGTCCAAAGTGTCGTTTTAGTGCACAACTTGTCTATGCTTTTCTTTTACGAAAGAGCAAGCCATGTAAGTCCGTAAAAAAGATTTGGTTTTGCATTGGTTCCAAAGTTCTACAATTTTCATGCTCATAATTTTGGGTCTCTTTGGGTTTGAAACTTTCTTTCGATTATGAGAGCAACGATTTTATTGAAGAAAAGTCAGATTTCATGATGAAATACTTCAAGGAATTTCATTCAGTAAAATATTTGGAGTTTCTTATTGGTTGTATTGGGCAACCTTCTTCTGCTTATAGTAGTGGTCGGAAAAAAAGTTTAGAAAAATTGAAGTTAAAGAAAAGGAATGTTAAGGCTTCGAAATCCAAAAAAGTGAGAAACGAGAATGTATTTCCTCGAAAAGGGAAGCATAATGAGACTCATTTTCATTTTGTTAGTATTCCAAATGAAGATGCTGTGATGCTGTGTTTGATATACTTTTTGGAGTGTGGGCTTATTGAAAAATTTAAAAAATGTACATCTTTGTAAGGAAACAATATTTTTAGCTAATAGTTGGGATGATTTCAACAATTACTGTAAGAAAAAAAATATGTATTTAGCCATCTTTTTGATAGTTTAACAAAGATTATTGTGAAATACGTGATGTTGCGCATGAGTTGGAGTTGAGAAAGGAAAAGGGACTCTTAAAAGCTAAGAAAGATGATAGGGTACCATACCAAATTTATGGGTTTGGATTGGCTTTTCAGCTTTGAGTTTATGAAGCAATTCCATCCATTGTAGTTGAATATGTTGTTCCTTTATCTACTCAAATTCTTACATTTTTGAAGTGGACATCTTCTTTTTCACTTGAGTTTGACAACATTCAGTCTTTTCTTGACAATCCATCTCAGGTATATTACTTTTTTTATTATTGAATATAAATTGTACATACTGTATTTTATGTGTAATGTTTACATTTAAATTTTCTAATTATGTATGTAATGCTTTCATTTTTTTTAGGTGCGCATGAAAACAACTATAACTACTTTTTTTTATTCTCTTATTGGTCCTATTCTTGAAGATCTATTTGATGATATATAATCTTCTCAATCGTTCAAGGTTGAATATGAAATTCCTTTCATTGAACTTGATGTTCTCCATGAGAGGTTCATTGCCTCTAAGAAGGTATTTGGTTCAACAAAGGACTCGTCATCAAATATGTCTTCACATGATGTTGGCCATTTATTTGAGAAGCTCAGTAGTGAACAACTAGCAAGTCTTAGTAGTTTATGAGAATCAATTAATGTTGTGCACATGGATTTAAGTGCACGAAGTACAACTCTTAAAGTTTCTGTTAATGGTATTTGTACAGATATGGAGCCTTTTTTATCAAAGTGCTCTGATCCGGTATAAGTTTTTGTATATTTTAGTTTGTAATTAATTCTAATTTTGAGTATAAAATTTATGATTGTCTTTTAAATTTTTCTCCTTTTTTGTTTGTAGTTTCAGAATTATATGCAAGACGATGTAACACAAGGTCATGTGGATGGTAGGGTTGATACTCCTACCAAACAAGAGCCATGTGTTTTGCCAAGATGTTTTATGGATGACATTCCATCCTTTGATTATGGTATTGACTTATGTTCTTAGTCATTTGTTAGGACTTCTTCTATATCACCATCTATTGCCTCTTAATTTGATTTAGATACGTGTGGTCAATTGGATCGGCTTGCTGAAATTTATAGATCTGGATCGAAGTTAAGGTTTGATTTTAGTCATCTTTTTTTCCTATTATGAAGGAGAAGAGAACCATTATACCTTCTAGAGTTTTTTGTAGTCCATATTTCTGTCAAATTAAGAAGAGTCTTTGTTTTGCTCATGATAGAATTGAAATTCAATCTTTGCCAATTGATCAATCTTTGACATCTGCCAACGATAGTATGAAGGTTGTAGAGATTGTGGAATTGGATACGTCTCTTGAGTGTGTTGTTGTTCCTTACCTGAAGTTTTCTACCAGGTAAATAAACATGTTTAAAACATGGTTGAATGGAAAGAGTGAACCGTAAGTATTTTATATTGTTTTCAAGTTTGTTTTATTTTTTATTTTAATATTTTTTATGTTTATAACTATTTTGTATAGTTTTTAGTGCTTTTATCCGACTTCATTTTTATAACTTTATTGCTGACAAAAATAAATTCTTTGAATCATTGAGAAAGGCTCGTGGATGGCTAACCAGTATTGTAAGTTTTATCTTTTATTTTTATATAATAGAGGCATTCTTAATACACTACTTGATATTTGATTTATTATTTTTTATTTATGTTTGTTGAGTTTGGTACAATAGAATAATGTCTGTAATATTTGGATGAATATGGTCAAATTTTGTATTTTGTATTTATTAGTTACATTACTAATCAAGAATATAAAACATCAACCATATTACACAGAAATCTCTTATCTTCTAAAGTTGAACTTAAATTTTCATCTTCTCCAGGCTAAGCATCTATATCAAACTTTACTTGTATTCTCAACTTATAGAGACCACATGAGTGAGACATGTCCTTTCTACATTTATATCTCACTTGTGAGAATGATCTTTGTATGTATTAGTTACATTTTAGTTGTATTGATATGTAATGTTCACATTATTGCGGTTGTTATTATAGTAGTTTAAATTAAAATTTCTTAATATAATGTGTACATTCACATTTATTTTTGCATATAAACTGTACATTTACATTCTGTTATAAAATTTGATTATGATTTATTTAATGTTCAATGTATTCTTTACCCTTATTTATAATTTGTATGTAAGATCTACATCTCGTCTAAATAAATCTATGTTATCAAGAACTAAATTGTAGTTGATTTTTTTATCTTTTATATTAGAACATACATGTATCGACATATTAATGTAATGCGTACTTTCATATTTATTTATGAATGTAAGTTGTATATTTTTTTTAGTATATAATATGCTTTGATATATATTAATTTGAATTTTTTCTAACAGCATATTGATTGTATTTTGTACGAGTTTCGTGCTTAGAATGATCGTTATTCTTTGATTTTTGGAGAAAAGAAGTATACTACTTTGGGCACTTAGTTTGGTGTAAGTTTTATTTGTTTTTTTTTTTGGTCAACAATTTTAAGTAATTTTAGGTGGATTAAACTCATGTTAAATTTTTGAATTTTTATTATGTTTTAAGAAGTATAATATTTTTTTTGTGTTTTGTAATATAAAATGAATGCAAAAGAATTCTTGCTCATGTTGAAGACTAGACTAATAATACCATTAAGCTTACAGAGTTAGATTATTTTGTTCAATTTTCTACTTCATGTGGACCATTTAGTCATATTAATTATTTGGCTAAAGATTGAAAACAATTTAAGGTTGTTTATTGTTCTGTGATAGTAGATGACAATCATTGGATTTGTTGTCTCATTGACTTAAAAAGTAAGTCAATTTGAATATTTGATTTGTTGAATACAAATGATGTTGTAGAAAAATGTAACATTTAGGTATTATGGTTCCTCACATATTGCATTTCTTGAGTTGACAAAGTGATTTAATGATAATTGGCAATAATCAAACCTAATCATGAAGATTTGATGATATATTAAACCCAATACCTACAAAATTTTGGTTAATAACCAAAGCCTCAAAAATATTTTATGTAATATTTATATTAATTTATAATTTTGATGTAAGATTACATTATATATAAAAATTTCAAAGTTTAAATATTGTAAAATCAAATTGTACATATTTCAAAATTCATTTTAGAAATATATAACAAACATTAATTTGAACGTGATTCATAGTAAGAAGAATTTAATTTTTATACAGATAATTGGTACATGTAAGTTAATGTTCATAATTTTGGACACAAAATTAACTATATGTAAGCATTACATCCAAAAAATCGAATGTATGTAACCATTACATTAATTGTTTTGGCGAATGTTCATAGGTCTCTTGTTACATTATATGTTAAATACTTGCTTCTATGACATTTATTATTCCAAAAAAAATATTAATTAATCCTAAATGCATTAAAAAAAATATAATATCTAAAGCATTATATTGCACTATATTTTTACCATAAATTGACTTAATTCTTAAAATACTAAGAAAATATAATGATTATATTTTACTAGCTATACCAACGTATATTTTTTTTGAAGGAATGTATTATAAATATGCACTTCAAGATAATGGCCAACAAATGCATTTTTCAATGTATCATTTAACTGTAGTTCTTCACTCCTTGGTAAAGGTTGTATTCTTTTTGGTTTTTTATTTTCTGATTTCTTTCTTTAGTCCTTCAAAATCTCCAAGTAAAGGGTTCCTTTTCTTTGTTGTTCTTCTTTCTTTGGATTCTCTCTTCTCTTATTTTTTTTTTGTTTTGTTGCATTAGTGGAAATACAAGTACTTCTTTAATTGGTTTTGATATTACCCATTTTTCTTCATTTTCCAATGGAAAGATTGATGCTTGATATGCATTATTCAATGTGCTTGAGTGATAGCATTTGGAGCACTTTGTATGTATGGGCTACTTCCATAGCAAGCACACTACAATATCATGGCTACAAGGTAGTTTTAGCAACTAAAATTTTCCACAAGTACATGTGTCAAGACTAAAGTCTATAATGTAACTTTTCATGTCCTTTTTAACTTCCACTAGGTTAGTGTTGATGTCAACGATAGTAAGCTTCTTTGCTTTTTTCTTCTTTTTGATTTTTTCTCTTTAGTCCAAGTTGTTAGTGTGCCCATTTCAAATGCTGCTGTCCTCTTTTTCAAAACTCAATTTTACAGTTGTGATCTTATTTCTTCTAGCAATCATGTGACAGGTGTGTCTCTTGCATTCCTTAATATTGCATTTATATGCTCAACATTATTTGAAGTCATAAAGTCATATCTTATCTTTGGTGTTGGACATTGTGATCTTGCCCAAGATGTAAAGTTTGCTACTTTCAACTATGACATAGTTGGTTTGCTTTCTTCTTCAATCATATTTATATTTTCCTGAAACTCACTTTGTGTGTATGCATAAGCTGCTTTTTTGAAGTATTTGTTGACAACTTGGCTATGGAATGGGGCTAGATTTTGCTTCAAACGATAGTGACATTAGCAATGGTGTGTTTTATTCTAAAAAACTATTGTGATTGTTGAATTTATACCTGCATTTCTATCTGATACAATCTTTGAGAAAACCATTTCAAAGATTTTTTTGTTTCAGCATCTTCTAGTCCAAAAGCAATTGGATAAATTGCTTACAAAGTTTATAGTAATGAATATAGGAAGAAAAACTGAAAACTCTAGATTTAAAAACTGACACATCAAAAAAGTTTATTTATATAAACAATTTTTTAGTTCACAAAATGACCTATTGGTAGTTGCCAATAATTAAATTAACCATGAAAAATTAGAGAGGAAAATAAAATAACAAAGTAGCATAAATACTTTGATGATATATTAAACCCAATACCTAGGAAAATGTAGGTAATAATCAAAACTTTAAACTTTTAGGATATCTTATGTAATGTTTATATTTATTAATAATTTGGATCTAAAGTTTACATTATATGTAAATAAGTCAATGTCATATTGTAAAATTAGATTGTACACATTTCAAAGGTCATTCTTAAAATACTCGTCAAATTGTACATATTTGAAACTTTCGTACTCTTCAGATTGTACCTATTAATTAACTATTATGAATTGAATATGACATATTAGGATTTGAGATACTATTTATAACTTGATTGTTCCATCTTTTGTTACTGCAACTAGTAATACTCCTCTAATTCGTTCCTTTAGGAATGTACAATCAATAACAATAACAATAACAAGCCTCATGTAGTTTATAAATCCTTCAATACATGCTCCAATTGCCATGAACCTATACCAAAAATTTGACTCAGTATCTATTCTTTATTTATGTGTAAGAGTTTGGATTGTTTTTTCTAGCATGTAGAAAAATGAAGGTAGTTTCCCATAGGCACCTTTAGGACTACCCCTTACAATCCTAATTACCTCCTTTTTTTTCCATGAATGCTTTCTTATAACTTCTGTCCATTCTAGTTTCACTTTTAATGTCACTAATTATGTCTTTTGGTCTCAATTTCCTACTTGTGTCTTTGAATGTGTCATTTATCTTGTAAGCAATGTACTTGTAGGATGCATGTTTATCTGTTTGTTGATTGTATTTTTCTGCGTATTGATGCTTGAACTTGTACGTTGTTACTTGAATTCATTTGATTCACCAATCTTTCTTGCTACCATCTTCCATGTGCATTTATCATCTTTGCATTTCAATCTTATAGAGGTCTTGTTTGAGGTCTGGGTTATGTAATTGAATCTTTATTTCACTACGTACTTGGATACCATTAACTTTAAAACATCCTTGTTATTGTACACTTTTTTAGGGTATTTCTTTAGTTGTTTCTAAATTTGTGGAGGAGGTGGTGTCATTATGTTTTTGTAAATCGCTTGTCACACTGATCACATCTGCAATTTGTTGCCTATTATGTTGGGTGACATACAAGACAGGGAGTGCACCACTTTCTTCACCAATAGTTTGGTTAAAGAAAAATTCAATATCTCTGTTGTCCTCAATGTTAATAGATAATTAGATTCCTTGACGTATCATCTTAAGCTTGATATTTTTTTTTATCGTAGACATTCAATAATTTCTTTCTTCAGTTCTTCAATGTTTATATTTTTGTTTATTCAAATTCCTTTGGGAAGACCATTTATATATTGGTCCTTTCTTTCTTCAAAATCCATTGTTCACTATGCATAAGTAATATTGATAACTTTGGTTCACGAAAACAAAAGCATTTTTTTGTTAGTAAAACAATATATTGTATTATTGAAATACATTTTCTGTTTATGTAATACTATAGGATCGAAGCCTGTATATGTATGGTGACATTAATGTAATGTGTGCATACATTAGTGTCTATAGTAACTTGTACATCAATGTAATGTTATGCATGTAAGCTGTACATTCACATCCTGGTACAAATTTTGATTCTAATTCACATTATTGCATTGTACGCAACACAATTTGTAGCATGCAAAATTAAAAAGTACTAATGTTCCTTTGTTGAAAATAGCTTGAAATAAAACTTTTCATTACATCCGCCGATTCCGTCTATGTACTAGCCTCGAAAGCACTAGAAGTTGGAACTATAGCGAGTGGTAGGTGAGAAATACATAGCTTAACTTTGGCACCATAAGAAAGCTATTTTTAATGATTACATGACTGCTAGATCATGTCACAATTTCAAATGAAAAACCATAACAAGCCATTATCTAATCATTTAAAATAGAAACTTGTGCATTGGAATACTATTCACTAGAGCTGTCAAACGGGTGGGTCGTGTCGTGTTCGGATCGACCTATTTACGACCCGACCCATGTAAGATTGACCCTAACCCAACCCATTTATTAAATAGGTCAGAAAGTACAACCCTAACCCAACCTGGGTTGACCCATTTAACCTGTATAAATATATTAAATAATATATATTATATTTTATAATATAAAAAATCAGAGATATTATATCGAATATCAACATATATTTATGTCACCTATTAACATTATAAATTCTAATTAGACTCCAAAAATTAAATTAATGTAAGCATTATTTTAACAAAAAATGTAAAAATATTAACTAATATAAAATAAAAATAATATCAATAATCATAAATATTGTGATGCATCAAATCTAATATTTTAAAGTCTTAAATAATAACAAAAAAGTTTAACAAAAATATATATCATAAATTCTTTGTAAATAAAAACTTGTTTTAAGTCTAAAATAAATAATTAATAATAAAAACTTACAAAATTAAACTAAATAATATATTATTATAAATTGATAAAAATACGAAAATAAAATATGAAATGAATTTAAACATCATCTCAAATTCTCAATAATATTTCAAAGTATAAACCTACAAAATAATTAAATAAGAAACAATTACGTACATACTTTAATAATTTTAGTTATTTACTTATGTTACTTATGCAGGTTACCCAATTAACCCATTCAACCCTGATTTTTTTGAATGGGTTAAACGGGTCGACCTGTTTACAACCCAACACATATAAGCTCAACCCGGACCTGACTATTTCGTGGGTGGATCGTGTCGAGTTCGCGAGTCGTGTTAAAAATTGCCGGCTCTACTATTCACCAATTAGAATAATTAGATAATATAAAGTAAATAAATCTCTAACTCACAAAAATCTACACTATCCAAGAAAGCTAGTGAAAGGAAGCATTACGTTAAGGAATAGCATTGCTGGATCAAAATGTACATTCAAAGGACTAAGGACATTTTTGAGACACTCAATGATTAATTTTCTGGTGAAATTAATTTCTAAACATATTGTTGGTTGATATTGGTAGGTTGCATGCCCAAGCCTTATCATCAAAGCTTAGTTAAGTTTCAATGCAGGTGGATTCTAGACAGTTAACTCTCTAGGTAATCTTACTTCAGAAACCTCAAAGCTTTGTTAATTTTATTCAAATGAAAAATGAATATTTGAACTAAGTAACACACTTAACATGTCCAACATCCAATCTCCCTAGTAACTAACTGTAAATACAAGATAGGTATAGATCATCCCCTTATATTTTTATGAGCTAGAGAAATCTTTATATCAATATTCTTCCTAACAAGTAACACTGGATACAAACTCGACTTTAATTTCCTCCTACATTAAATGAAGTTCCAAATTGAAAAGAAGGAAAAGATATTGAAGAACCAAAGAGCAATGTGAGCGAATAAATAAATCAAAACTACGTAACGAGGAACTAAGCTTAACTCTCTGGGTACTCTTATTTCAGAAACATCAAAGCTTTGTTAATTTTCAATGCGTAATCATAGAAACACTCACTATTACATTATTTTAATGTACTAGTTACATGAATCTAAATGTGAGTCAGACATTTCCTATTGCGCAGGTTAGGCAGAAAATGAATATAATAACTTCCAAATTTAATTAAGCAATTGTAGTTGTAGTGAAGATAAATACATTTAATTAACACCAAGACAGAAACACTCACTTTTTGTAGTGATGTCTTCCTGGCTTGTAAGAATTAAAGAGGTTGACATGGTATAATCCATGGATGAATAATCGAGATCTATTAGTGTGCTGAGGGATGCGAGTTTGGTGTGTTCTGATGGAGTAGAGTTTGTTGTACACTGATGGAGGCAAGTTTGGTGTCGATAGGAGGGGTTTGAGAGGGAGGTGAGTTTGGTGCTTATGGAGGTGCTAAGAGGGAGGCGTTGGAAGAAGATGCTAAGAGTGAGGCTTGTAAGAAGACTTATCATTGTCAACGAGAGGGTACAACTGTAATTTGAGCATTGCAGGTAATTCTTAAACTATGAATTTTGAATCTCATGTTAGATATTTATGTAAAAATGGTTTTATTCTTTGAAAGTAGTTTATTTAGGTAATTTATTGTAGAAAGTTTTAGTCTGTTTTGGAGCGATGTTGTGGGCCTTGATCCATTGCCTTCAACTCTGTTTATTTTTATTTTTTTATAAGACATTGCCTTCTGGTCTTGTTTTTTTTTTTTTTTTTTTTTTTTGAAAAATAACAAAACTAATACTCCTCAAAACTTCTAATAATAAAACTAGTACTTCTTGTGTTTAAACTTATATTTTTAAAATTAAAAAAATGATTAATATGTTATTTTTCTTTGAACACTTATCCAATTAGAATTGAACGACGACAATTTCAACCCGTTCAATATTTTACGTTCAAATTGAACGTTCAATATTATTGGGGTGCTAGTTTTGCTACCGTAAGTTTTAGGGGTGTTATTTTTGGTAATTTTCCTTTTTTTTTTTTTTTTTATAAGACATTGCCTTCAACTCTTATAGTGTAAAAGGGGAGAAAATGGAATTTGAAACCAAGTTGATCTTTACTGATATCAAACATGATTTGAAACCACACTTTTGAAAAAACCTTGGACCCTTAATATTATTTTTAAAAATTGAAAAAACTATAAATATAATACCTTAAAACTTAAAACAATAATAATAATAATTAGTCTAGTATTAACCCAACACTAACTCATATATTCTTAATTTAAAAAAATGTTATTTTTATTATGATAAGTCTCAAATGGTGTTATTTTAAATAATTTTTTAGTTATTTTTTATCATACGTTTTTGAAGATTTTTTTTTGGAAAGATTAACATTTAAACGCTGCTCGAATTCACGTGTTTAAAGTGTCTACTAAAGGACTATATGCGACAATATTAAAAGAATATTGAAAATGATATTAAGGTATTATGATATATTTATAATGTGTATGAATAATACTTTAGATAGATTGTTAATGAGTAGGTAAAGGAAATAGAATTTTGGAAGATGAATGATCAGTACACATAAAATTGCACCTATTTTTATACTCAAATCACGAAACATGTGACATAAGTATAAAATGGAGACATGATTCACTTTAATAAATAATTTTACCACGAGGTAAGATATAAAATATTTAAAAAATAAAATGTAATATATAAAAGAACTTCATAACAAGCCTTGCCTAGAGCCTTCTAATTGCTTAGGCTAGCCTTGCAGGTCCGAACGAATAGTGGACCCTTGTTGGATTGCTAAGAAAATTTTGTGATATTGTTATAGGCTCATTATGTTAAAATATAAAGTGGAAGGAAATATATATATATAATAGAAGGAAGAACGAATGTGAAAGTTAAAATAATATATAATCAAATAAGGTTGAGAAGAGAACCAAAAAATCAAATAAAGACATTTTAATTCTCATTCATTTATAATACTGAAGGACTACATTGATATTTATAGTGATAATAAACTAAAATTTAATCATAATTCTCCTAAACTAATAGGAAAATATTAAAATAGTTGTCTAATATACTAATCATAATAGTCTCCAACACTAACAAGAAAACTAACTATTAATCTAATATTCAACTCTCTCTCTCTCAAGTTGAACATAATCTATGTTTAGCTTGGACAATTGTGACATACATATTTGCACTTGATGTTAAACCTCAAAGGTGCTTTAGTGTTTGTGGAATATGGAATTGGTGATGGCGGCGCACGACGGTGGCCCGATTAATCTTTTTAGAAAACGACGGTGGGTCGGTTGATCTTTCTAGAAAATACAACCACGAAGTCGTGAGGTTGAAATTGATACCAATAATCGTGAGGCCGTGAGGTTAATGTGAACAACGATGATGATAGCGGTAAAAATGGATGATACTAACAGTCGTGAGACCTTGAAGTTGACGTGAACGACGACGACAACAACGTTTAACAACGGTGGTGACAGTTTGCTAAATGACAAAACCAAAGAACCAACCAGCAACCTTTAGAAGAAATCAAACTAAAGACGAAGAGTTCTAGCAATCGAATGAAGTACAGAAACTAAAGCAGATCGCGATGACAGTAGGGGTATATGTATGGCAGATGATAGAGAGAGGATAGAAAATAGATTAAAAATATTCAAGATCAAACACTACTCTAATACCTTGTTAAAATATAAACTGGAAGGAAATATATATATAAAATATAAGGAAGAACGAATGTGGAAGTTAAAATAATATATAATCAAAGTAGGTTGAGAAGAGAACCAAAAAGTCAAATAAAGATATTCTAATTCTCATTCATTTATAATACTGAAGGACTACATTGATATTTGTATTGATAATAAAATAAAATTCTAATTCTAATAGGACTCTAAATAAACTCCTAAACTAATAAGAAAATATTAGAATAATTATCTAATATCCTAATCATAATTGTCTCCAATACTAACAAGGAAATTAACTATTAATCTAATATTCAACTCATTATACTTGCGAGGTTTGATTACTTTAGCATGAGATCTTTGGTCTTTTATTATGTCAATGGAGTATAGATACCCAGTTAAAAAGGATGCAATTAAATGACCGATCCTTGATAATACAAATTGAGTATATAGTTGAGATAGTCTATTTTTTCTAATAAGTTAACATTTTTGGATTAGAATCCACGCTCAACACTTATAAATTCTTAAAAAAAACATATTGTGCCTTTTTTTGTTGGTCATATATATTTCAGCAATTTTACTTTTCACTGAGTTAGGGTGAGTAGTTTGAATTCTACCCAAAGATTTGAGTAGGATGGTTGATTTGAAGCCAAAGTCCTTCGAGGAATCTTACCACCTAAAGTTATTGGATCATGAACTCTTATTTCAACTTTGAATCAAATAGTTTTGGTTCATGTAAGTTTGTCTACATCTTCAATATCAATTTTATCTAACTTTCCCACTACTTTGGCTAGTTTCTCTACATAAATGGCTTCATTCCTGCAAAATTTAAGTTATGCATTTGAATCCAAAAGTGGCAAAATTAAAATCTTGCTATCACACAGTACAATAATGATATCATTCTTTGGGGATTAGCAAGAACTATTAACCTGTTGATAAGAATCAAGGACCGTTACAAATCCCAAACGGACCGATCACATGATCCAAGATGTAGCAACTCATGGAAGCTTTAAATGGGCTCATTCAAGAGTTGGTTCATGATCAAGAGAAGTCAAGAAGTGATTGCATTGCATCAGAAGATCCGATCAATGAATTAAATACAGAATTTTCAAATGGACCTCTACGCTGCAACATATATTTTTAGTTGCCACGAAGACCAACTCTCTGTTTTTGGCTAGAAGTCATTTTCAGAGGTGCACGTCGCATGTACAATTGGACACTGGGGCACCTGACTCTCGGATTGGCATACTGAGCTTTCTACCTCGGCAGAGATTTTCATCTACCATGGCTCACATACTTTTTGAGGATCCCGAGCCTAGTTCGCTGCGGTACAGTAAAAACATCTTGTAATTTTTTGACCATTGGATTAAATCAATGGCTTAGATTTCTTTGCTTTTAGGTTTTTGTTTTCTTGGTATAAATACACTTTAAGTATCAGTTGTAAGGAAACTTTTGGCATAAATACAAAATTGACTCAAAATTAATTATTGAGAGCTCGAAAGCTCATTGTTCTTTTCCCAATCAACTTATCAAATGATTTGTAAACCTTTTTGGCGTTTCTTCTTGTCTTATTTTGTGGTGTATAATATCAATGTGTTAAGGTGAGTTCTTGCTATCAAAAATTTGATCTTTTTCTTAAGATTTGAATGCTAATTTAGTGTTGGGTCTTAGACCAAATTTCTTGTGATTCTCAAACTATTTTGAGTTTGTGGGTCATAAGGGTCGTGGTCTCGTGTTCGCATCATTTAGTATCAGAGCTCTTGGTTGTAATTTCATATTCCTATCTTTGCTCTTGTCATTTTCGTTTTTGAAAAAATAAAATAAAATTCTAAAAATCTGTGTTGTTCTTCATTTCCTACATGTTCTTCAAATTTTTTGTGAGTTTTCATCATTTTCCTACTTTTTTCTTCCATTTACTGCTTGTTCTTATGTGTTCTTGAAAATTTTTAGCTTGTGTATTATGTTTCCTGCACATTTTGGATAGATTTGGGGAGATTTTTACATCAAAATTTTTTCTGGATTTTTGTTCATAAAAGGAGTGGGTAGTCTGGTAATTTTCCTTGTTATGTTCGTATCGTAATTTTGGAACAAAACTATACCTCTTGAAATTTATAAAATAAATAAAAAAGAGAAGAGAAAATATTTCTTAGAAATATCTTCTAAGATATTTATTTAAACATATATATATATATTCAAAAATTATAAATAAAAAAAAGAGAGTAGAATTTTAATTTTCAAGAATTCTACGAAGTTTTCGTTAAAGTATCATTTATGCTTTTAACGTATTGATCCTTTGTTCACTTGGTTATCATAGATATCAATTTGCTTGAAATTGACTTTGTTCCAAATTTGTTCCCAATCATAGAGTTAGAAATCCTAAACACCTTGAGTTAGTTTTCTTTGTTCCTTACTATTGGATATTGCAAACTATACTAGACAATAGAAGAATTCTGCAATTGTTTGGAAAACCTAAATGGTTTGGTTTGCTAAAGACCTAAGAGCGCTTGAGTGATCAATTTGAGTGTCAAACACGTGAGTTGTTGTGACAATGTCTGACAAGAATAGTTTTGAGGAAAGACCGGATACCACATTCATGATGAAGGCATTACAACACCATTGAACGGATGAATGCCGTCATGGTAAACATGAATGAAAGGGTTGAAAGACAAGAGGCTACTCTCGCCAACTTACAACAAGGGGCATCGTAAGGTGTTCCAAATGTTCGAAGGCCGGATAGGCAAGCTCAAGTCGAGGAAGAATTTGAGGAAGAAAGTTGGGAGGGAGATTTCGAGGATGATGAAGGAAGGATACTCATGAGAGGTAGACATAGGCATAGAAGAGGAAGGAATGGAAGATGAGGCATGTGGAGACCACCACCTCAGCCCTATGATGGGGTTGATAGGAATTTGGGGAACATTAAGATGAAGATGCCAACATTCCAAGGAAAGAATGATCCAAAGTTATACTTGGAATTGGAGAAGAAGGTAGAACACATTTTTGAATGCCATAACTATTTTGAAAAGAAAAAGGTAAAACTTATTGTAATTGAATTCACTGACTATGCAATAAATTGGTGGGATCAATTAATGATTTGCAGGAGGAGGAATCATAAGAGGCCTATTAATAGTTGGGATGAGATGAAGGCTATCATGAGGAAGAGGCTCATCCCTAGTTACTACTATAGGGAGCTTTACCAAAAGTTGCAAAAGCTCAATTAAGAATTTAGGTTAGTTGATGAGTACTATAAAGATATGGAGGTAGCCATGGTAAGGGCTAGTGTGGAAGAGGATCGAGAAGCCACAATGGCTCAATTCTTGAGTGGGTTAAATAGAGACATTACCAATATTTTAGAACTCCAGCACTATGTGGAGATAGAAGACATGGTTCATATGACAATTAAGGTGGAGAGACAATTAAGAAGAAAAAGTATTTGGATGTTCCCACCAAAGGTAAACCCAATTACATCAAAATCGAACCCTACAACACTGTGGAAGACCAATGGGAAAAGGGATGAAGGGACTAGTTCCAAACCTAGATTTGAGCCATACAAAGCCAAGGAGGTTGAAGTTAATAAGGACAAGGGTCAAGTTGAAAACCCAACTCGAAACCATGATATTAAGTGTTTTCGATATCTTGGAAGGGGTCACATTGCTTCTCCATGTCTGAATAAAAAGGTCATGATCACCCAAGCAAATGGGGAAGTTGGAACAGATGAGGAGAGTGGGGATGAGGAGATGCCACCACAAGAGGAAGCTAATTGATGCGAACTTAAGCACACGGTTCCTATGACCCACAAATGACAACAGTTTGAGAACCACAAGAAATATGGTCGAAGACCCAACACTAAATTAGCATGCAATTTCTAAGCACAAAACTAGATTTTTGATAGCAATAACTCACCTTAACACATGGATATTACGCACCACATAATAAGTCTAGAAGAAACGCCACAAATGGATGCAAATCTTTTGATAAATTTGGATTGCAATAAGCAAGGAGCTCTTGGGCTCTCAAATTTAATTTGTGGAATCAAAAATATCATTTATATCAAAAGTTACATTTTCTCTACACACTTTGTCCTTTTTATAGCATACAAACAAAACCTAAAAGGTAGAATTGATCCTAGCTATTGGTTTTTAATCCAATGGTTAAAATTACAAAATTTGTATCTGTGCCACGGTGGGTGAATTATTTGTGCCGCAGCAAGGAGGGCTCAAAATATCCTAAAATGTAGGCGGGCCACAGCGGATGAAATTTCATGCCCCTGCAGGAAACCCATAAGTTCAATCCGAGAAGCTTGTACTGTAGCGCTTCAAAACCATGCCACGGTGCGCACGTTTGTCTACTTTTGCGCGCACGTCTGCCCCACACTGCACGTGCGTCTGCTCAGCATTCCCTGCCAAAACAGGAAGTCTTATGCCGCGATGCCCCAAATGCATGCCGCGGCACACACCTTTGCCAATGTGTCCCAACCAAAATAGAATGTTGTTTGCTGTGGCAGGCAAAATTATATGCCGCAGCGTAGCTCGAATTTTTGAATTTTCACCATGTAGCTTGACACATCCATGCCTCACATGTTTGCACATTTGCTCGTGTTGTGGCGTGCCTCTTCGCGCTAATATTTCACCCCTTTCATGGCATAGTCCTTGACATGTGTCGTGCCTTCTTTATGGCGTAATCTAGGTCATATTACTAATGATGAGGAGATAGGACCCGTTGAAGGGGAGGTACTTATTATATAGAGATCCTTAAGTGTTCAAATCAAGGAGTATGATATGGAACAACAAAGGGAAAACATATTTTATACAAGATGTCATGTGAATGCTAAGATATGCAACTTAATAATTGATGGATGGAGTTATACTAATGTAGCTAGTACTACTTTAGTTGACAAGTTAGGGTTGCCTATGATCATACACCCTCAACCCTATAAGTTGCAATAGTTGAATGATAGTGGAGAAGTGAAGGTCAACAAACAAGTCTTAGTGTCCTTCTCCATTGGAAAGTATAAAGATGAAGTGATGTGTGACGTAGTCCCAATGCAAGCCGAGCATATTTTGTTAGGAAGGCCTTGACAATATGATAAGAAGGTTATACATGATGGTTATAAGAAAAAGTACTCTTTTGAGAAGGAAGGGAAGAAAATCACACTTGTATCTTTAACTCCTAAAAGTTTTCGAAGATCAACTGAAAATGATCAAAGAAAAGGAAAAGAAAGAAGGAGAATAAAAGGGAAAAGAAACTGAGAAAAAAAAGAACTTCTATGCAAAAGTAAATGATTTAGAAAGAGTCATTTTGGCAAAAAGGCCCATCCTTGTACTTTTGTACAAAGAGGCTAATTTTTCTACTAATGACTTTGACAAATCTTTGCCAAGTGTTACTGTTTCCTTGTTGTAGGATTAATGACATGTTTCCTGAAGAGATCCCAAATAGTGTGCACCAATCAGGGGAATTGAACATCAAATTGATTTCATTTTAGGAGCGTCGCTTCCAAACTGACCTGCCTACAAAACTAACCCGGAAGATATCAAGAAGATTCAAAAGCAAGTTGATGAGTTTTTGACAAAGGGTTAAGTAAGGGAAAGCTTGAGTCCATGTGCGGTACCAGTACTACTTGTGCCTAAGAAGGATGGTTCAAGTCGAATGTGTGTTGATTGTCGAGCCGTCAACAACATTACGGTAAATTATAGGCATCCCATTTCTAGGTTAAATGACATGCTAGATGAATTGCATGGTTCTTGTATTTTTACTAAAATTGATTCGAAAAGCGAATATCATCAAATTAGGATGAAAGAAGGTGATGAATGGAAAACTGCTTTAAAAAAAAACATGGATTCTATGAATGGTTAGTCATGCCTTTTGGGCTAACCAATGCACCTAGTACCTTATGAGACTTATGAATCATGTTTTACGTGCTTTAATTGAAAAATTTGTGGTTGCTTACTTTGATGACATTCTCATTTATAGTAAAAATTCTCATTTATATTACATTTGATATCTGTGCTAGAAGTGTTAAGGAAAGAAAAATTATATGCTAATTTGAATAAGTGTTATTTTTGCATCGAACAATGTGTCTTTCTTGGATTTATGGTAAGCTCTAAAGGAATAGAGGTAGATAATGAGAAAGTGAAGTCGATCGGGATTGGCCCACTTCTAAATCTGTTACTAAGGTTCATAGTTTTTATGGTTTAGCTAGTTTTTATTGTAGATTTATTAAAGACTTTGGCACACTAGCTGCACCATTAACTGAGGTTATTAAGAAAACTGTAGGTTTTAAGTGGAAAGAAGAACAAGAGAGAGCTTTTAATTTGTTAAAGGATAACTTGTGTTTTGCACCTATTTTAGTCTTGCTTGATTTTACTAAAACATTTGAGGTTGAGTGTGATGCTTCAAGTTTAGGCATATGAGCTTTTTTTATGCAAGAAAAACGACCAATTGCCTTTTTCAATGAAAATCTCAATGGAGCGTCCCTTAATTATCCTACATATGACAAGGAGCTCTATGCATTGGTTAGAACACTTGAAACTTGGTAGCATTACCTTTAGCTGAAAGAATTCATCATTCACACAGATCATAAGTCTTTAAAACATTTGAAGAGCTAAGGTAAATTGAACTAGAGACATGCAAGATGGATGGAATTCATTGAGACATTTTCTTATATTATTCAATATAAGAGAGGTAAGAAAAATATTATCTCTAATGCTTTATCTCTGAGGTATACCTTACTTTCTACTCTGAATACTAAGTTACTAGGATTTGAGTATATTAAGGAGATGTATGCTAATGATGATGATTTTTCTGTTGTTTATAATGCATGTCACATAACTGCTTTCAAAAAAATTTACAATTTAGATGGGTATTTGTTTAAAGAAAACATTTTGTGTATACCCAACTGTTCTATGTGAGAACTGTTAATTAAAGAGGCTTATGGAGGAGTTCTAATGGGACACTTCGGTGTAAAAAAGACCTTAGATGTTTTGCATGAACATTTTTTTGGCCTAAAATGAGGCGTGATGTAGAGAGAATTTGCTCTAGGTGCATCACTTGTAGGCAAGTCCAAAGTCTTACCTTAAGGACTGTATACAAGCTTACATGTGCCTAGCACACCTTGGGTGGATATTTCAATGGATTTTGTTTTAGGTTTGCTTAGGTCTAAAAGAGGAAGAGACTACATTTTTGTAGTTGTTGATAGGTTTTCTAAAATGGCACATTTCATTACATGTCACAAAATTGTGATGCAACTAATGTGGCAAAGTTGTTTTTTAGAGAAATTGTTAGGCTCCATGGAGTTCCAAAAAGTATTGTCTCTAATAGGGACGTTAAATTTCTTAGTTACTTTTGGAAAATTTTATAGGCTAAATTGGGGACAAAACTATTATTTTTTTACTATTTTTCATCCCCAAACTGATGGCCGAATTGAAGTAGTTAATAGAACTTTGTCTACTTTACTCTAAATAGTCATACAAAAGAATTTGAAAAATTGGGAGGATTGTTTACCTTTTGTTGAATTTGCTTATAATAGGAGTATGCATTCAACTACTGATCATTCACCATTGAAAATTATTTATGGTTTTAACTCACTTACTCCAATGGATTTATTGCCTTTACCTGTTTTAGTTAAAACTGATTTAAATGGTGCCAAGAAGGCTGAGATGGTAAAGAAGTTACATGAAAGCATTCACGAACGTATTGAGAAGAAGAACAAAGAATTTGCATTCAAGGCTAACAAAGAGCGACACAAAGTCATTTTTGAACCCTGTGATTGGGTTTGGATACACATGAGGAAAGAAAGGTTTCCTGAAAAGCAAAATTCCAAGCTATAACCTAGAGGAGATAGACCATTCCAAGTGCTTAATGAATCAATGACAATGCCTACAAGTTAGAACTTCCTAGTGAATATAATGTTAGTGCAACTTTTAATATTTCTGACCTTTCTCTTTTTGATAATGCAGTTGAAGATTCGAGGTCGAATCCTTTTGAAGATGGGGGGAATGATAAGAATCAATAAATCTTGAATGAATCAATCACACGATCTAAGAAGAAGCAACTCAAGGAAGCTTTAAATGGGCTCATTCAAGAGTTAATTCATGCTCAAGAGAAGTGAAGAAGTGATCGCATTGCATCAGAGGATCCAGTTAATGAATTGAAGGCAGAATTTTCAGAAGGACCTCTGCTGCGCCACGGCATGGATTTTAAACCGCCGTGGCGACCAACTCTCTGTTTTTGGCCGGGATTCATTTTCAAACATGCACGCTGCAGCATGTAAAATTAGCTATTGCGGCACCTGACTCTCGGATTGGCATACTGGGCTTTCTGCCGCGGTAGGAATTTTCATCCGCCACAGCCCACGTAGTTTTTTGGGATCCCAAGCCTAGTCTATCGCGACACATGTTTTTATCCGCCGCACAATAAAAATATCTTGTAATTTTTTTGACCATTGGATTAAAATCAATGGCTTAGATTTCTTTGCTTTTAGGTTTTTGTTTGCTTACTATAAGTACACTTTAAGTTTCAACTGTAAAGTAACTTTTAGCATAGATACAAAATTGACTCAAAATCAATTATTGAGAGTTTGAAAGCTTATTGTTCTTTTTCCAACCAATTTATCAAATGATTTGCAAATTTTTGTAGTATTTCTTCTCATCTTATTTTGTGGTGCATAATATTTATGTATTAAGATAAATTTTTGCATCAAAAGTCACAATAATATGGAGAAAAACTAAGAAAGAAATTAGTTTATCAAATAAAGTACGTCTCTATTGTGAGATTATTTATAGGGTGTGGAAATTGGCAAATATGGTATGAAATAATCTAGAAAATAATATCCAGAGAGTCAACAATATCTCTTTTTTAATTAATTAATATCTTCCATGGAAATATTTCTTGTATATTCTCTTAATTTCAAATTCAAATCAATTTGCTGATGAGGCATTGCTTGAGCTTTGACCATATGATCATACCATTTTGCACAGTCAAATGATGATGTTGACTGTTGACTCATTGACAATGAAAGCGTGTCACACTTCTCTGAAAAAATTAAGAGAAATTATCAAAAATAATACCCCTAAAATTTATAGTAATAAAATTAACATTCTTTTGTGTTCAATTAAAATTGAACGTAAAATATTGAATGTTCAATATTGTCGTCTTTCAATTCTAATTGAACGGATAATATTGAACGTTCAATATTAAACGGGTCTAAATTATCGTCGTTCAATTCTAGTTGAACACAAGGGTGCTAGTTTTGTTATTACAAGGGCTACTAGTTTTGTTATTTTTCCAAAAATTAACCCTAACAAAAAGTAATTCAAAAGATGTTCTTTCGGTGATCCGTTAATATTTTCCTTGAGTTTCTAGACTCTATGAATAGAATTTATCATTTGGTACTTTTTAATGAGAACGAAGTTTCCCACTAATTTGATGGAAGTCACAATGATAGCTTACTCCTGGTCTTTCTCTAATTTGACATTAGGAAGAAACATCTCAAATTTTTTGTTGTTTAACGAGATCACCAATTTCAATATATAAGGTGTAAGGTTTATTTTGTATTGACAATTTTCGTGGACAAAATGTTTGATTGTAATCTAGAATAGGAATTCACCGATTAATCAGACGATACATGGTGATGGAGTCATCAAGCTTGGAACGCTCATATGACAGGTATAATATTATATCATGCATACATCTTCACACAATTAAGCACGACACTTAGTATGGATCGTAACGAACAATGTAATTGTGCACATGTTGGTCGATCGATCGAGAGTATTGATCGATCGATCGAGTGGTCGATCGATCGAGACTGAGACAACTTCGATCTAGGTGCTCTCTGTTTGGACTGGATCGATCGAGCAATTGGATCGATCGATCGAACCCTTTTCGATCGATCAAGTATAAAACAACTTCGATCCAGGTTCTCTCTGTTTGAGTTAGATCGATCGAGTTTTGTGTATCGATCGATCGAGACCTTCTCGATCGATCGAAACGGCCTGTCGATCGATCGAGCCAGTATTATATTCCTACTCAAACTCTTTTTGTGTATTCGACCCATGTGTTACTTTTATCAATTTGACTCATTTAATGAGAAAGCAAAATTCTAGTATGAGTAGAAGTGTTAAGTGAGTAGAATCCTTGTGTGAATAAAAGTGTTTTGGAAATAGAGTCCTTATTTGCGTAGGATTATTTTAATTGTGGAATCCTTGTATGAGTAGAATTCTTGTGAGAAATAAATGCTGATGTGAATAGAATCATTGTATGAGAAGAATTCTTTTGAGAACTAAATCCTGATATGAGTAGAGTTATAGTGAATTGCAAATCCTATTTGAGCTAGGATTGGACTCTATATAAGTGAAGGGATGTTTGTGCATAATTAATCAACTTGAGCATTTAGAATTATACAGCACTAATACTTTCTAGCATCTGAATTGTGCTTATTCTCTTCATCTATTGTTCTTAGGCTTTCTCATGTTATATTCATATGCCTAATTGATTTGCATGATATTGAGCTTAATTGAATGTTCTAGGGTTTGCTAGCTGATATTGTTTTTACATCGCATGTTAGTATATTTGCTAGTTAGGATTATTCATTGTTTGAATCCGCTCTAGGACACGCATTGCACTTGTGTTATTGTGCTAACGTTACAGGTGACGGCTTCAGTATTTCGTGTGACTCGAAATTACTGAAGGTGACGGGTTCGGTTGATCTTGTGTGACTCAAGTAGATCGGAACGTTGGTCCGGATCCAGACATCTAACTATTGGAGGCTGTGAAAGGAGCAAGCGGCTCGTAAGTAAATTACAGAAAGGGGGATCTATCTGCGACGGGTAGTTCTGGACTCTATGGTTGTAATTGAACATTATTTTCATAGTGGATAGTTAGGTGGTCCGGTGGACCGGTGGTTTTCCTCTTAGGTCATTGTTGTGGCCTAGGTTGTTTCCACCTAAAAATATCGTGTGTTGTTTTATTATTCCGCATTTATCTTTACACGCGATTGCATGTCTGGCCGTTGTGATTAGATTATATAATATTTGTTGAAAATTGAAAATAACCTATTCACCCCCCTCTAGGCTTATTAGATCTGTAATTAAAAACTTTTTCATAAGGTTGTAGTCTAATTTGGGAAAAAGAAAAAAAGATAATCAAGTTTGCACAAGGAACTTCGTTTTGGTTGCCATTTGGGTGAAATAAATATTGAAAAATGTTCTATGATTTTATCCTTTTTGCAAAATAATAGAGAGGAACCTATAAATGCCTGTTGCACTATTTATAGAACATTTATGGAGTTTCATGAATGGAAAAAGATTTATATAAGTTCATAGTTATGGAGAATCATCAAAGTAAAATAAACATAAGAAAAAGTAAAACATAATTATGGAGAGGAAAAAGAATATCATTTTTACTAAAACAACAATAAGAAATCACAACAAAAATATTTTTTTCTTAAATTTAATTTTAAAAGTAACAATAAAATGCTAATAACAAATCATATAAACCATGGGATTACCTTTAAAAAAATGGACGTTAGCACACTTAAAATTAAAATTTATAAAAGACCCTTAAAATCAATGAAAATATTAAGTTAATATACAACATTGAATTGTATTAATTCATTGGGTGATATGATTTATTAAATATATATTTGTATATCATTTGCATAGAAAACGGTCACTAACATATACGCACAAATCATTTTGATGACAAATTATCTGGACAAATAGTGAAAACAAATCATGCTAACGTTTTACTAAGGAATAGATGCTCACACAATTTCAAATTTGAATTAATGAATATTGAAATATTATAAATAAATACACATTATATGAGGTTAATTGAAAGGTAAGGATGAAATTTTATTAATATTTGTCAAAATCATTTTTATTGGATATATGCACACAAATATGTGGCAGAATTTTCTTAAAAAAGAATAATAAGGTTTATAAGTATTGACGAATAACTTTTGTAAGATTTATAAGTATTAGCGATTTTCATGAAAAAAATATTTATATGTAAACTAGTTTCTTGGCTCGGTTTTCAAGCCAATCAATCAAAGCAAAGTAAGCGCCTGAGTTACATCTAAGTTCTAGATAGTTTATTTTAGGTATATCTTTTAAAATTATCACACTTAGTATTGCATTCATGCAATTTCCATCATATATTCATTAAACTTAGAATTTCTTTTTTGTGCAAAATTTTGTGTTGGTTAATTGATCGCTAGATCGAGTTTCAATCGACTTCTGTCTTAATCGCTCAGGTGAATTTCTGTTTTAATTTTTAGTGAGTCAATCAGTTGAGTTTCTTTGACTTTGATTAGGTCGCCTCGAGTAAAAAATTATGTGCACAAGTTATCATTGATCAATCGATCTAGTTGGAACTTGATCAATCGAGCTCTGGATATTTGCCTTAAAATATTTATTTAAACTTGAGTTAACTTGAAAATTACCAGTTACCACCTAGCATTTTCTTTAATATGCTTCACAAATGTTTTAAAGAGTATATATGTCTTATTACTCTTGTGTAGGTTTATAAACTAAAATTTTCTATTTATACAAGCTTACCACTTGTTATTTAATAACTCACACCATATATCTCAAGGGTGTTCTTATTTTCTTTGTGCTTAACCATTCTTAATCTCAGTTCTTGTGGAAATCATACCTAGATAACTCTTATTGTGATTCTGAATATCTGGTAATATGTGTGTGTCGTTAGATTAATTACTTTCTAAGTTTGATGCTTTTTGATTTGTTCTAGAAATCATAGTTCTAGTTTTACTTCAATCTTTATGAACTAGGGTTAGGATTTATTGCATATTGAAATCCATCTAGAACACATACGAGCTCTTGGGTTTTTGTTCTAACCTTTTTACAAGCTGTTTCTTGGACAGTCTAATTGGTTGAGAACTGATCGAAATGTTTGCAAAATCTATTCATGCCTACCTTGGAAACAATGAAGATAGAGTAGGGGCACGTAAGTAAGGTACATTGGGGCATTATCTATGTAAGAGTAGTCTAAGACCTGACTTTATACTTGAACATTACATTTCATAGTGGATAGATTCGGTTATTAGGTGGGCAGATAGTTTTTACTTAGGTCATTGCTGTGACTTGGAATATAAAGAATGAGAAATAATTGTATCTAAATACTTTTAGTACATTTAGGCCCTTTTTTTAATGAGTTAGTTTTAAGAGTAAATAGATTTTTCTACTATAGAATTATGGGAGTTGTTACAAATATATCACCGAAATTTTTTTTGTTACATCTGTACCGTTAAATTTTTCGATTGTTACTGTCATGCGCCAGAAAAATGGATACGTGAAATAGATAGGTAGGATAATATTTTGAAAAATAAATGTTATTTGAAAACAATTAAATATTTAAAACATTTGAGATATCGCTTAGCACATAAAAAATTAACTCTTGCAATAAAAATAGTAAAGTTACAATAGATGACATAAAAAGTTACAGGTGTCTCAACAATTTTCCAAACATAAATAATTAGAGTATAAATGAAAATGAAGATTTTAAGTGAAACCTTTAGCCCTTCAAAGTAACTTAATCTTCACAGTCTTTCACACATCGTCTAATTTGAAAAACATGAAAGAATAAGGGGTAAGCTATGACTAGCTTAGTAGGAGTCAACTCTATGCGCAGTTTTCAATATAAAGTCTGTGATGCATGCTATATTTCAAATTTATAATGCATGTCTACCAATAAGCCATCAACAGTGCAATAATAGTGGGGAGATTTTATTTTAAAATTTGGGCATACTTGTACTTCCTCACTTTCGAAACTGAGTAGAGTGTACATTTCAAGTACTCTATGCATGCTCATACAATGAAATAAAATATGTAATATATGTATAAAACTCATATGCATGCTATGCTAAATCCATATGTATTAGTAAACTCCAAAATACATGGGCACATATGCGGTCAAACTTCGAGGCACATGGAGATCCAACTTTGTGGCCTATATGTGGTCAACTTCGAGACGCATATGGGACCACCTCCAAAATTTCATGTACGGTCATACTTCGAGATACATATGGCACATGATTTGGTTAACTCCGAGGCACATAAGGGGTCCAACTTTGAGACCCATGTGGAAACAAACTTCGAGACACATGTGTAAAATGCGTACTTATAGTCCGTGCAAAAATCTATCTACTGCATTTAGTATCCCCGGAGTACCATATCTCTGTACACAGGCAGCACTTCCCACATAAAATAATAACATGATCCATGCATAAAATATCTGATGTAATGTACAATTTTTAAATACTCGCCATCTTATTCATAAATTTTTCCATGTATGCATAAAACTATTTTATCGAGTATATCATCATTTAAAAATTATTTCTCATAAAATATGGCATCTGTTTTACAGTTTATATCATCCATGATGCATGCAATTATTTAAAATAATGCATGATAAAAAGTAGAGTAAAACCAACCTCAAATTGAGCCTATTACCACTCCTAGTCTTATCATCGAATCTTTTTTCTTTTGTATGAAAACCAACTTAATATTATACCCAATTAGAATAATACAAATATTAGCAACCACTTATCTTAGAAAAATATCCAATTTGAAAATGTTTTTACCTTGACAACTTTGTTTGCATACACACTAACTTTCTAACCTGATATTTCGCTTATATACACTCGTACTTCTGATAAATTTTCTTGTATAAAAAAAACACTTAGAATAATGTTCAAAAATGTAAATTTTTAAAGAGAGATTTTTTTTTTCTAAAAATGGCTAGATCTCCTCCTATTTATAAGCTTTTGATGACATCACCAAGGCTTCACTGAGGTCCCAGTGAACCTTCAGTAAGGCCCCAGCGAACCCCCAATGAGCCCTTGGAGAACCCCAAGCAAGCCCCTAACGAACCCTAGCGAAGTACAAAAGGTTTTTTTTTTTTTTTTTTTTTAAATTTAAACTTAATTTTTCAGGTAGATTTTTCCTATTATACTTATTTCCACATAAAATTACACACTTTTATTTATAAAATTCTCAAAATTTAAATACAAAGATTTAGGGTCTTATGGTTACAATTTTACCATTGGTGCTAAAAACCTAACAGGACTTAACAAAAAGCTACACGTGCAATGCATGTGTGACTCTAATATTCCTAAGAGCAACGCCTTCCCCAAATCTAAATCCTAATCTCTCAAATCAGAGCATAAACTTACCCTAATCACCCCATCCAGTGAACCCATTCAAAGAACAACATTTCCATTCATCAAACCAAGTGGAACAATTTTTTTTTCGCAATTGAGTGTTCTTTCTCTGAATTGCCATTTATGCTTTATCTGAATTGTCGAATCTCAGAAACAAAAATAGTGAAATGCCCACGAATTCTAAAAATAAAAAAGAACACAAGAAAAGAACCAAAATTGAAATCAAATTCAATATCAATTAAACCAAATTAGCAGCATCAGACAAACCTTGATGAAACTCATTATCTACTCTACGAAAGACTCTATTATTTGTATTATTTTGATTATTAATAGGATGCTTCACAGCCACAGAAGCTCTACAAACTAGGCAATTAGAGTGAGAATTGAGCCAAATATCTATACACAATTTGTGAAATGAGTGCTTACAAGTACTCAATTGCTTCATTTCTTCATCGTCAGAGAACACCGATAAGAAAATCAGACATTCAAACTCTTTAAATTTCAGGTGAATCTCTCTCTTGTACTTAAAATTTGAAAAAGCTTCTCCATTGCTGTTATAGCACATGGTTTCAATATCACCGGTGGAGAAATCGTTGGAACTACGATGAGTTCGACAAAAAGGGTTAAGAGGGCATTTAATTGCAAAGAAAAAGGCGTAGATTAGAATAGGGATTATAATGAGGGCTAGGAGGACAAAACCAAAGCCAAGAGTTGAGGAATCATCTGAGCTAGAAGAGTTTGGCAATAGTTGGGAGGGTAGTATTTGGAATGTTCAATGCAGGATCTTTGATAGCTTTGATTTTGGAGATTAAGCTTTGGGTATGGGGAAGACATCGCTCTTAGGTATATTAGAGTCACACGAGCATCGCACATGTGACTTTCCATTAAGCTCCATTAGGTTTTTAACTGATGCACATGTGGCTTTTCGTTAAGTCTCGTTAAGTTTTTAATACCAATGATAAAATTGTAATAGTAAAAAAATTTGATAGTATGAATGTAATAAAAAAAGTTCAATGATATATTTGTAACAACTCTCATACTTTGGTAGTAAAAAATTTATTTACTCTAATTTTAAATACAATTAACAAATGTATCTAAAAATGAACAAGAGGAGTAACTTTTCTATAAAGTTTTCAAAAAAAATTTAGGTACGTTGTTAATATAAGCTATAAATATAATTATTGACCATATTTAAAAATATACTGGTACGGTTAAGATCAATACTTATCATTTCTATAATTGTACTTATATTCTTTTAATTATGGTCCTGCACCTACCTCTTACAACGTTAAAACAAAAACTAACTAGGCTCCCAATACAGACCCTTTGCAACCCAAGCATACTAGAGAACTAAAGAGATCATTTTATATCAAGTACCTAAGATTCTATAGGAGTCAATTATAATATGTTTTGATATCATTTCTTAGAATACTGACTCCTTTATTCCAACAATAATAATATTATTTTTGCACCAATGTAATTAGCAAGCTTTAGATAAATTATGAATATTTGCTGCTATTTCATTTTATTGTTCTATAGGGACTTCGATAATTATTCAAGCATTTTGCAGCTAAACTTTTCACTATCTAAATGCATCGATAATATATAGTACTCTATTATCAAGTAATTTTTTGAACCTTACGTTCCATAAAATAGACACATTTTAAGTAATTTCATGCCATTATCTTTTTTCTCTCTCCCTAATGACAGAAATTATTTTTATTTATCAAAATTATATAATAAGCTTGCTTACCCTTCAAAGGATCCAATATATTCAATATAAATAAAACTCAAAACACATATTTTTAAATTTATTAATGGGCTCATCTCAATGTGTTGAGTCGGTGCACTATGATTAAATCAACTTTATTTTATCAATAATGTAAGTTGCAATTAAAAAAAATTAATAATAAATTTGTGGGTTAAACTCAATCCAAAATATAAAATATTCCATAATAAGGCTGAAAGTATTATTTTCATAATATATTAATTTTTTAGGGACATGAGATTCACAATCAACTTTTGTCAAATACAGTGAGTTCATTTTTCTTTAGAAACATGTAACAGATATAGTTACTGAATAAAGAAATGTTTGGACTTTGGTTCACAACCATTTAACTTTCTATTGTATACTAAACTAATTGTAATTCTTCATGACTTATTTTGGTCATGATAATTATTCAAACTTTTATCAATTATAATTTATTTTATATTTACGATATAAATCGAAAAAAGCTTTCTAAATATTGACTTCTTGTCATGTATTTATGGCATTATACTTTAGACAAATATATGCATCACATCTGTACAATTTTAATCATAAGGTTGATCTTTCAGAAAACTTTTCAAATTAAGCTTCTATCTGTAACTTTATATATTATATTTTGATTGTAGTCTTGAATGTCACTATCGTCAAATATATTCAAAATATTAAGTTTCTTCTCAACTTTAAGGAATTTAAGCACAATTATATATAATGTAATTCATCATACTTTAACTTTTCAAGGCCTTTCATTAGGTTATACATAAAATTGTGCTAACTCATATACCATTCAACAATAATTAATATTATTGCAATATCTTTGAGACACATAAGTGTTCACCATTTCAATTAATAGGCAATAGTTACAAGTTCATTTTATATTTCTTCATCAATTATTATTCATCAAGATCAAAAAAGGGATATATATTGGATAATATTGATAAAATATTGAATCTTAATTAATATTCTTTTGTTCTACTTCTGTGGAAGCTCTTGGTCCATTATAAAATTAAAATTTAAATACATCATGATATAACTACAATTTCAAAAATTAATTTTATTTATTTATATGGGCTTTCAATAATACAATAATTGTAACTACCACATTAACAATATTAACACAATATCTTAAATTATGTACATGATTATCATATGATATTCACTTTTAGTAATGATATGATCAAAATATTTTTATTTTCTTAATAATTTATACAAGCACATAATATCTAAATATATATGTTACTTGTAAAGATAGCATATGAAGTTTTCATAATTGTTACTAATTTCGCTCTCAATGTTGTTATGTAAGCATACACGAGATCTATGTATATTTTTCTTTTAGCCCTTTAATAAAATATATGATTGAATAACCTTTTTTCTCCAAAAAATTTTCAAACAAAAGGTTAATGATATTAAGCACTTCAAAATCTTGAATGATCAAGATTGGATAGTGTTATTATATATTAATTTAATCACTTGCAATCCTTCAAGACATATTTTTCTTCTTTGATTATATTCAATTCAATATCAATATCAAATGACATTTATTTCAAAGACCATATAATCAAAATGACCATATATCCATAGTCATAGTTAGGATATAGATTGTTTTTATAAATGCTATTATCTTACTACTTTAATAGCATATTTTACTCATAAAATAACATATAAATATTTTATAATGTCAATTTTGCTCTTAATATTACTACTTAATAGCATACACAAGGTACTGAATATACTTTATCATATATTATGTTAGTATTGTAGCCCATAGGCTCTCAATCAATGACATAAATGTAATTCTAAAATATTACATTTTATACTTTCAAATATATATTTCTATTAGCATCATAGTCTGTGTGCTCTCAGTTAATAAAATAGATGCAATTCTAAAATACATTTTTAACTTCAAGAGAATAATTAAATCTCTTATTTTCTTATACATATGTAAAAAAATTTGGAATACTTTAACATAATAATAGCAGCAATATAGCAACACAATTAATATTCACTAATAGTGCTCTCAAGAAAGAATGGTAGGGCAAGGCCTCCTTAAAAACTATCCTCCTAGACAGAGGAACGTTTCTAGGAAAGACTAGTGGCACAAAAACTTTCAAAAACTAGCCACCTATATAGAACTCCCTTAAATCCTACTACTCATGCAACCACACACTTAAAAATTTTATTTGGGTTATCAAAATATAAGATTTTAGTCCATTTATTTACTATCAATTGAGCATAAAAATTAACCCAAAATTTATGTGTATTTAATTAATAAACATAAATTAAAAAAATATAATTAAATTATATTTATTAAGGTAAATGTAAATTGTATCAATACTAAAAAAATATTATCAATAAATGAAAAAACATGAGTTTGAATCTATGAGGTAATTACATTTAAATAACTTTTATATAATTCACAATTAATGCTAAATGAATATTATTTAAGTAAGATAATACGGGCATTATATTCCAAAAGTTATTTTTAACTATTTTTTTTGTAATTAATATAATTATCATATATGTGTGTTACATATATTATTCATTAATTATAATAAAAGATAAGTTCAAATAAGTTATTAATTTAAAGTAAAGGCAAATACTAACAGATATTCATGAGACATTTCTATTTATCCATTTAGTGAAAAATATTCAAGATTCATAATTTTTTGAAATAATAATAATAAGTATTTATATTGATAAACTTAAATATATATTTATTATTATATTCATAAATATATTTGCAATATATTTATATATAATATTAGCAAATGATTGTAATATATTTAGCAAGAGGATAACACACAAACAAAAATTAGATTTACTAACATCTTATGATAAATTAGTTTAAATTCTATTAATAATCACAACATTGAACTTAACTAAAAATCTATTATTAGATAATATTTATCTTTCATATCAATTTTGAATTTAAATCTTAACTATAATTAAATGATTCAAAAAAACATAACAAATAATCTTTTTATAATAATAATAATTAAAGAAAAATATTTATTAGTTATAACAAATAATAAAATTTGTAGTCTACAATAATTTTTAGAATTTGTTAGCTTACCAACATGATATGGTATATGAGTTTATTTTTCAGAGTTTGTTGGCTTCTCAACTTTGTTGAATTCCTAACCTGATGTGATATCTAAAACTATTGAAAATAATACTACAATATGGACATATATAAATATTGATATATAAATCAAACAACTTAACAAATTTTAAAATTCAATTACAATATCAATATATATAGATATTGATATATAAACCAAACAATTTTACAAATTTAAATGGCAAATAAATTATAAATATTATTGATTATGATACCTAATTAAAACGATCAAGAAATAAAAAAAAATCCTGATAGATTTTGAATGAAAATAAAATTTGAGTTTAATCATAAAGGATACAAGATTCAAGAACTTGTAAATTTTGTGATCTGGCATTATATTACAAAAAGTTTGTAGTATATATGGCCAGGGTAATTTCACATGTATAAAACCACAAGTTTTGAATAAATAATCGTACTGATAATGTGTTATAAAACTAAAGAAAATAAGAGAAGAAAAGTAGAGAAAAAGCAAATAGCAGAAGTAATTATCATTAATGGTTGTGTCAATAATACACTGCTAAATGTCATATTTATAGAATTTACAAGATACAACATGAATTTTGAATCTAAGATATGATAGATATTAAATCTCTAATTATCTCTAATTAAATGCAAATCTATAATACAATAGAAATAAATCTAACATAAAATAGATATATCATATTTAAAATTTGACATCCAAATTATAACAGTTTTTTCTTTTTGTTTTTATTGTTCTTTAATGCGTCGATCTTTTGGTGGCAAACTTCTAGTTGTCCAATTGCGTTTGCTTCCTACTAATTAATTTGCTACTCTTTTTCTTCTATTTGTTTCCAACGATGAGGAACAAGGGAAGGTTGGTTCTAGAAAATGAAAGTTTAATTTCATTGACAACATGTAGTTTGATTGTAATCAAGGTTATTTGAATTTTTTTCCCTTATTTTATTTACTGAATTTAAGTAACCCTACATTTGGTTTAGTTACATATTCTGCCTTGTCCAAAAAAACTTCTTTTTAATGAGTGTGTTTTGTATATGCTGCAGTGGTGTCCTCCCAAGACTCAATAAGTACAATTTATAAATGTATGATGAGAGGTGGTGCTGAAAACCAATTAGAAGGGTTGTGGAGGAGGGGATTTAAACCTTGTTTGGCCATATAAATTTTATACATTGTATAAGCAACATGAGACTAAAGGATTAACTTTCAAAGTAGCTAAAGTCTCATGATTACTTATAAATCTTACATTAGTATTATTATTTAGCAATTGAGATATTCATTTTTTTCCTAACATTCCCTCAAAGTATATTTTCAACCTATTTTCATTATTTCCAATTCTTTTGGATCACTTATCTTTTTCATTTTGCAAATTCCATACATATATATATATATATTTAGGGAAATCATTAGTTTTTTTCTTGGCCCAACGATCGACTGAAGCTTTGATATCATGTAAATTTACATATTGTATAAGCAACATAAGACATCTGCTCTTAAAAGGTTAACCTCCAAGGTAGCTAAGTCTCGTGATTACTTATAAACCTTACATTAATATCGTTGTTTAGCAACGTGTGACATTCATTTTTCTCTAATAGGTACCAGGGCACCACGAATGTTCATTTTTGTAAAGGGGTTGCGGCCATTTTTGTGGATGGAATGATACTTCTTGTTAATTAGAAAAGGTCATCCTCTATTTGTGGATGGCATGAGAGGAAAAAAAACAAAATAGCGTAGAGTTAAATGTATAGAAAGAAAATGAAAGTTTTTCTTTTCTTAACTCATGGAATGCATTTTTTAATATTAGTAAAATGATTATTATAAAAAGCTCCGTTCAGTAAAAAGAAATGTGAGATGAAAAGAGAAATAAAATTAAAATGAGAGGTGAAGTGAAAAAGAAAAGAAAACGAAAAAGGAGAGAGAGGAGAGAGGAAAGAGGAAAGAAAAGAAAAATAAAATAAGAGAAAAAGAAATAAGCTTTAAAGAAAAAAGTTTAAAAGAATTTCAAGTTTCTTGGGTTGTAATTTTGTAACTTCTTTTTTTTATTGAAATAATTGTTGTGAAATTTTGCTTATTATTTTATCTATATTTATTTCATATTTCATAAATTTAGTTTCTCATAAAATTGTCATTTTCTTAACAAATGGTATTAGAGCCTTGCTAGAATATAATATTATGATCCAAAGGAAACCATATTTGACTGGGAGCAATGGCTATAGATGAAGGAAATGTGAGACTTAAAAAGTTTGACGGTGCAGATTTTGGATTCTAGAAAATGCAAATAGAAGACTATTTGTATAAAAAAAATCTATATCAACTTCTCTCAAGAGAAAAGCTAGAAGAAATGAAAAATGAAGAATGAGCTCTTCTCTACAGACAAGCCCTCAGAGTCATTCAATTGACGTTATCACGCAATGTTGGTTTTTAACATAGCAAAGGAAAAGGCCATGGCAAGTCTTATGGTTACTCTATCTAGTATGTATGAGAAGCCATCAACCTCAAATAAGGTACATCTTATGAGGTAGTTATTCAATTTGCAGTTGACGGAAGGTGCATCAATGGCTCAACGTCTAAATGAACTCAATACAATCACAATCTAGTTGAGTTTAGTGGAAATTGAGATTGACAAAGAAGTTCGAGTCTTGATTCTTTTATCATCTCTACCTGATAGTTGGAATACTATAGTCACAGTAATGAGTAACTCGACAAGAAACAATAAGTTAAAATTTGACGTTGTTTGGGATCTAGTTCTCAGTGAAGAAATTAAACAAAGAGAGTCGTAAAGCATCAGCTTCTTCGGCTTTGCATATAGAGTCTCAAGGGAGAACTAGAGGACATGGACGCAGTAGATCTAGTTATTGTGGTAGTTCAAAGGATAAAAGGTCTAAATCCAAAAATCCTAACAATTCTCATATATCTAGAACCTTTGAGTGTTGAAATTGTGAGAAGACTGGACACTTCAAAAATCAGTGCAATGGTGCACCAAAGAGTTATGTAGCGAAGGTAAAAGAAAATACTACTTCCATTTAGGTGAAGATGATACTCTAATATGCTCTTTGGAAAGCAAGCAAGATTTTTGGGTGTTAGACTCTGGAGCATCATTCCATGCTACTTTGCAAAAAGAACTATTTCAGAACTGTGCCTGAAAACCTTGGTAAGGTATACCTTGGTGATAACCAACCTTGTGATCTTGTTGGTAAATGTGTAGTGAATATTAAGTTGAATGGCTCTATATGGGAGTTGAAGGATGTTAGACATATTCTTGACTTGAGAAAGAACTTCATCTCAATAGGACATTTGGCTTATGAAGGCTACACCACAATCTTTCACGACAATGATTGGAAGATCTCAAAGGGTGCTATGATAGTTACACGAGGCAAAAAGAGTGGTACTCTTTTTATGATATTAGGAGCATGTTGTTCAATTATAGTTGCAGTAGACAACGACAATCCCAACTTGTGGCACCAAAGACTCAATCACATGAGTGAAAAAAGGCTAAAATTATGCACTCAAATGGGAGATTATGTGGTCTTTTGTCAGTTGAAATTGACATGTGTGAAGACTGCATACTTGGAAATTAGAAGGAGCTAGCTTTCAGACAAGTTTTACATCCCAAAAGAAAGAAAAGTTAGAGCTTATTCACTATGATGTTTGGGGACCAACGACTATCTCATTCAATGGTTGTAAACTCTGCATGACTTTTATCGACTATCACTCGAAAAAGGTATGGGTTTATTTTTTGAAGCATGAGTCCGAAGTATTTGAGGATTTTAAATGTGGAATGCTATGGTTGAGAATGAGACAGGCTTGAAGATAATAAAAAAAAAAAAAGCTCAGAATTGATAATGGTGGTGAATATGAAGACACCAAATTTAAGGCATTGGATCAAAATGGAGGGAACTGTGCTAAGCATGCCTCAACACAATGGTGTAGCTAAGCGTATGAATCATACATTGACTGAGAGACCAAAATTAGGCATATGCAATCAGGCTTATCAGAACAGCTCTAGGTAGAAGCAATTAACACAATTGCTTACTTGATCAATCGAGACCCATCAGTTCCATTGGAGAAATAATACCAAAAGAGGGTGGAGCGAAAAAGAGGTAAAACTCTCAAAACTAAAAGTTTTTGATTGTGTAGCATATGTGCATATTAGTAATCAAGGCAAGAATAAGCTTAATCTCAAGTCAAAGAAATGCACCTTAATTGGCTATTGTGAGGATGAGTTTTACTTAACAAAAATATGATTCGCAGTAGAGATCAAAGAAATGCACTTTCAATGGCTATAGTGAGGATGAGTTTTGAAGCATGAGTCCAAAGTGTTTGAGGATTTTAGAATGTGGAAAGCTATGGTTGAGAATGAAACAGGTTTGAAAATAAAAAAGCTCAGAATTGATAATGGTGCTGAATATGAAGACACCAAATTTAAGGCATTTTGTTATGAGCATGGGATCAAAATGGAGAGAATCGTGCCAGGCATGCCTCAACACAATGGTGTAGTTGAGCGTATGAATAGTAAGTTGACTGAGAGAGCTAAAAGTATGTGTATGCAATTAGGCTTACTAAAGCAGTTCTAGGCAGAAGCAGTTAACACAATTGTTTACTTGATCAATTGAGGCCCATTGGTTCCATTGGAGAACGAAATACCAAAAAAGTTATGGAGCAAAATTGAGGTAAAACTCTTAAAACTAAAAGTTTTTGGTTGTGTAGCATATGTGCATATTAGTAATCAAGGAAAAAATAAGCTTGATCCCAAGTCAAAGAAATGCACCTTCATCGGCTATGTGAAGATGAGTTTTACTTAACAAAAATATGATCTACAGTAGAGATGTGATCACTAATGAAAGAGTGATGTATAAGAACAAACATTCTACAAGTGTCAGCAACTCATAATAGAATGTGCCAGTGTATGTAGATGTGAACAATGTCCCATATAGTCTTATGATAAAACAGATAGTTAAGAGTCCTCAATCATAGGAACTAGTTGGACAGAGTAGTGCGCAATAGTCCAATACAACTCAAACTCCTACTCCAGCTCTTGTACTTAAGAGGTCTTTTAGGAGATACATGAACTATCTATTGTTGACTAATGTAGGAGAGCCCGAATGCTATGATGAAGCATGTCAGACTAGAGATGCCAGTAAGTGGGAACTTGTTATGAAAGACAAGATGAAGTCTTTGATATCTAACCAGACATGAAAACTAGCAAAGTTACTAATAGGAAAGAAGGCCCTTCACAACAAATGGGTGTACTGAGTGAAAGAAGAGCATGCCCCAAGAGATATAAAGCTCGGCTAGTTGGCAAAAGATTTCAACAAAAAGAAGGAATTAACTACACCAATATTTTTGCTCCTTTTGTGAAGCTCAATACTATTCGTGCAGTCTTGAGCATTGTTGCTAGTGAGATTTTCATCTCGAGCAGTTAGACGTAAAGACTACATTTTTATACGGAGACTTAGAGGAAGAGATATACATGCATCAACTAGAGGGTTTCTTAGAGACAGACAAGGAAAACATAGTGTGCAAATTGAAGAAGAGCTTGTATGGATTGAAATGAGCTCCAAGATAGTGGCACAAGAAGTTCAACTACTTCATGCAAAGGGAAGGTTTCCAAAAGTGTAACGCCGACCACTATTGCTACTTTAAGAAATTTGAGTCCATTTATGTAATTTTACTTTTTTATGTTGATGACATGTTAGTAGCAGGGCCATATATGAAGGAGATCAAAAGGTTAAAGCAACAATGGTTAAAAGAATTTAACATGAAAGACCTCAGACTGTCATAGAAGATTCTTGTGATGCAAATTACTAGAGGTAAGCAAAGATGGACTTTAAAGTTATCTTAGAAGGAGTATATCATACTTGTTTTATAGAGATTTAACATGCGAGATGCAAAGGTAGTTGGCACACCCTTGGCCAATCACTTTTGTATATCCAAGTATCAGTGTCTTTAGAAGGAGGAAGAGAAAAGCTTCATGACTAAGGTTTCTTATGCCTCAGCTATCAAAAGTTTGATGTATGCAATGGTCTATACGAGACCAAACATTGGCTATGCAGTAGGAGCTGTCAGCAGGTCATGTCAAATGTAGGAAAGACTCACTAGGAAGCAGTGAAATGGATCTTGAGGTATCTATGAGGCATCACAGAGAAGTGTTTGTACTTTTCTAAAGGAAAGTTAAGTGTACAAGGGTACATAGATTCAAACTTTGTAGGGAAAATCGATTATTGGAGAAGCACCACTGGTTTTGTGTTCACTGTGGGTACTGTAGTTGTAAGTTGGATGTCACAAATAAAAAGATTGTTTCGTTATCAACTACAGAGACTGAGTATGTAACAGTGTCAGAAGCTAGTAAAAAGGTGATTTGGCTTCAAGGATTGTTAACTAAGCTGGCGTTCACGCAGAAGAATAATGTTTTGTACAGTGACAATTAGAGTGCAATACATATAGTGAAGAATATTGCATTTCATTATAGAACTAAACATATTGGACTTTGTTATCACTTTATCGGATCTTTATTAGAAGATAACACTTGTGAAGATCCTTGGTAGCAAGAATCCAGTAACATGTTGACAATGACGATGACTATCAAGAAATTGAAGCTATGTTTAGTTTCAATTGGTTTGCAAGAGTGATGAGATCAAAGAAGAGTTATTGTATTGATTAAGATGTAAAGGCAGATTGCAATCGGTCTTTATGTGGAAGATTGTTAATTAGAAAATGTCATCCTCCATTTGTGGAGGGAATGAGAGGAATAAAAATCAAAGAAATAAAAGAGCGTAGAGTTAAATGAGGAGAAAGAAAAGGAAAGTTTTTCTTTTCTTAACCTATGGAATTCATTTTTTAATAATAATAAATTGATTATTATAAAAAAAAAAAAATGCCGTTAAGTGAAAAGAGAGGTAAGGAGAGAAAAAGAAAATAAAAAGAAAAAGGAGAGAGAGAGAGAGAGAGAGAGGAGGAGAGAAAAAAAGGAAAGAAAAGAAAAAAGAAATATGTTTTAAAGAAAAAGTTTAAGAGAATTTTAAGTTTTTTGGGTAGTAATTTTGTAACTCCTTTTCTTAATTGAAATAATTGTTTGTTATTTTTCCCATATTTATTTCATATTTCGTAAATTGGATTGCTAATAAAATTGTAATTTTCTTCATACTTCTCATTTCAAGTGTGCTTTGGTGGTGTTTCTCTTAAATCAAAATCATTTGTTTAATAAGAAATTATGAGGGTTACTGGGTTTTAGAGGTATTTGAGGTTTGATTCAAACGAGTATAAAAGAGGAATTAGAGGAATTAGAGGGCAAAAAGGTGTCTAGTGAGTAATATTAGACCAAGTAGTTCTTTTAGACTAGAGAATGAAAATATATGGAGTCTTTTAAGGAGTCTAGTCTTTTTAGACCCAGAAAATGAAAACAGAAGCGTAGGCTATTCTTGTTTTTGCTTGCTTATGAAAGGATTGTAGATTTCGTAATGTTGAGTTTAGATTTGTCTACTTCAAGTAGGAATATTATATAGTAGTCGATAGTTTAAAGTTGATGTCTGATATATTAAGGCTTGTTTGATAACGATTTTAATTTTTGATTTTTTTTAAATAATTTTTTAATTATGTATGTTTGGTAACGTTTTTTGATTTAATTTGATTTTATTTTTACATTTTTAAGAAATCAATACCAAAATATGAAGTGATTTATAAATCTTTAAAAAAATATTTTTTTAATCAAGTTTTTTAACTTTTATATGTATAAATATTGGAAGAAAACTTAAAATTTGTTAAAAAAAAAAAAACCAAAAATTTTCTTTATTTTTAAAGTTATTTAAAAAAATTAAAAAATATAAAGTATTATAAAAAATTTGAAGGTAATTTTTGCTTTTTTCTTTTAAAATTATCAAATGTAAATTTTTATCAAATACTTTGATGATTATTTTTATAAAAAAATAAAAAATTATAAAATTAATTATTTAATTATAATTCACGTTAAATATGTTCTTAATTTAAGTTCCATATTGTTATCTATTTATACATACATATATATATATATATATATATATATATAGAAACCTTTTTTTGTCACTTACTATTCTTTTCTGATCCATCATGATACGTCATGTGTCAGCAGCCAATTTTGGAAACATTAAAGTACACTACCACAAAACTGGCATATGGTCACGGTTAAAAACCGTGACTGTAGACCTATGGTCACGGTTTTAAAAACCGTGACCTAAGAAGGAGAGACCGTAGACTATGACCTATGGTCACGGTTTTTAACCGTGACCGTAGATATATGATATGGTCACGGTTATTCATAGACCGTGACCAATTGTTCACTTTAGGTCTCGGTTTTTCAAAAAACCGTGACCATATGTAATACCTATGGTCTCGGTCTTTGTAAAAACCGAGACCTTATACAATTCTATGGTCTCGATTTTTTCAAAAACCGAGACCATAGATAATGTTCATTTCGTGATATTTCGGCACTTTTGGTCTCGGTTTTTCAAAAACCGTGACTATAGGTAATGTTCATTTCAAAATAGTGGCACCTATTTTTAGCATTTTAATAAATTTAAATACCTGTTTTTTCAATATTATAAATGCAACATTCATATCCAAAAATATATTATGAAACTAATATAACGATTACATTTCATGGAATCCGAATTAGGTTTAAATTACAAATATTAATGCCCAGATTGTTTCAAAATTAATGACACATTATAGAGTGTCATATAATAATTACAATACTAATAATTAAACTAATGTAAAGTATTACATAATACTATCGCTTTAAGAAGCGATTTGTGAACTCCGCCTATTCATTCCGCATTTCATCAATTTGAGTATCAGTGTATGATCCTTCATTATTAAGCTACATATGAAAACAAATTATAAATTAGTATTTTGAGTCAATGATGGAAGAAACAAAATTAGTTTTAATAAGAGAATACATAAATAAAATTGTATTTACCAAGTCAATGATGGAAGCAAGTGGGTTAACAAACTTTATCAACAGCAGAACAAATTACAAACTACAAATCCAATTTGGCACTTACATGGACTCCAAAAGAGTGCAGTTTCTCAGTTCTAAAGGAATTGTTCCATAGAAGTTATTATTCTGAAGAGCTCTGCAGCATGACACATAAGAGACAGCATTAGTTCAAATTACACATATATGATACCAACTTAACAGAACCAATAAGAAAATATTAGATCTCTCAAAGATACATACAAGATGATCAGGTGATAATGGCCCATTCAATTTGTGAGTTGGAAGGCTCCTGGAAGAAAAGTGAAATGCAATAAATTTATAATTAAAATATCCATATATTTTCTTTTCTTTTCTAATCAATATAAGAGTTCTCAAAAAAGTAGTTTTAGTCACTTTGAAAAACTGACCAACCAAACGAAACTTTTCTTTTGATATTCTATTATCATGCAGACAGTAAACAATAGTTAAAAGAACATTAGGAAAATATAAGAGAAGATAACCATGCTCTAGAGCTTGATCCAAATCCAACTTGTGCATGATTTAAGGAAACTCGGTACAATCTAACCAGGGAAAGTTAAAATGAACTGAATTTACAAACTTTACTTAGATTTCAATCTGTTCCTGCAGGTTATGTTAAAAAATAGCATATGTGTCCCACCAGAAAGTTGAAAGAATGACTGCCGAGCGCTTCTAGCCTCTTCCCTGAATGACCTGTTTAATTTTAAAAATCATTACTTTTTTCCTTTTAATTCATACACAAAGATGCAGATGAAGATTATATTACCAACAAATTTCACTCCAATTGAAGAACTAAAGCATATAATGAAGAGATTGGATAACCAAATACATCGATTCCAACTAGCCCATATATTTTTTAAGCATTTCAACACAAAAGAAACCCCCAGACATGAAAATTTTAACCTCAAAAAAAAAATGCATGAAAAGGATGCAACAAGTCAGCTAAATGACTAAGGGTTGTTTGCTTGTGCTTTTCAAACTTTGTAAAAGTGCTTGTAGGATTCAGAAAGAACATTTCGTAGCAATTATGTGCTTATTTCTAAAATCGCTTCTGACTGAAACACCAAATGACCATTCCCATAGAAGGGGCTTCTATTGACATTTTAATTACACGATTTTTGAAGGGCAAGTGAATCAATCAAAGACTTACATATGAGATGCAAGTTAGACAACAAAGAAGAAATACCTTATGCTATTCACAGAAGCTCGGATTGTGAAAATTTGAACGGCAGAGAGATAAGGCACGTAGTACTGAACAAGGGTCTCGCTATTGTCAAAAGAGATTCGTACACCAGCTCCATATGCGCTCCATTCATCGTAACAATTCCAGAGATCACGCAATGTAAAAAACTCTATCTTCAAAAGCATGAATTCCATCACGAGCATAAAACAGTAAATCACAGGCAAGTAACTGAATTTAGAAGCTGAAATTGATGCAACGAAAAACCTGGATTCAAGACTTCATCGCCTCCGAGCTTCTCAGCTTCCTTTTATTGTACTCGGACCAAGTCAATTCCCGTATTCTCTCGATTCCCCACCATTTCTCTATCTCATTCTCACCAGATTCGTACTCACACTGTCGCTAGCCGATTCGCTGTCTCGTCCCGTCTCAACTCATCCAAACCATCAGACTCCTGCGACTCGGTCTCCCCAGGCGAAAAACCAAAATCCGGCCGGGGCTTCAGCGACCGTGGGTGGTAGCTCGTGGCTGGTGCAAGGCAGGTGATGGTGCAGTGCGCGGATGGTGGAAGATTATGTTGGCTGCTGCAGATCTGGTGGAAGAGCTCGGCTGGGAGGAGGCACGGCCATAGAGGCTGGAAGTGGGCTGGAGGAGCTCGGCTGGGAGTGGGGTGGACGTTGGCGGCTGGTACGTTGGCGGAGACTCTCTCAAGCAGGTACTCGGGATTTCGCCAGTGCGTTATGTGAGTTAGGTTCCTCTTTTTTTTTTTTCATATATATATATTATAAGGCAGTACTTTGATTTTAACTAAAAAAAAAAAAAAGCTTTGGCTCACGGTTTTAAAAAAACCGAGACTATATTATACGTTAAGGTCACGGTTATTTAAAAACCGTGGCTATAAATTTTTTCTATTTTTGTAACTTCACTTATGGTCACGGTTATTTTAAAAACCGAGATTATATATATACACTATGGTCACGGTTTTAAGAAGACCGTGACCAAAAACCTATAGCCTCGGTTTTTTGTAAAACCGTGGCCAATTTTTCGAGACTAAAGATCAGTTTTGTTGTAGTGACGTACATATATTTTTCTAGCTCAATCCTTCTTGCACAAACAATATTGTGATATGATCATATGACATAATTTTATTAATTAAAAATTAATATATTTAACTATATTATTCAATAATTTTATTTCACATATTTCTGAATCATCACAAATTTGTGATGAAAGACTTTTCCCCTTTTTGCATGGACTATTTTTCTTTTAGGTTAATATAATATTTTGACACAAGTCTTAATAGATTTTTAAATAAATAACATTTAGACATCATTCAATTGCCTTATAATATAATAGTGCTTCTTGATGTATAGGCCTATGGTAGAATGGGCCAAGAGCTCTGGCGTAAATCAATTCTTGTATATCAGCAGTGCTGGAATTTATAAACCAACTGAGGAGCCTCCTCATGTTGAATGGGTATGTTTTGTAACTCTTTCTTTGTACAACTTTTGTGCGTTGTTTTTTAGTGATACTCAAATCTTCAATATTGTCGCAGGATGTTGTGAAAACTGATGCTAGTTAATAGTTAAGTTTGAATAATGAATTGATTGTCAATGCAATTGTAGTGCTTTCAATCAATAGTAAACTAGCATTCCACATTCATCAAGCCACTTGCCACTCTCTCGATATTAGTAAGTTATAAAATTAATTTTCAAACTTTTTGTGTACAAACAATAGCTGTTAATTAATTATTTTATATGTTAATAGTTTAATGTTTTTTTTTTGTTTTTTTGAATAATCATATTGTTACTTATTGCGCCTAGTATTTTATAACTATATATTTAATTATATTTTTTTTTTTTGTAGTTCACACAAAAGAAAACATATAATTGAGAATATGATGTTTGTCTAAAAAAAAGTATGTGATTTTTTCAACTTGATGTACTGCTTTTTTTTATTATAGCTATATAGTTAGGGACATATATATATTGCTTGATGTATTTTCTTTTTAATAATTACAGACATATTATTTAGATAATTATTAACTAAGTTCATATATATATATATATATATATATATATATATATATTTCACATCTTAATATTTAATGTAATAAAATGAAGTTGTGTGGTTGAAGTTCAAATTTATATGAGTTTAAAATGATTTTATGTATGGTATATGATATGAGTAGAGTCAAAATAACAATATTCGATATAGTATTTCATATATAAATAAGTAAAACTATTGATAGAAAATTAATTAAAAAAATTACTTTTAACCAATTGTAGCATAAACATTTAGATACAATTATCTTTTTTTAAGTACAATCATTGATCATATCTAAAATATTTACGGTACAGTCGCTAACTAAATCGTAAACGTTTTAGGTATAGTTATGAAACGTTTTCGATACAATTGTTGATTGTACCTAAAAGTGAGACCTATAGGCTAATGGTACAGTTACGAATTCGAAAATAACCATACTTAAAATGTTTTAACTATGGTCAACGACGGTACCTAAAAGTGTATTTTTCTTGTAGTGTGCATTTACCATTTGTATGTGATTGCATATCTAGTCGTTATAGTTAATTTTTAAAATTAAAATTGTTAATTTTAAAAATAACCCATTCACCCAGGGTTATTTGGTCCGCATTTTAGAAATTTCAAATTCATTATTTTCAAAGTTATATTGCGAGGTGACACACTATAACTGATTTGAGTGTAAATTTTTATGTCTTTAGTGTTATCCTATAAAAAAAAAAAAAATTGAAACAATATTTTCCCCACAATAATACTAATTTTTAAATGACAAATTCTGAATACATCTGCTGAAATCTCTTACTACATATTCTTATTGTTTAAAATTGTTAAAGGTAGGTACTAAAGGGTATGTATTTGGAAATTTTGATAAATGTACTTATAGAGTTAATGAGTTGTTGATCTACGATGTATAGTCTATTTTCAATAATATATTTTCTTTTGCCCTTATTTTGATAGTCAACTTAGTAATATTGTGGTATTATTAGTCAAAAATCTATAATTCAATCAATTTTTGACCTAAATAACATATTTTTAAATATATATTATAATTTTTTTAAATTATCAATTTTACACCTCAAACCTCATAGTTTTAAGCACATAATAAGAAAACATTTACCAAAATATCATTTATTCTCTATCTCTCAACACTCTAATTTCACCGGAGCTATGGCGACACTACTAGTGACCTCACTAGAGCTCCGACAACTCAGTTGGTGATTTTACTGGAGCTCTGATCGAATCTCCAATGACTCATAGGATGAGAATGTAACATGCTATATTCAAATATAGAGGTGGATGTAACATGTGTAAAGTTTGATATAACATCTTTACATTCTTACTAGATCTCTGGCAACCCTAAAGAAAATAGATGTAACATGTTGCATATAAATATAGAGTTAATATAATATGTTACATACAAAATAGAGGTAAATGTAACATATTACATACAAAAATAAAGATAGATGTAACATGTTATATACAATAATAGAGGTAGATGTAACAAATTATATACACAAAAAATGTGTATGTAATATGTTACTTATTAAAAATAAAGATAAATGTAATATGTTATAAAAGAAAATAATAACATAAGGAATTGCTCAGGAACTAACTTAATTATATAATGTAGCTTTGTTAACCAAATCAAAGTTTGTACCATTTTCTGGAGCTAAAAAAGTACATAATCAAACATATACCCTCTTTACTGAAATAAGAGTAGGATAAGTGTACCTATCAAGAGCAAGAACTCTTTGGTGCATTTCTTCAAATAGTCCATGTGCAATTTCCCTCTGCTTAGCACGAACCACATTACGCAAAACAAAATTATAGGCGAATACAAAAGGAGTATACAAAGCTTATTCATTTATCCAATCAAGTTTAGCAAGTGACCTCTACCAATTAGATTTGCAAGAGAGCAGCAAAACCATGGACATCTGTTTTAAAGCCAAGCTCTTTCGTGAGGCTCATCCCTTTGAAAGTTTACCCACAACATCTTCTAAAGGGACATCAGCTTCAAAAACATATTCATTCCACTTCAATTCAAAACAGAACTATGAATAAAAACCAATCTCATGTAGATCAAATTAAATTGCTTCCTAATACATTATCTAGCCACTGTCAATCATTTTATTCGACCATCTATTTGTTGCCGGAATTCGACCAATCCTTTAATAAACAACAACTAATGACTTACCGTGGAGAAATATGTACAGTGGAATGAGCCAGAGAAATGTCAAAGCTCTAAGTCCCTTGCTGGAGAAATATATTTAGGGATTTGAAGGCAATTATGTTGCAGTCCAATTTAGGTCAGCAAGCAACTCAAAGGCCTTACAATGCAACGGAGAAGCAGAAGCACTAGAAGTATAAATGGGAGATTTGGAGATGTGAGTACTAAAACGCCATTGCAAAGGGTTTGTAAGCTCATCGTAGTAGTTTCGACCCCCATATTTGCCATCGGTTTGGGTATTCCCACAGCCGTGACCCATGCGCAAGAACTATGGGTGTTCTTTCCCACCACTTCTTTTATCCCAACCACCTGAAAAATTACCATCGTAGAACACTCTGCTTCTCCATGTGGCTCGCCACAATTATTAAACGAAATCGATATAGAAGGGCAAAAATGTAAAATCTATCCCCCATAACGATGTCATGCTATGAGAAATGGAAAAACACGCTACTTACGTGATTTAGGCTCTATTATGGGTCTTTTTTACTTGGGAATATTACCTTAGAATAACATATTTTTTAGCTTAAATGCATTTTTTCCTAATACCGCTTAATGTCGTTGTTTCTAAAATTCATCTTTACACTTTTACCCTTTCGCTACTCACACGTTAGAGAACAGAGCTTGTTTGTTTTGTTGAGCAACGATGATAACACTAATGGTCCCTAGGTGGGAGAGCATTGTGAAGGTGTTCCTCTTTTGGACACTGTGGTTTCTCTTGTCGATCTCTTCTCTTCATTTTGTTAGAGGATTCAATATTTTTCTCTTAGTTTTTGCTATTTTTACTCTATTAGGGTTTAAGTTTGTGCATAAATTTCACACTAGTATCCCAATCATTGTCTCTTAGATTTTCGTTTGGATTTTGGTTCCTGAGTTTCTTACTACAAATAAAAGATCATATTATAGATTTATAAATAATAATAATAATAATAATAATAATAATAATAATAATAAATCATAGATATTAATGGGATGCATGCGTGCTTGCTTTTTTTTGCTACTCAAATGTTCCATTTGTGTATTTCTCTGCATTATGTTCATTTCCATTTGCTATTATTCAAAAAATGGATAGGGACAGTAATTTTATGGCATATATAAGAACTCATTTTTAACGCTTTGAAATAGAACCAACTAAATAAAAAGGGATCAAATTAGTATGTAAACTTATTTACATGTTGTCATATTGGTATGTAAATTTATTTATATATTGTCATATTAGTATGTAAACTAATTTACATACTGTCACATTGGTATATAAACTCAATTACATGCCTACCATATTGGTATGTAAATTCATTTATATACTGCCACATTAGTATGTAAATTCAATTACAAACCTGTCATATTGGTATATAAATTCATTTACATACTGTCATATTAGTATGTAGAGAACATTTGTGTAATTTATCTAAATTATTAGTACACAAAATGCACAATTTTCATCTTTATTTTGCTAGTTACGAGAATATTATTTTATAATCAATTTTTAAGCTATTTAAGCCATATTCTCCATATTTACTAGTACGGATATATACATATATAAGACCCGCTCCAAACCCAATATCTAATAGGGTTGAAATTTGACATGAAAACCAATTTGAAAGTTTAGTCTGTTTTTGGAGTGATGCATTGGGCCGTGATCCATTGCGTCCAACTCTTATAGTGCAAAGGGGCCCTAAATGGAATTTAAAACCAAGCTAATTTCTACTGACATCGAACAGGAGTTAAAACCACTCTTTTAAAAACACTTCAGACCCTTAACATTATTTTTAGAAATTTCATTTTTCTCTCATAAGAATTTTTAGAAGATTATTAATTTTTTTTTTGGAAAGATTAAATTAATATTTAAAAGTGGCTCGAACTCATGTGTTTAAAGTGTCTACTAGAAGAACATATGTGGCAGTACATGGCAATTAGAAGAAAATTGAAAATTTCTTTAAGATATTATGATAAATTTATAATGTGGATCAATACTATAGATAGATTGTAAATGAGTAGGTAATTGACATAAACTTTTGGAAGAAGAATATTAAGGACGCATCAATTTGAATTGCTTTTGTACTCAAATCACTCGTATCATGAGACGTCATATAATTATTTTGAAAAATAGAAAAATAATTCATTTTTTTTCATAGAATTTTGTCACGTGGCAAGATATAAGTAATTTTAATAGCAAAAATGTATACAAATGTATGTTATTAGCATTTTAATAAATTATCAACTAAATAATTGTTGCCTCTTTTTATTTTAATAAAACCTATTCAACAATTTTGCGAAGAAAAAGAAAATAAAAAGAGAAAGATGATTGAATTACTAATTGAATTGGGGTAAGAGGAACAGGTAAGCAGGGTTGACAGAAAGCCTATATACCTACAAAAAGATTAGCATAGAAAAAGGCATGTTGTGCCTTGTCATATACTTGTCTTTGCCCCCACTAAATTCCAAATCCTCACATTCTCTTTATATGATTGTTTTATTTCAAAATATCTCTAACTTCAATATATTGCTTTAAACCCAAGTGATAGGTCTTTTTCAATGATTAATATATTTAACAAAAAGAAAATCATGTATCTTAGAAATTATAAAGAAATTAGCAAGGACTATCAAATAAATTATCAATTCCTAACAAAAAGCTATAAATATAGTTAAAATGAAATGATCATTGAATTTGATCCCCACCTTTCCAACCTCTTCTCATCTTTTTTCATACTAAATAATTAGAACTCTGGAAGCCTTCAGATGTCAGCATCTTCTTTCTAAAGATAGGAGATAAAAAGTTGATGCATTCAATGTTTCTTACAAGCCAATCCTTTTCTTTTTGAGGGTTTAGGTAAACCAAGTTGGACCTAATTACAATTGATCATATCATTTATAGTACTTGAGGACAAGATGTTATATTTGTGAGTAATTTTATTTGCACAAGTAATTCTATATATGATTTCATTGGGTCTCCAAAATCACTTAGATGGATAGGTTCATAGTCATTAATTAAATTTCCTTAAAATATAAAAAAATCGTTAGATTTATAACATATATATAAGTGATATTGAGTAGCGCAGTGGTGCTTTAAAGGTTTTTCCTATGGGTTGTGGGAACAATCTAACCAACGTGTTTACTTTTTAATGATTTTTAAATTCGTAATCAAATCAAATAAAACTTGTAACAATTTATAGAGTATTTAGTTTAAGTTACGAGTGAAAATGCATTCAGAATCAATGACTAGTGGCAATATATAGAGTGTATTATGTTTCATGGACGAGTAAGAGTAGGTATTACGAGTTGATTTTGGACTTTTCATATCCTCACTTTTAGAAGATGACAAAAGCAAAACAATAACCAAAGTAGGTTAAAAGCCTTCAATTCTTAACTAACCAAAACTATGTTCCAATCTTTATTAGTTTAATTTGATCTTTCTTCTTTTTCTTTTGATCATATTAAGTAAATTAATGATATACATATTATAAGGCTTAATTTAATTATATTTGTACTGGTTGGGGTAACAATCTCACCAACATATTTGATTTTTATTGGGTTTTAAATATAGTTTCGCTACCAAATTAGATAAAACTCGTGACGATTTAAAGAATATTTATTTTAATTTTTCTAGTAGGAATGCAATGATAATTAGTGACCAGTGAGAATACATAGAGTCTATCATTTGTTTCATGAATAAGAGTAGGTATTACGAATTGATTTTGGACTTTTCATATGCTCACTTTTAGAAGATGACAAAAGCAAAACAATAACCAAAGTTGGTTGAAACCCTTCTTAACTAACCAAAAGTGTGTTCCAATTTCTTTCGGTTTAATTTGATCGGTTTCTTTTGATCATATTAAGTGAAAAATTATTCATTATTTATAAAATTGTGATGAAGTGTAATTCAAACTAATAAAATTTAAGTTAAAATATTTAGATAGTTACTTTGATTTGGTCAAATGTGCTATTTAGTCATTTAGTTTCGAAAAATTGTTTTTATGTTGGTGAAAAAGGTACCAAGGAAAGATAAAGTTACTTTTTTATTTAATTTTCTGTTAAATCTAATTGAATAAGATGTGTTGCATGTATGTTTATATTTTTCGATAGATATATACTTAAAAAATTAATATTTAATTAAATAATTTACTTTAACTTTTTAAGAAAATTTTTCTTTCAAACTTAAATAAAATTTTAATAAAACTTAAATAAAATTTTCATTGTTTAATATCTTAAGTTACATACTAGACAATGATATTTTTTATATACTAAAATTTACATTCACAGTAATTTCAAAAACTTAAGAAAATTATTAAAATAAAATATCAAATATTATTATTTTAAATAATGCTTATATTGGACATAAAATACTAGGAGAAATTTTGATAAAATAATGAAAAATCAGTTGACTTTTTATTATTATAAATTAACCAAAAATTAAGTATTTGAACTATTTTTAGGTTGCACTATTATAAACTTAGGCTAATAAGTAGTACGATATGATATATATTGATGCTAATGAAATCCACATATTTAAGGCAAAAATATATGCAAATAATTAATTTTGAATTATTTTTTTATTTAAGTATTTCATTTAATGTAACACCAATAATTAATATAAATGTGGTAGGAGTATCTAAAATAAGAGGGTTAAATTATTTTTATATAATATTAGAGTTCGATGTGATCTGCTTATAACTCATTTGTCTAAATTGTTTAATTTAGAGTGTCAGATATGGTATATAGTGCTTAATTAGAAGTGATGTATATACATCTTTCCTTGATATCATATTTTAGGGGAAATAACTTTTTGAAGAGGATTAATGGATTATACGGCATGGGACAATTTAATTAAATGATAAAAGAAATGCACGTCTCTCGTCAATTCATGCTATTTGATTATATTGCTGAAATATATATTTTATAGAAAATTATATAAAATTTGTATAGATCAAAGATACAATTTAAATTAAAATTAAAATTCATCGATATAAATATTTCAACAGTTAAATTTAATAAATTAAAACAAAAGACATTTTTTAATACATGAAAAAAAAAAAAATATATATATATATATATATATTCAAAAGCAGTTGATTCTTGATAACTAATCATAATATTTAAGATCTTTAACACAACAAATTTAGATAAAATTTAGACTTTTAATTTAATACAAGTAAAACCAACATAAACCTAAAATAATTATCATGGATGAATATATCATTTTAGAACAAGATCTAAGTAAATAAATAAAAGTAAAATTAAGAAAATAAGAAAAATTTTCCTACAAAAGAAGAGCTCATATGGATTGATACTTGAAAAATTACCAAAAATAACATTATTAAAATTTATAATAACAAAACTAGCACCCTAATAACATTGAACGTTTAATTTAAATGTGTAATATTGAACGTTGAACATTGAATGTGTCTGAATTGTTGTCATTTAATTCCAAATGAATAGATATTCAAAGAAAAATGATATAACAATCATTTTTTTAATTATAAAAATATAAATTTGAATACAAAATAGACTATTTTTGTTATTATAAATTTTAAAAGTATTTTTTTTTTCTTAATATTTTAGAAGAAAAAGGTAATAGTAAAAGTGGTTAGGATTTTGTAAGCAATTATAAATTTATTAAAATTTGACTTATGTAATTATAACCCGTCTTATAGCTGAAATATCTCTATAGATTTTTCTATTTTCATATTAGTAGTCAACAAATATATCCAACTTGATTTTATTATAATTTTTAATGAGAAATAACTTGATGCTTTTGTAATCTAGAAAACATGCACGTGACGATGCATATTTGGAGTACTAATTGATGATTTGTTATATCGAGAGATGATTCTTTCAGAGATGTATATTCAGAATTATATAACCATAAAGTTTTTAGTAAGGGCGGGCAGAATCGGCATGGCAATTTATTCATTTATTTTATATGTCGGTATATTATCTTGAAAACTAAAAAAAAAAAAATTAAAAAATTTAATACAACTAGCTTGGATAAAAGGAAAAAAAAAACCTTTAGCTCAATCTATATGAGATTGGTTTAAAGGCGGAAGGTATAATAATTTTAAATTTAAAAAAAAAAATTATTCAAAATTATTTCATAAAAGAAAACTCAAAACTAATAAGAAAGCAAAATATATATTCTTTGTACGTTGTTATTTGAAAATGTTTAACATTATAAAAATTAAATTTGCCTAAAAAAAGATTTTAAAATATGCACTAGAGTCCAAATTAATGAAATAAACGACGTGAATCATGATTGTCAAAGGGGTTAAAACTTATAAATAATACATGTTATGTAGTGAGTAATAAGAGATCCCAGTCAGCAAAATGATTCACAGATCAGCTCATTGAGTCATCAAGTGAGTATATTCATGGGATAATCTCGTAAAGAGAAAAACGATCTATAATTATCTTTATCTCCAAATTATCGTTAAAAGAATATTAGCTAGGGAGAGATAATTTCGATAATGCAGAAAGTTGATTTAATTGGGTAAGGAATACACATCAAGTATAGTCTAAATCGCTATTTATATTCATCATGTACACTAATTAACACAATATTACATAGAACAATTACAACACTTCCTTCCCCTTGAGCTCCTCTATTCTCTAAAAAGTTTTTAAACATTATAAGGCCAAATAGTACCAAAACTTGTGATAGTCCAAAGTTCTAATCAATTCCTTGAAGACAGAATAGAAAAAAAAAAAAATCCCTTACTCAATGTTGATGGAAAAATCAGCATAAACATTTATTAAAATTGATGGCATGGACATGGTTAAGTTTATAAATAAGAATCTAGTAAAAGTGGAAAATAATAAAAAATTGAAATTATTAATTAATGGATATAAATATTATAAAACTAATAAAATTAAAATGTATTTATAATAGAAATAAGACAATTTAATTTTTGAAATTTTATAAAATAAAAACCGATAACAAACCATATTAGATCATTTTTTAAACTTATATTAGACCAACCAACCATTAAAAATACGATTTTTTTTTATTTAAATGTACGTTATACAACTTACATGACCCAAAGATCAAACCCCCTAACATTATATTTATATTTATATTTATATGCCTTTTAAGAAATTTTGGTACGATTATGCTACAAGCGATTGGACAACCTAGCTACTTGAATTAAGAACCAAATTGTCTTTATCCAATATCTCGTTTAAATTATAGTAACAAAAACATTTTTTAACATAATTTAATATATAAATTAATTTATATGACATAATTTAATTGACCTCTGTTAGTAAGAAATTCTACAATTATTTTTTTATCTTACATTTTTAATTTTACATTCAATCAATAACTAACACGTTATTTGATATATATATTTACATCATAATTTAATAATAATCTTGTTTGGTGCCTTTTAATGAATTAATAATTATGTTCTAAATTGACACATTTTCAAATTTGTGCCTTTTAATGAATTAATAGTTATGATATAAATTGACACATTTTCAAAAGAATGAATCTAAAATGAAAATATTTTAATTATAGGCGTTCATGTCACTGTAATTACATAGGAAAATATTCTATTATTCATACTTCATTTAAGAATTAATATCAATTTCTAAAATAATTTAGAAAAAAAAAATATCATGCTCTTATATATTAAACTCATATATTAAAAAATGTTATCTCATCTTTTTATATCGAAAACTATTTAAGTTCAACTGTGAAAATTTTTATAAATATTGAATGGTGAACTTTATGCTACCAGAATCTGTTCAATATTATTTTTATTGTTATAAGTTTTAAATTTTTTTTTTTTAAATTCAAATTTTTTTTTCTCCCTCTCTTTCTTTTCCCAATTTCTTCCATTTTCGTTCTATATAAATATTTCAGAATAATTGGATAAGAAACAAATAAGTAGGAATAATATTATTAAAAAAATGGGAAGAAATTAGGAAGAAGGGAAACAATTAATTTAGTTATAAAATGGCTAAAACATGTGCGAATTATTATTATTACTTTTTATATTCTTCAAATCTCTAATCTTAAATATCCCTAATTCTAAAATTTTTCTCAATTTTTTCTTTCCCTGATTTTCGTTCTACCAGGATGATAGAATAATTGGATAAAAAACTAGTAGGTAGGTATAAGAAAAACAATTAATTTAGTTGTAAAAGGGACTAGTACTTGTAGGAACTTTTTTAATACAAAATAATTTACATATCTATAACTAGGACTAAAACTTCAAATCTTTAATATACTTGCGTGAGCTTCATGTGTGTTAAGCTATATAATATATATATTTGATCAAAAGAAGGAAGCTTCACTTTTTTTTTTTTTTTTTTACTAAAAAGATTATAGTTAGCAAGTCTCAATGGACGCATGAAGACATTCTAATTAAGTTAGTACTTTCTTAACACATTATTCATTTAGCACTTTAACTACTAGTATCATTAAATATAAAGAATAAAATACAATTTCTTAACAAAATTTATAATTGAGTTTGCTGTTAGTATCTGAGAAAATAAACGAACTAACAAAAGATGGGGCATCCTACCACCAAATTACTGTACAAAAACTAGGAGTCCTAAAGACTATACTATCAGTTACAACATTAACTTATATGTAAATGTGCGAACAATAGAACTCTATATCAGTAACTTTCTCTAAACAATCAGCTCAAGCCGAATATCATCTCCAAGGCACCAAAAAGATCGAATCTAAAAAAGAGCAACAACATACGCTGAGTTTGACTCCAACAAAATTTATCAACATACATCACTGCATGAATGACTGTTACCAACTCTGCCTTAAAAGCATATGAGACTCCAAGCGAGATATAGAAACAACCCTTAACAAAAACAACATTCGTATTTACCTTTATCTATTTTGAGAGTGACGCTCTCCGAATAATCTCTATAATTCTTGGAGCTCGTTGTGGGATGCTTGGTATCCAAAGATGTCTGGGCACTTAAAGATCGTCCACTGTATTCCGCATGTATTTACTTTGTTAAATGTCTCACGAATAAATTGCCAAATTGTGATAAAAGAAAAATTCAATGTTGTTCACTTGCTATTAAACCGATAATCTTTTATGACTGGCTGTCTATATCACTTAAATAATTAAAATAATCCATATTTTTCATAAATTATAACATTGTGACCAAAAATAAATTGTCAATACGTTTGTTTATAAGTTAAGAAAAGAAAAGTCCATACCATTGTCTCGTCTCCGAAAGAAAAAAGCATAAGAGTAACGCCTACACTCCACTTGCTTTAATTGTCCGTAACAAATAAATTTTAAATAAATAAAAAGATAAAAATAAAAATAAAAAAGCATGTTGGCGTTTTCTTCTCCAACTCACGTACCTTTGCACCTTTATATTTATGTCCCCTTCTTCATGTCATATAATCAGCCTTTTTGTAATGAAAACAAAACCCAACCACTCTACTTTTTCTGAGCAACTTTTGTAGCCAATATATAATTTAATCTGTATTGAGATCGGACTAAATATTTATGACTTTGTTTGTCCCTTTTCTTGAAGCTTTTTCCTCCCAAATCACCAAAAAGAATACCACCCATGTGGTCATCGGTCACAGACCTCACTATATAAATACAAAACAATGAGAGGAGGAACATCATGAACATAAATTATGCACCGTATGTTCTGCTAGAGAACTGTTACTTATCACGTACAATCTTAAGTTACCCAACCTTAACGTGCATTTAATGGAGAATCACGGTAATTATTTCCCATTGAAAGTATACCGCTGCTTATTATAATAAATAGGTTTAATAAACAGTACGGACAATTCAGGCGTTAGTACTTAAGAGGTATCCATATTATTATTTTAATTTTAATTTTTTTTCTATGTTATTAAAGTATGTCGTTTCAATACTTAAATTTCTTCTTTAGTATCTTTTTGTCAAAATGCTACTGTAACTTTACTTTTTAGTTAATAAAAAATTATGTGCATAACACGTATCTTTAATAACGAGAGATAGTTTTGGATTTTATTTTTATAAAAAAAATTGTTAATGAAAGATATATGGCTTATTTTAACTTTATAAAAATAAAACTTTTAAATTTTTGTTGTTATTATTATTGTTACATAATTATTTTAATTTTTAAATTAGTAAATAACTTCAAATGCAAAATTTTATCTTAATAATTCAATAAACAAAATATTTGAAAATTGGCTTAAAATATGAAATCTATGTATTAATTTTAAAAAAATTCTAACTTTTAAAGTCAATTCTTGTATTTCAAGCCAATTCTTAAATATTTTGTTTATGAGAATAATTAAGATAAAATTTTGTATCAGAGATCTACGTATTAATTTTAAAAAAATGTCAATTTGTTAAGTCAATTCTCATATTTTAAGTCAATGTTCAAATATTTTGTTTATTGAATTATTAAGATAAAATTTGTATTTGAAGTTAATTAAAAAGTTAATAATTAAAATAATTATGTAAAAATAATAATAACAAGTTTTGTTTTTATGAAGTTAAAATAAGCCATATATCTCTCATTAACAGTTTGTTTTATGAAAATAAAACCCAAAATTATCCCTCATTATTAAAAACATATGTTATGCATATAAATTTTTGTTGACAAAAAAATAGAGTTACTGTAGCATTTTGATAAAATGGGTATCAAAGAAAGAAATTTGGTACTAAAATGACACCTATTAATAATATGAGAGAGAATAAATACTAAAGTGATAATATGGGTACTACTAAAGTATCAACCCCTAACAAATCATATCAATTAATTGATTAATTTATCTAAAGATATGAATGTTAGTATATTAAAAAAAATTAAATTTATAAAAGATTCTTAAAATAAGGAATATATTAAGGCTATGTTTGGTAACCAATTTCAATTTCTAATTTTTGATTCCATAGTTTTGAAAATGAGTTTACAACTTCAAATTTTTTGGGGGGGAAAATAAAATTAACTTATGTGATAACCAATTTGTAGTTTCAATTTAAAAATTGAAAATTGGACATGTCTTGATAATCAATTCTCAATTTTTAATTTTTAACTTTCTAAGTTCTAAAATTCAAGTTCAAACTTATTTTTGATAAATTTTGACTCTTTAATCATTTTAAGTATGATAGAGTATTGTGGGTTTATGAATTTTTAGTTTCAAGAAATTAAAAAAATATAAATTCAATTCCAAAACTTACTTTTCTTGAATTTCAAAATTTTGCCAAATTTTAAAACTAAATTTAAAAATTTAAAATTGGAAATAAGTTATAAAACATATTTAATTTCAAAATTTGTAAAATTTAAAATTTAAAAATTGAAATTGGAAATTAGATATTGAAATGATTATCAATGAGCCTTAAGTTAAGATTGTAAGTCCTATTTTCTTGAATTTCAAAATTTTGCCAAATTTTAAAACTAAATTTAAAAATTTAAAATTGGAAATAAGTTATAAAACATATTTAATTTCAAAATTTGTAAAATTTAAAATTTAAAAATTGAAATTGGAAATTAGATATTGAAATGATTATCAATGAGCCTTAAGTTAAGATTGTAAGTCCTATAAGTCCCTTTATGTCTTTGTTGGCATCTCGTGAGCAAAATACGAAATCTATTTATTTTACTCATTATATTTGTCTTCTTATGTACGGTGCTTTGGTTATGATTAGTATCACACATACTCACGTAGATCTTAACACTATTATATGTTTGTATGATACACACAGCATGGGGTGGTTGAGAGTATATAGATTATATGTTAAAATGTGTTTTTACTTGCATTTGTTTTCTTGAGTTGGTAAGTGTCTATAGTTTTTTATTTGGTGAAGTTTTTCCTTGAAAAAACTTATTTTTAATGGTTTTTCATAGCCTCACGGAGGTCTTGCTAGTGGCTCAATAAAGGGTCTGCGAGTGTGCATAGGGTGGATTTATGGCTTGTAAGACCTCACTGATAGTTTGCGAGAGATTCGCTAATATGGTCAGCAAGGTCTCACGGAGTTGCGCGGCGAGGTGTCGGAGAGAGTTTGGGAAGTTGAAAAATTAGCTATAAATACCCCCTCCTCTCTCTTATATATCACACTTTTCTACAGACTTTCTTATCCTCTCTTTCACACTTTCACATATTTTTCTTACAATGCATTTTTCGTATCATATATTTTTCAACTGTTTGAAAATTTATTTTATAATTCCTATATCACTAATACATTGATTATCAATAATACATTGATTGTTGTTCCGTATTAGTGATTTGAAGGTGATAATTCACTAAGATATTTTTGTGAATTAATTTTGAAAAAGTAAATTTTGTATTTTGAATACATCGAGTGTTATTTATATATTGAGATATGAGATGGTAGTGAAGTTTGTTAAAATTATTTTATCAAAATGAGATTCCATAATAATAATACATCAAGTATATTTCTATATTATTATTACGAGGTGGAGATTCAATGTCAACAATATATTGAGTATTTTTTTGTATTGTTGATACAAAGTGATTTATTTTAAAAATCATATTTTAGGTAGACATCATATTTTTGTACACATATATTGATTACATATATTTGTATTACATTATATGATGGTATGAATCTGGAGGTGAATCGGATTCAGCGAGGATCGAATTAGGACACATGGTCTCTGATTGATAGAGATATTTAGTGTCTTACCTTATTGAGTCTGTATTAACAATTTATTTAGTGAATTTGGCTACTGGGTGATTGCCTTAAGCAACTTGTAAATGTTATCACTTAAGATTTGAGCCTAAGTAGGTTTACCATGTCATTTTATTGTGTTTGCTTTATCTACTGCATGAGTTAGTACAATATAAGTATCCACGATATATGTAATAACATATATAGTATATACTAAGATTAAAAAGTATTTCCTGTTTTTACTTTATTGTTTGATATTTGCTATATCTTCTTATCTAAAAATTACTTGTTATCTATTTTTTGCTTTCTACTGCTTATACAAGAAGAACAAGTCTTTAGTGTCCATATCACTTAGACTTAATTGTTCACTGAGTTTGAATTCTCTAATATATAAAATGATAAATATATTGTTCAATTGGGATAATTCAATAGTTGAGATGATTTTGAAAAAGTATTTGTGTAAATTATTTGTACAAAAGAGGCATACATATATATATATATGCACCATCGTTTAGTATGTTTGTTGCACGTGTGTACTTTCATATGCAATGACAAATATTATTTAACTTAAATAAAAAATAAGAAATTCTTAAAAATAATAAAATTGCTAAAAGATAGGTAAATGAAAATTAGAAGTAATATACATAAGAATGACAAAATAAATAAATTCATTATAAGATTTTTAAATTGTATTTGAGAAAAATAATTAAAAAATTATTATTATTAAGAGTTATGGAATTTGAAGAGGTTTTGTATCCTAAAAATTAATAATGTTATTGAAATATGTAATTAAGAGTCACTTTAAAAGTGAAAAGTCTTTATAATTTATTAAGAAGTATTGACGGACTAAAATATATTGTGATGAGATATATGTGGGAATGAGCGTGTTGGAATATAAATCCTATAAATGAAGTTTAAGATGGTTTATAGATGTACTTTTAAATAGGTAGTCGATCCAAAACTTTTTGTAACATTATAAACTTAGAAAGCACTCACAAATATAGTTTACTAATTCATCAAACACAACTGATTCATATACTAAAATAATATAATTCTTCACATGCACAATCTTATTTATATAGAATTATACTGACTCTTCACTCACAAGATAACCATTCCCTAATACTAATTTCACATACTGCTCTACTAACTAAATTTTTCTTAAGTTATAAAACATCTTGAAATTTTATAACTCTCTAAATAGTATAATTAAAAATTTTCAATATCAAATTATTAATATTTTTTTTAGTCTTTTGGTTGGACCTACCTATTAAATTGTAAAATTATTTTATATTTAAAAAATATAAATAATTAAAAATAAATATTTAGCATGCAGAATTTTATGAAAAAATCACATTATATTAATATAATATGAATAAAAATAATAAAATACAATCATCATAATTAAATAGGAAAAGGCCAAAAAGCTTGTTAAATAGTTATAGATATTGGTAAATTAATTAATAATTACAATTTCAAAAAAAGTTTATAAATTAAAAATAGAAAAAATGAAGGGTTTTCTGCATTCATTTAATGATTGTAGCCACAAGATTTACGTTTGAGAAAATCAAAATTAAATTTGGAAAATGTCAAAAGTTTGCATTATGTTTGATAGATTAATAATTGAATTATATTCTATGAGAAAATATATAAATAGTTTAACTATACCTTATAAATTAATTCTATCATTTTTGTGTGTTATGATGGTATTCTACATGTTAAAATGCAAATACTCTCTATTATGTTTTCAAGTTACATACTAAATTCTATTTGTCCACTTTTTTTGTTAAGGGAGTAGATCCCTAGGATGGACTAAAGCATGTTCACGATCCCTCGTTTAGACTCTAAATGTTGTGCTCTGACATTTTATTGTTTAGTAGATGGACCAATATTGGCTTTCTTTGTTCGTTTGCTCTAGGGTAGGATTTCGTGAGTGACCTTCAAGTTAAAGCTTCATGAAAGTTGTGTTCTGTATAGGTCTAAGGATCATTAGGCTGTCTCACTCTATAAACCCTAGCCTAATTGATACCGCTGTGTTGGAAAGTTATTTAGTTCGCAAGTAGGGTCCATTGGTTGGAGGATGTTGTCTCCTCTTGACCAACAAAAGAATGGCTTCTTCCCTGACTTATTGGTACAGGTGTGCCATGGGCCGTGTTATGAACAAGCTACCTAAGCTATGCTCTAGGAGCTGTAAGAAGATGTTGCATTAGAATCAATAAATTGGACGTGGCCCATGGTAGTTTGGGGGAGCACTATAGAAGAGGAGACGTGGGCTTCTTTTTGCCTCAAAAATTGTTAAAATTCTTTGTTCCCTTATGTTGCTCCATTGAAATCAGCTTCGAGGGACGTTGGTTTCAGTTATAGAAGGTGTTAAACTGGGACACTAAGTTGCAAAGTCTTTATTTTACTCACTAATAAGTGGAGTACAAATGATTGTTTAACTATTTGGCTCTAATAGCCTTATTACAAAAGTTGATAAGTAAAGCCTAAAACATGAATACAAAGTTAAGGAAGCTATTGCAATAAACTGTTTAATCCTTTTGATGCTTGCTTGGAGATATGCTCTTGAGAGTTATAGCATGGCATTCTCTTGCAAAGGCTTTCTCCCCACGGAGCTCTCTAACTCCATTGTCGATAGGGTATCGAAGGAGTTGATGGTAATGCTCTAAGTTCATGGATCTAAGGTCGTCCTAGTAGTGTGTTGTAAAGCGAGTATGTGTATAGAATCATGAATGTGCTTTTCAGAGTTCTTTCTTCAACACTGATTGGGAGTTTAATGCTGTCGTTAGTCATGGAAGTGGATCCATTGATGCCAACCAAAGAGTGTCTCTCCTTCGTAATGGCTTTGATTCATCTTCTTTAAGGTGATAAGGAAGATGATGTTGGTGGAGCTCTCATTATCAATGAGTACCCTTCATAACAGGGGATTTTAAATCATGATGAAGATAACTAATGAGTCCTCATATGGGGTTATGATCTTGTCGAGACCAGCTTCGTGGAAGCTAATGAAGGGTGCCCTATGTAAATAAGCGTCAATTTGCAAGATATGAGGGGTGGGTGCTTTTGCTTCTTTGGTATACAACTTTTGGGAAGAGTTGGAGGTTCCTAGAAAGCCCCTACCCCCATGCATAACTGCAACAAATGTTGTGGCCTTTAAGGGCTTTTGAGGAAGCTCATTAGTTTTTTGTTTAGTCAGAGTAGTGTGGTGTTTGATAAATTCTCTCAGGTAGCCTCATTGAATGAGCTTATTCACTTCCTCCATTGAGGCAAAGAAGTTCTCAATCGGGTAGCCACATTCCCTATGGAAGGCATGATAGGGTTAATTATGTTTTTTTCCCTAGTTTGGGGGTTCATAGTTTTGGATCACCTAACAGATTCGTGCCCTTCAATCATAAGAACTATTTCAACCAGTGAAACTGTTAATAGGATTAGAGGTCTGTATTCTAGTTAGGATTTGATAGTTTCCCTTCTATTTTTGCTTTGAAGGAGCTCGTCCCTTTCTTGGGAGGTGGAGAAGATATGTTCCTTTTGTTTGAGGAGTTTTTTTTTATGCTTAAATTCTGGATGAGATGTTGTAAATGTTCCATTATCTTTCTCAACTACTATTTAAACATCTGCCTTCTCAAGGTCCATCAAGCGTACAAACTTTCTTTTTAGTGAGGATATTTCTGAGCCCACTTCCTTTGACCAAACCCTTTCTAAACACTTGAACAGCTACGTTTTTGGAGCAATCAACAATCTCAATTTTAATCAAGTTGAAGCATTGTAGATAACTTCAAAGACACTCATCTTTCTTTTGAACCACTGAAAAGAGATATTGAGCCTCTTTTTTGATTTTTCTATTGCTAGTGAACTAGTTGAAAAATACCTAAGCTAGTTGGGAAAGCTCTCGATATTATTGGAAAGAATTTTATAGAACTATGTTAGGGCAAGTTCAAAGAGACTGGATGTAAATATTTTTCACATCAAATAATCTAAAATGTCATCCAGGTTGTAAATGGTCATCATCTTCTGTTTGTAATGCAGTATTTGCTTCATGGGGTTTGTCAAACCTATGTAGGAGGTGAAGTTATAGGGTGAGAATCTCCTGGAGGGCTCTAGTGTTTAGATATGAGCTGCAAAGGGAGTTTAAGAGAGGTTCTGTACTAGCTCCTAGTCCATCCTTACCCTAATTAAATGGGAGATCCCTAAGCTCCTTTGTAGATCTTAGATATTGGTTATGCATGATGGTGTCTTTCTTGAGTCCTTTTGGGGTGTTGCTCTTTAGAAGATGATAAATTTTTAGCAAGTGTATTATTGGGAGGATTGGTTTCACTAACAAGGCATTTATTCTATCACTTGTAATTAACTAATGGAGCTTGAGTGATAGGCGGTGTTAGTGCAGTATTTTTAGCGATTATGCTCTCGAGATGCTAATTCCTATGCACCAGAGTTTCTATATTTTTATTTATGGTAAGGAGCTAATCCAAGATCTTCGTAGTTAAACTACTTTCGTCTAAGAAGGTATTGGTGAAGGCAGAGCATCATCACCTTGTTGCCTGGCATTAGTTTGCATGTTAGACATGATGTAAGTCGGGGATAATTCTCTAGCCACGGGGGCTTTGTTCATATAAAGGTAGGCTTTTTTTAAGAGAACATGGGTTGCTTCTTCAATCTTAGATTTGATCAAAGAGAGGGCTTCCCATAAAAGGTGCCAAACTATTGATGTGTATTTTCTACACAATCAATACTCGGCCTACAAAATAACACACTTTAGAATCTAATGGTCAAGTTAGATGGTGATCAGATAATAATGATAGATTAGCACAGAGCTATGGTCGAAGAAGATTAGAGGAGTAGGATTTCTCATTCAGATCATATTACCTATTTTGGAGGTTCGATAGAGTATTTTATAAGACTTATTATGAGCATTTTATTCAGAGGATGAGTCTATTTAGGATCCTTCTCTAACTAGGAACCTAGCCATATGAGATGGAATCTCTCATGAGATGGGAGTCAACTCAATTATCCAATAGAACCTTATAAAAGAGTTTGTGCTTGAATAATACTCTGGGAGGATGTTGCTCTAGGTTTAAAACAAGTAATGGAGAAACTAGCACCAATAAATCATAAAAGAAAAAGGAAAAGATCAATTGGGCATATGTAGCCAAGAAGAAAGATTTGAAAAAGTTCTATGTAGTGTACAATGGACCAAAACCACGAATTTGCACCAATTGGCCAGATGCGAGCATAGAAATAGTAGGATTTAGTGGAGTCATCCACATAGCCTTCACCAAGAGGATTGAAGCAGAAGAAAGGTAGGTTAATTTCAAAGTTCCAAAGTTGCTATCTCCAATAGAAGTAGCAAAGAACTACTCTCAAGTAGTTCAACAACCTACAGAAAGAACTAGTAAATTAAGGAATCTTAGAATAATTTCAAGACCAACAATCTTCAAAGAAACAACAAACAATTCCTCAGTAATAGAAGAAGAAAGGGATAGGTATAAAAACTTAACAAAACAACAATGGTTAAATTTATACAATTTAGCCAAAGAACCACTGAAATCCAGTATTTATCCAGTATTTCTTTTATGAATGAGCTGATCCAGTATTTATCTATAGGGCATTCCATGCTTGATTAATAAAAAATCTATACCCAAGAAATGATTTAAAAGAGTTAAATTATTTTCCTAAAAATTTCTGAAAATCTATTAAAATTTTTAAAAGGAAAATTAAGGTTATGGATAAGTCTGTTTACTTAAGATGTTTTAGTTCAATTATGGACTGGAACCAGGAAATTCCAGTAAGTCCTTGCCATTTTATTAAGCTTGGTTTAGCGAATACTAATGAAAGTAACTTGTCCAAAAATTTTACCCAAAAAAGAAATTAATCCTAATGAATTATGCATTAAAAAAAGACAAATGCTAAACCAGATTTACCATGAAATTAGAAGAATTAATAATTTTTTTAAAATTAAGGTCAATTATTGTACCAATAAAATTGTTGTTACTTTCCAAAGCAATATGATTATAACTGAGGAAGATACTGAAAAAATAATTAGATATGAAACTAACTTTAATTGTTATGAGCTTAAACTAAGTGAAGAAACCAAGAAGATGTTTTTTCATTACTCTAAAAGGCAACCAGAAGATCATAAATGCATTTATTACATTAGAGATAAGGAAGAATACATGAACTCATCCACATCACAGAGTTCAGTGTCTGCAGATAAGGAATAACCAATATAGGGCCCACTTCCAAAATTAATGTTAGAAGCATCAGTAATGTAGGCAAATTGGACGCCATAAAGGAAAGTTATGTATAATAGTAATAACCCGACCAATTGTGTAAAAAGAAAACCCTTATGTCTATAAAATGAAACTCTCTTCTCTCTAATGAGATATACGAATTACCTTAGCTCTTATATGTTTTTTTTTTTTGTCTCTATTTGTATTCTTAGAATGAGTAAGAATTAAAATCCTTTCAAGGTTTCTAGTTCTCTAGGTTGTAAACTATCTGTTTAATGAAAAAAAGTCAAGCATAAATTTCAAACCTCGTTATTACTCTAGTTCTAGGAAGTTAAGTATTGATCTCATTAGATCAGCAAGGACATGGGTTCTAAAATCTTGGATCTGGAATAAGACTTAGCTCTTGAGAATAAAAAAGATATAACTACGAAGCGGAAGCACAAGGTGGACTCATATTCAGAAATATGTTAGTTTGATTGATATTGTTGAACTTATATATGTGAATTTGTGAAAATGAATAAACTAGAAAAGAAATATGAGAACATAAAAAGGAAATATAATAAGACCAATAAATCAAAAATAGATTTGTATAGAAGATAAATAATAATATCCTGAAACTCAAGAAAATTTAAAAGATACAATTTATCTCAAACAAGCTCTTATTATTTTAAAACATCAATAAAAGATAATTTCAAAAGAAGTTTAAGAAGGTCAAAAATTATTGAAAATTTACAAGAATTAATTGACTATGTTGCTAAACAAGAAAAGAGACATAATTTAGTAAAATACCAAAACCAAGAATACTTGAATTTTAAAGCAAGTCTTCAAATAATAAAAAATGGATATAGACGAAGAACTTGAAAATTTTAAACTCGAAAATCAAGTTAAAATAGCTAGTGTTTTGATTAGCCCATATTTGGCATTGGAGTCAATAAAGAGTTTAAACAATGTTTAAAATTAAGTATATCCAACCTAATTCAAAAAGATAAGTAAATTATTTAAAATATTATGAAATGAAATAATAGAATTAATAATCTTGATTAAGAAAATAACTAAAGGATTATCTAAGAAAATATCACAAATAATAATCTGCTCAAACTAATAAAGATTTAAAAAAAATTATTACAGAGTTTTTAGCATGCATAAAAATAAAAATAAATAACATAATATTATCACAAGAACAAATAAATACATTAAAAGAAAATTTTAAAAATTCAAGAACACAAGAAAAATTCTCAAATGAATTTAAAACCTTTTTGGAAATTATTTTAGAAAAATTAAATTTTTTTAAAAAAATATCAAAAAAAAAAAATTTTAAGAAATTATTAAGCATTTGATGTATTATCATTAAGTATAAATTTTAATGACATTAGGATTATTTTTATAAAATTTAAGAATACTTTTGAAGATATACCAAATTCATGAGCATGAGTCATATTATCCCTAAATCTTTATGATCAGGTTCGTTTTCCTATGCCTGTTACAAAATTATCATCCAATCTATGAGTGTATGATCATTTAAATCCATACGTGAATAAACCTGTTTTGAGAATTCAGAATCTAGCAAAAGAAACTTTTAAGATTTTAACCTCATCATTACACAAGAGGTATAAATTAAGAATTAATTTAGAGGATAGTGATTAAAAAATATATATTATTTATTATTATTTAATAGAATAATACTTTTATTAAAATTTACGTGATAAATAATAATTAAGTATATATTATTAAAATTTATATTATATTTATTAATTAATATATATATTAATTCATTATAATTTTATATATAAATAATATTAGAATAATATTATATAACTTACTTTAAATAAAAAATTCCGTTTAATTAATCATACCTCGCCGAAGAAGATTACAATTAATAATTATTACACAAGAGTGGAATTCAAAAGGTGAGTGTTGCAATATTAAATGAGAACACATGGATTTAGTCTCGAGGAGAGCAACAAGTCTACTCGTGAATTGAATGTCATGGTCACCCACCTTTTTTGCATTTATGGCCTTTTTCTTCACTCTTTGTACACGTTCAAAACAGAAAAGGAAAAAAAAAAAAAAGGTCCTTTTTGAGAGGCTTTGCATTAATTGTTATTCTTTGAAACAAGATCTTTCTTTTTTCTTTTTTCCTTTGAGAGGAAGAGACTATTGTAGTTCCTTGGTATCTTTGAAATTGAAAATAATAATAATAATAATAATAATTTAGGGTGGCCTGTGTCAATTCTGTCCCTTTCGGATGAGATTCTATACTTGTTTTTTACCCTTACTGGTTTTATGAATTAAAACTATTAATATTTTAAATATTTTCTTAAATAGTTGTACTATTTTATGCTTTGATTATTAAAGTACTTTAATATTAGACAAATAAAAAACTAGTCAAAAGAAGATTGAGTGAGTCCTTCAGAAATAGTTATTTTTTGAGGTATATTGGTCAGAATTGTCATATACATTATGTTTGGTTGAAGGGAATAAGACATGTAATGTAATGAGTTTTACTCATTACATTATTTGCTTTTCAAAAAATGGGTATTGTAATGTAATGGTATTACGTTACATTTGGTAAAAGTGATTACAAAACTGAATGTCATGAAAACTGATTACATATTGTTTTGGAATGAACAGTAAATTTTTTTTTTCTGAATGTTCGCGCGAACCAGAGCAGCCAGAGCGGCCGTCCGTCCGTCGCGTCCCGTCCCTGACGCCTCCAGCCGTCCAGCTCATCCTCCATCCAACGGCCAACCATCGCGAACCAACGGCCAGCCCAGCCCTCGCGAACCAGCGCCCAGCCATCGCGAATCGCGTCGCCTCCTCCAGCAGCTCGCGTCGTCCGGCCAGCCCTCGGGTCGCCCAGCCCTCGCGCCGCCCAGCCCAGCCCTCGCGCCGCCCAGCCCAGCCCTCGCGACGCCAGCCCGAACCTGCGCCCAGCCCCCTCGCGACAGCCCTCGCGACGCCAGCCTCCTCGCGATTGTTTTTTTTTTTTTTTAATTATATTTTTTATACCAAATTGTATTTTTTTTTTAAATTGTATTATTTTTTATTAATTATTGATAAAAAATTGTATTTTTTTTTAATGTAATTTTTTTAAATGTAATTTTTTTTAAATTGTATTTTTTTAAATGTAATTTTTTTAAAATATAATTGTTTTTAAATTGTATTTTTTATTAATTATTGTTATAAAATTGTATTTTTCTGAATGTAATTTTTTTAAATGTAATTTTTTTTAAATTGTATTTTTTATTAATTGTATTGTTTGTATTAATTATTGTTATGAAATTGTATTATTTCTGAAATTTTATTTTTTAATATTGTATTTTTAAAATAATTATATAATTTTTTTTTCTATTCCATTACATTACAGTTGTCAAACCAAACACTGTAATACTGATTCCTTTTTTGATTTCAGTGACTAAACCAAACACTGTAATCGTAATACTAATTCATTTACATTACATTCCATTACGATTACGATTACGATTACGATTACATTCCAACGAACCAAACGCAACCTTAAATCAGACATGATAATTTGACTTCTATGTAATGTAATACATAATAATAATAATAATAATAATAATAATATTAACAACACGTAAATTTCAAAACATGCACATTCTTTTTAATGTAGATTGATAATTGAAGTTGTGTAAATATAGTAATGTAATAAAAAGAGGTCTATTGCTTGTGCGGATATATATATATATATTAGGTTTACTATTTTAAGCTTAATATTTATGAACGTAGCTTATTTGTTGAATGTTAAGTAATTTTTTAATAAGGTTAAGTAAATGAGATGTAGATTTTCAATTTTTCATAATTCATTGTAAAAAAAATTTAAGAATATTTCTTCTCAACCTATTTAATTTTTTTTTATTTAATTGATTTTATAATCAATAAATGTTAGCAATAAGATATAAAGATTCAGATAATAGAACAAAACAATAAATATATTTTTAAACATTAAAGGAGAGAGTAATTGATATAATTTAGTATAGAAATCAATAATAAAATATTAGTTTTTATGGATGTTTTTAATTTAAATAAATTTTCAATTTTTTATATATTTCTTTATTCGTTATGAATTTTTATTTTTTAATCATAATAAATACAATAAATAAACATAATTTTTTTTTTATTTTTACTTTTTAATATTTTTAAAAGAGTGTTTCTGTAATTTATAAAAAATTGAAGCAGTTAAGTCATTATTAACAGGGTATATCTAATTTCATCGTCATTAAAGACATTTTTTCAAATGTTAGAGACATTCGTGGAGAAAATACAAATCTCATGAACATTCCTTATATTTTTCTTATATACTATTTGTTACATACCCCTTGATTCGGTACATATCTTACACTTTTTTTTTTCTTTTTCATAAAAATAAATTACTAACTAGCTAAAAGCCTATAAGTGAAAATATACACACAAACAGAAAAACATATCACATAAATTCTGTTAGAACCATCCAAGCTGAAGAGAGAAATGATTAGCTAAAGCAATTTGTTATTGAAGTCTAATGTTTTTGACACTCGGTACGATTAACATATCATTTTCATCGTTATTATTAGTTTATTCTAGTTTTTTTTTTATTTTTAAATTAATTAATTTGATATAAATTTAATTTTGAAATTATTAATTAATTCAATCCAAAGTTTATAAATAGAGTATTTTAGTTATAAATTTTAATGATCAAATTTTTTTAAGGCTGTACAGCATAGTTTTAATCAATCTGCAATCTAATTTAATTTATACAGATTATAAATTTGCAACTAATAAAGACGTTACAGCTATCCAAACTTATTAGATCCAATGTACATGCAGATTGATACGGATCAATCCGCATAATCCATTATATGATATTTTTCATAGCCACGTAAATTAGTCGGGAGAATAACAAAACTAACACCCTTTAAAACTTTTAATAACAAAATTAATTTTCTTTGTATTTAAATTTATATTTTTACAATTAAAAAATGATTAATATGCCATTTTTCTTTGAACATTCATCCAATTAAAATTGAACGACGATAATTTAGACTTGTTTAATATTGAACGTTCAATATTTTACGTTCAAATTGAATATTGAACGTTTAATATTATTGGAGTGTTAGTTTTGTTACTATATGTTTTAGGGATACTATTTTTGATAATTTTTCAAATTAGTTTAATAAAAATTATGCAACTACAAATCCAAACAACTCAAAATTAATTTAAAACTAAAATATGATACACTTATCCAAAATAATTGTAAATTAACTTTAAGAAAGAACAAATAACTTTCACACAGAACAAATTAGAAAGGAAAAATAATCCAATGAATAAAAAGAGTTTAAAAAGAAAAAGGAAAAATTGAAAGTATTAAACTTATTTAATTATTGTATGTGTAGAATAGTGTAAGTTTTGATTAAGTGTACTTAAATTATTTTAAAAATATTACAAAAAAAAAAAAAAAAAACTAGATAAATATAAAAATATCATATTTTAATATATATGGAGGATTCATGTGATGTGAAAATGTTAATTCCTTATCCAATTCAAACTTTGAAAATTTTCATCCAATCAAATCACACCATCAGATAAAAACCATCCACAATTCTTTGGATGCGGATGGACTTTGTGGATCGGCCTAATGAACACATTTGTACTCATCAAAATTAGAATTTTAAATACTTTTCAATCAATGCGATGAATTTTTTATTTTTTTTTATTTTTTTGTTAAATAAATGTGGAGTAGCCTTTGTAAATAGAACTATTATTTTGGAGATTTTCACAAAATGGAAATATTATCAAGTGATTATTGATTATTAGGGTCATGAAATAAGTTTTAAATGAGCATTGAGAGAATATGGATTGCAATATCATCCAATAATGTTGTGTAAGTATGTAATCGGTTAATTAAAAAAACAAAATGATGCAATTAATTTGGAGAATATGAACAAAATATAACTAATTCCTTGAGAAAAAGAAAAAAAGATTTTTAACGCAATTTAATTTATACATCAATATATACATGTCACAATTTCAGTGAGAATACTAGATGCATATGCCAAAAGTACCTTTGTATATTCAATAAGGTCTTTCATTAGTAGGGTGTACTCCAAGAGGAGCTCAAATTTGTTCCATAAAAGCTCTTTCTAGAAACTACAACTCCTCGATTTTACAGGCTAAAACATCTGAAAATATCCAGATGATACGTTTGGTCTTTCCATCAAAATTAGACCAAATTTGCCAGAAATTCAATAACCTAACACTTGCCTAGCTCCTAAATTCAAGAATCTAAAATGAATCGACCCCATGATCTAACAAAAAGTATTCCCGTAGCAATACGCCATGTAAAGGCAGTTCCAATGCATTTTTGGGAAAATTGGAGGTCATCCAGGTTTGGCAATAATTATTGAAGTTCTGATTTTCAACGCTTTACGCAGATTGTAGTTGAAGCATATCGTTGTTTTGAACAATAAGTCGTTGGATGTCTTCATTGATCGAAAGTGCAGGGAGTTCTTTAATGTGTCGTAGAATACACCTGATCGCATTCGTCTGTTGTAGTTTATGATGTCCGAGGCATCCATTGACGTGCAATAATGTGCACCCACAAGAAAGCTTAAATGTTTTCCTGTGCTTGCTCCTCTTGGATATTGCTTGTTGTAGATTGGTGCTCAGTGAGGTAGAGTGGGCTATCGATGTTGATGAAGATTGCATTTTTTTGTCCACTCATATAAGAAACTATTATCTGATATTTCTAGATACTCTTTGTAAGAAAAATCTAGCCCAGGTTGCAGAGAATAATTGCTGGAATACCGCCTTTTATTTTTTTTAGGCTTTGCATATTTACAGTTTGAATTTCAATCCCTTTAAGCCCCAATAAATTCCCGCCAATGTTTAAGAAACTTCAGATGCACATCGACTATAACGTTATAATGGGCCTCGTCATTGTGATGGGTTAGATCCATATGTCCACAGTAATAATTATGAGGCTCAAGACTTCTAGCCCAACAAGTTTTTCCAATTCTAGATGGGCCTTCAATAATAAGGCTAATGGGCTTATGTGGACGTTCATTTATTGGTTTGAGGTTTTCACGTGCCCAATCCTGTAGTTGTGTTGGCACGTTTTGGAGATTGGGAAAATTATTTTGGTATGCTTCTAGTAGTTTGTGAAAAATACGATCAAGATTGTGACTAATTTTATCGTAATGGATTAAGAAATTCTTAGGATCGCCTTTCCTAATAATTCCTATGCTGATTTCCTTATCATTGGTGGCAAACATAGTGTCATACACGACATCTACTTTAGATGTTGTATTCTGTCAGTCAGATGAACGTAGATTGCCCCATTCAATGAAATCGCCATGCTTGAAAATATAATCATTAACAGCAGATGCATTGCAAGCTACTTGAATATTAGGATGAAAAGTGACTGATCGATGAGGGGATAGTAGATCAAAGAAACGTTGATTCTTTGTCTGAAATTTGGTTGGGAACTGAATTAGAACATGAAGATGAGGTTCCCTATTTTCATGTAACTCAAATGCGACCCTAATGTAATTGAATTTTTTATCTTTCAGGAATTTGTTCAATTGATCTAGGCATTCTTCCTTAGACAATGAACATTTGGGATAAGTGAGGAATATGTTCTTTGATTGAAGATGAAATGAATGATTAGAAAGCATATTAAATAAAGTAGATAAACCCTAATTTAAAGATAAGAACACTAGTTGAGAGAAAAAACGAGAGGGTACTCCAAGAAGAGCTCAAAAAAACTATGGTCATTTTGTGAAGTATTGGAGTAACATATATAAGGGTTGGGGGGTGGCCCTTATAATATTATAGGACCACCCCGTGCCCCTTTTATCTACCACGTGGCATGCTGTGATTGGTGGGAAATTTGAAGTGGATGGATAAGCGAATAGTGCATATTCAAAATATGTAGCTGGGGTTTAAAGCTTATTCGATAACCTTTAAATTTCTTGGATATTGTTTTAGATGGAATAAAGTGGTGGGTCCCATCACGTACTAATGTTTGCCACTACGGAGGAAAATTACCCTAGGGGTAAGCGTAGAATGAAAGAGCACTACTACAATATAAGCAATATAGGACGGCCTCAAATTTAGAGTGAGAAACAAATAGGACGGTCACATGTATATGGCCGTCGTATAAGAAATATAGGACGGCTATTACGGAAAAAAATGGGCGTTACTTTATAGGACGGCTTATAGCCGTCTTAAAAAAAAATTCGCAACGTTCTTTTAGGGCGGCTATTAGCCGCCTTATATACCACATATAGGACAGCTAATAGCCGTCCTAAAAGAAAGTTGCATATATTTTTTTTTTTACTTATCCAGCTCGTAAAGTTTTTATTCTCCCACATATAGGACGGCTATTAGCCGTCCTAAAAGAAAATTGCACTATTTTTTTTACACTTATTTACCAGCTGCTCGATTATCCCCATTTCCTACTACTTTACCTTTACCAACTTAGACATTCAAGAGCTGTTGTACTCTTCACAAGGACGGCTAGATCTGGTTTCTTCACCACCGTCGCCACCGCCAAGAGCCACCGCCGAAAGCCACCGCCAAACCGTTGAGAAACGTAACCCCGCGACCCGTAAACGCCGTAACCCGCTCGCAAACGTACGCCGTAACACGTACGAACGTACGCCGTATCACGCGAAACCACCGAGCTCCGCCTCCTCCACTCAGCCCAGTCCGTCGCGCACGGCCAGCCAGACGCCATTCCTCCCCTGAACCACCCCGTGTCTCCTCCTCCAACAGGTTCTTCCTCGCCTTCGTTTATTTATTTATTTATCTGTTCTATGTTTTTTTTTTCTCTGAAATTTTGTGTTATACAAACATGTTAATTAATTATTATGGTTTTTCTGAACATATTACATATTAATTAGTATGATTCTTTTACATATTATACATGGTAATAAAACTAAAATGTGTGCAGTACGTTTTCTATTTTCTTGTAAATATTACATATAGGACATATATATATATTTATTGGTTAAATATTTTTGTTGCTGTTTCTGAAATTCAATTCTTATAGGACGGCTATAAGAATTCTTATATGTTGATAGTGACCGTCCTATAAAATTCTTATCTATAAAATTCTTATAGGGCTGCTAGTGACCGTCCTATAAAATTCTTATAGGGCTGCTAGTGACCGTCCTATAAAAATCTTGGGAAAATAACAAAACTAACACCCCCAAAAATTATAATAACAAAACTAGCACCCCTGTGTTCAATTAAAATTGAACGACAATAATTTGGACTCGTTCAATATTGAACGTTCAATATTATCCGTTCAATTAGAATTGAATGACGATAATTAGACCTATTTAATATTGAACGTTCAATATTTTACGTTCAAATTGAATATTGAACGTTCAATATTAAACGTTCAATTCTAATTGAACACAAGGGGGTGCTAGTTTTGTTATTATAATTTTTAGGGATGCTATTTTTGGTAATTTCCCAAAAATCTTTTAGGATGGTTTAATAAAAATTTTTTAGGACACTTATAAATCATCATATTACAATTTTATCTTAGAAAATTTAATAACCAACTTTGATTTGCAATATAGTTTTATTTATTAATAAACAAGTTAATTATTTTTAAATTAATAATTAACACGATATTTTTATTTACAATTATATATAGGATGTCTTATAAATTAATATTTATAAAATGATACATATATAATTTTTTTTTTAAATTTAATAACTAATATTTAAAATAGCAATATACTTTTAATTAATATTAAACAAGTTATTTATTTTTAAATTAATTATTGACACAAGATTTATTTACAATTATATATAGGATGTCTTATAAAATCTTTATAAAATGATATACATATTATAAATGTTTTTTAAGAAATTTAATAACCAATATTACTTATTTATTTATATACTTTTATTTAATATTCGATAAGTAAATTATTTTTAAATTAGCTATTGTCAATTTATTACTTTACAATGATGTATAGGATGGATAAGAGTTGGATGTCTATGGAGAGAACAAATATCAAATTTATAGAGGGTGTGGAAATTTTTTTGAGATTTGCTTCTGATAATTCAACCGAAAAAGATCGAATTCGTTGTCCATGTTTGAAGTGTTCAAATTTAAAAAATTTTAGTGTGGTTGAAGTTAGAAATTATATCTATCATAATGGAATTGATAGTGGATATACAAATTGGTATCGTCATGGCGAGACTAAGAAGAAAATTTCAAAAGTTTATCCTCCTGGGGAATTCAGCGATCTCAATCCACGTGAAAATGATTTCACAAATAGTGCTAACAACTTTGAAAACGATAATTTTGATGAAAATAATATGAGTGACATGCAAGATGTTATGGAAGATGCTATAAAGCCATTATACCAAGGATGCAATAAGTTCACAAAATTGTCAGGATCAGTCTCGCTTTATAGATGGAAGGGTAAGCATGGTCATTCAGATACAAGTTTCAATGAGTTGCTAACTCTTTTGAGTGAGATGTTCCCGGAAGATAATGTTTTGCCATCATCAACGAATGAAGTAAAGAAGATCCTTCGTGAAATGGGCATGAATTATGAAAAAATTCATGCTTGTCCTAATGATTGTATTCTATATCGAAATGAATACAATGATTCCATATCATGTCCGCATTGTCAAAAGTCAAGATGGAAAGTTAATCCAATATCAGGGAAGGAAAAAGTTAATGTTTCTGCAAAGGTATTGTGGTACTTTCCACCTATTCCACGTTTTAAAAAAATGTTTCAAGATTCAGCAACATCTCAAAATCTAACATGGCATGCGAAGGAAAGGGAAAATGATGGAATGTTGCGACATCCATCTGACTCACCCGAGTGGAAGCATGTTGACAATACTTGGCCTGAGTTCAGCGCTGAATCTAGAAACCTTAGACTTGCACTTTCATCTGATGGGATCAATCCTCACCGGTCTTTAAGTAGTCGGTATAGTTGTTGGCCCGTTATACTTGTCATATATAATCTTCCTCCTTGGTTATGTATGAAAAGAAAATACATAATGCTAACTTTATTGATATCTGGACCCAAGCAACCTGGAAATGATATTGATATTTACTTAGAGCCATTGATTGAAGACTTGAAGTTGTTGTGGACGGATGGAATTGATGTGTATGATAGTTTCAAACTTGAGAAATTTAAGTTGAAAGCTATCTTATTGTGGACGATTAATGACTTTCCTGCTTATGGGAATCTTTCTGGTCATGCTGTTAAAGGTTATTTTGCTTGCCCGGTATGTAGTGAGGGGTATCAGGGATTAAGGTTAAAACATTCAAGGAAGATGTCTTACATGGGTCATAGAAAATGGTTACCTAGGTATCATCCTTATAGAAAGCAAGTTAAGTCTTTTAATGGACATGAAGAGGAGGGAACACAACCAACTCCTTTAACTGGAAGTGAAATATTAGCAAGAGTTGAGATGATGAATTTTGCACGTGGGAAAGTAAATTATAAGGTTGATACAAGCACTCCATGGAGAAAAAAATCAATATTCTTTGACTTAGAATATTGGAAGTTCTTGAATGTTAGACATCTGTTAGATGTGATGCATATAGAAAAGAATGTGTGTGATAGCATTGTCGGTACATTGCTAAATATTCCTGGAAAAACCAAAGATGGTGTTCGTCAACGTATGGATCTCATTAAAATGGGTGTAAGAACTGAGATTAGTCCAAAGGTGGGCACGAATAAGACTTACTTACCCCCCACATGCTACACTTTATCGACGAAAGAGAAAAAATCATTTTGTAATACATTAGCAAATCTTAAAGTCCCAGATGGATACTCATCCAACATAAGTAGTTTGGTTTCTTTGACTGACAAAAAGTTATATGGGATGAAGTCACATGATTGTCATGTCTTGATGCAACAATTGTTGCTTGTAGCATTGCGAGGGGTGTTGCCCAAAGAGGTGAGGAGTACAATTATTAAGTTTTGCTATTTCTTCAATGATATATGTAAGAAAAAAGTTGATGTTCAAAAGTTGGATGCAATTCAATCAGAACTTGTTGTCACTCTATGCAAGTTAGAGAAATTCTTCCCTCCTTCATTTTTTGATGTGATGATACATCTGACAATTCATCTAGTAAGAGAAGTGAAGTTATGTGGACCAGTCTTTTTGAGATGGATGTACCCATTTGAACGATTAATGAAGGAATTAAAAGGATATGTGAGGAATAAGAATCGACCTGAAGGATGTATAGCTGAATGTTATATAGCTGAAGAAGCAATGAATTCTATAAGTTTGCCCGTTACCAAAAACACAATTCCAAAAGAAAGAAAAGGTGTTGGTCAATCCATAGGAGCTGCAAAACAAGAACTAGTAGATCGTAAATTATGGGAGCAAGCCCATCGTCATGTTCTATCAAACACAGATGAAGTTCAACCATATCTTGAGTAATTTTCTATACTTTATTACTTAGTTTTATTTGTGATTAAATATCAATTTAGTAATAATTTTTTTTAACTTTATAGGAAGCACTTGGAACATATTAAAGACAAGTACAAACATTCAAGACGCACAGAGAAATGGTTAATTGACGAACATAATCGTACTTTTATGTACTGGCTACGTGATGAAGTGAGTATATGAAAATAACATTATTATTCAAGGAATTTTTTTTTTGTATATGTTAATAACTAAGTATATTCATTTAATCAGATTTCTCAAGAGTTCAGAGATCCAAATCATAACATTTCTATCACACTTAGATGGATTTCAAAATGTCCTAAGTTTCATGTGCTTAAATATAATGGTTATATCATCAATGGATATAGATTTCATACAAAGGAAATAGATGATAACCGAACCAATCAAAATAGTGGTGTGTCCTTAGTAGCACAAGTCATGCAATTTGCTACTGCAAAGGATAAAAGACCAATATCTGGTGAAATGACATATTATGGAGTAATCCAAGAGATATGGGAGTTGGATTACTACAAGTTTAATAAGTGTGTATTCAAGTGTGACTGGGTTGAGAATGTGAATAAGGTTGGTATTCGCTATGACAAAGATAATGATTTTACTTTGGTAAACTTACAAAGAATTGGGTATAAAGAAAATAGTTTCATTTTTGCAAGTCAAGCCAAGCAAGTGTTTTATGTAAGAGACCCTGAAGACCCACAGTGGTCAATTGTTCTTACTCCTCCTAATAAAGGCTATTATGATGAGAATGATGAGACAGATGAAGAGATTGAGGAGTTTGAACGGGCTTCAATGGTTTGTGATAATAACAAGATACCCAATGAAGTTTACGATGATGACACAGAGGATGAAGAATCATTTTCTTATTTGCGTACTAATTGCGAAGGCATATGGATTAATAATAAATAAATACATGGTAAGTTTCATATAATTAAATTAAATTCTTTTATTGAGTATCTTACCTACATCTTATTATAACTAATCACATGGTAATAAATACGTGATAATCTTCATATATTTTATTTGCGTACTTTATATTTTTTAGTAACTTGTTCATGCATTCTAACAAGTCATGCTTAGGTGTACACTCACATATTGTTACTTAATTTTTATGCAGATTGATGGAGCATTCTTCTAACTCAAGAAATGAAGGTGGTACCCATGAAAAGAGTACAGAAAGGAAGAAAGGTCGAGGAATGACAACTTTGTCAAACATATTAACGAAAAGAGAGAGGATAGTACTTGAGGTTGACGAAGATGGGCTTCCATGTGGTGATACAAGTTCAAAGTGGGCTAGTGCTATCGGTAGTTTGGTACGATCGACCATTGATATCACCATAACTGATTGGCGATTAGTGCCCGAGTCTCGTAAAGAAGAAATTTGGGAATCGTTATTGGTACGTACTACTGTTACTGTTATTTTGTTAATAATCTATGATTTTCTATGTGTACAATTAGGAAAAAGTTATGATACTTATATTTTTTATTGTAGGAATCATTTGAGATTGATGACCGTATGACATATCATTTTTATATGATTGATGCAGGTGAGAAGTTCAGGAAATTCAAGTCATATTTATCCAGGACTTTTGTATTTCCTTATTTGGATGATCCTGAACAACTATATACTCCACCACATAAGTACAGCTTTATATCTAAAGCGAAATGGGAGATATTTGTTAATCAAAAACTTTCTGCAAAAGCGCTAAAACTTCGGAAAGAAATGCAAGAAAGAGCAAAGTTAAATAAACACACATATTTTGGGAGTAAGACTGGGTATCGTGGTTCAAAACAGAAATTGGTAAGGTTTTTATTGTCAATTGAAATATATTATTTGATTGTTGAAATAATATTCAAATTTATTTAACAGAAAAAGTAAAAAGGACCTGGAGCTATCGTGGAGCGTCATGAGACTTGGCTAGACACTCACGTACCAAGTAATGAACGACAAGTACTTAACGATGAAACAAAAGAAGTTTTGGAAAAAATTGTAAGAATACTGTACTATGAAATAAAATATTAGCTTTAAATATTATATCCTATTCTAATATTATGACAAAATATATTTTGCTTGTGGATTTTATAGGAAACATTGATGCAGAAAGTACAGACCGGAGAACTTGAAATTAAAAAAAGTCGAAGGAATGATATACTTGAGATGACATTAGGTGAAGAACATTCAGGTCGAGTTCGTGGGCTAGGAAAGAGAGAGAATCTTACATCTTATTTTGGGAGAAAAAGTCGTATTAATCAGCAACAAAATAAGGAAGATTCTAATAATTTTGAAGCAATGTCAGAACAGATAATGAGAAATGTAATGGATAAATTACAACATATGAACGATAACTCACTTAGAAGAAGTAGAGAAAGTGGAAATATGGATCCACAGGTGGATACAGACGTTCAGATGGACATGAACGTTCAAATGGACATGGATGTTCAAATGGAAGCAGGATGTTCAGATAGGTTTGCAAAGGATGTTCCACCTACACATTCAAATGCCAACTCTAACTCATCACATGGTAGTACACACCAACCATCTGGTATAGAAAAGGTAAGTTACATATTGTCAATTTATTAATTAGAAAAGTTATAATATATTCTCATTTATTTACATTTATGTTTTCTACTAATTTTCTTTGACCATACATGTAGGGAGTGTTGTGCTTTTTGGCTATTGATGACCCATCAAATGTTTGTGCCAAAGGCACTTGTTTTCCTCGTTGCAACCCAACTGATACAGTTCATACAGTGGAAATAGGAGAAGAAAATTTCAAAGTTTTTGTATTAACTACATCACAACCAATGGCACTTCTTCCATATCCAGTCCAAGATGAACTTTATTACGTGGGTGATGCAATTAATCAACATGTAAGATGGCCAAAACATCTTGTTATCTTAAGAGGACAGGTAATATATTTTCAACACCCATTTTATTGTTTGTATATATGTTCTTTAAAAGAAATATAATATGTTATTATTAATTAACTAATAACTATATTTTGTAGCCCTTACCTGAAAAACAAAGACAAATTAGTAAGGATGTGTCAGAGAGAGGTATAAATACATCCAAAGGAAAGGAGGTTATTTCTTTGTCAAGTTTGAGTAGCGATGTTGGAGAACACAATGAAAATGAAATTGAAATTTTACAAAGATGGGCGTTGGATAATATGGAAATGGAAGGTGATAACTCCCATCGTATGATTCCATGCAATCCAATGATTTTGGGGGTTGAAACAACAACAATTTTATTAACTCTGGAAGATATACTCCACATTTGTGACTGTGGTTGGCTTGGCGTTCCTCATATACAAATTTTCATCAGGTATATTTAAAATTATAACTATACTTTATTTTGAGTATTTCATTTCACTAATTGGCATATCATTGTTCAATAATAGGTTATTATTTGATAAATGGAGAGGACAAAATGTCTCATTGGAGAGACATTTTATTTTTGTAGATCCCAAGTTTTTATGCACATATCATGATGAAGATTACAAAGTCAACTTGCTTGTGAACAAGTTCAATTCAATGACAGGTTCAATGTGTCTTATGGCTCCATATTGGAGATCGTAAGTATTACATTCAATGCATTAAACACATTAGCTAATACAGTATCATAACATGAAATACTAACATATATGTAGGAGTCATTGGACATTAACTGTTGTTAATCCGTTCACTTGTGAACTTCAATGGTTCAATTCTATAAAGGCTTACAATTCTTCTAAAGGATCACCTCCTGATAAAGAATATACACAAATTTGGTTAAGGTAACACACATATATTTATATTATATATTAGATAATATATTTTATATAATCGATCTCATCTTATTTGTTTATTGTAAAAACTTAAATTCTATAAATGTGGGTATTATGCAATGAAACTTTATATTATAATTAACAGGGCTTTACAAACATGGCATGGTCAACGTGGAAATTCAAATATTAAACCAAATTGGATTCCCGTTAAGGTAATTGTTTTAGTTATATGACAACATGCATGTAATTTTATATATGCTTGTAATTAAATTAATTATATAAACCCTAACTATAGCTTTCTTAATTGTACTTAGTGTCCAAAACAACCAGAATCGTATGAATGTGGATACTATGTTATGAAATTCATAGATACATATATTACCAAATTTATTGGAAATGCTGAAACAAATGATATTGTACCGGTAAGCTTTAAAACTTATTATTTACGTATGCATATTCAAGTTAATACGTACGTAATATTATTTATCCATTATTTAGCTTTAACATATTATACGTATATTGTGTTGTAGTTCTCAAATAAGAATCAGTATACACCAACAGAGCTGCTGGCATTAAGGCAAGAATGGTGTATGTACGTCTACAATTATCTTTCAAACAATTAGCTAATTAATAATTTGTATGTACGTAGCTTGCTTTAATTAATCCTTAGACTATTTGTATATGTTTCATATATATATGTGTGTGTATGTTACTGTAATCTATCTATGTAAATTAAAGCTAGCAAGTTTTTGAATTTTAGATTGTATATATGTTCCTGAACATTATGATAATTTGTACGTGTAAATTAAAGCTAGTTAGGCAGCTTTGAACCACATATTTGTAATGCAAATTATGGATAATTTTGGAATGAAATATTGTATTCTGAATCTGAATTGTGTTCTTGGAATGACTATAATTTGTACAGGTTATATAGATTTTAGTCCAGGCAAACAAAAAATTTAAAAAAAAAATTAAAAAAAAAAAAAAAATTTCTATAGGGCGGTTTTTGACCGTCCTAAAAAAACTATATAGGACGGTCAATAGCCGTCCTATATAGTTTTTTTAGGACGGTCAAAAACCGCCCTATATAATTTTTTTTTTTTTTTTTTAATCAGTGTTCTTGGAATGACTATAATTTGTACAGGTTATATAGATTTTTATCCGGGCAAAAAAAAATTAAAAAAAAATTTTATAGGGCGGTTTTTGACCGTCCTAAAAAAACTATATAGGACGGCTATTGACCGTCCTATAAAATTCTTTTAGGACGGTCAAAAACCGCCCTATATAGTTTTTTTTTTTTTTTTTAATTTTGTGGCCGTCCTATAAACAATTTATAAGACGGTCAGTGGCCGTCTTAAAAAAATTTTATAGGACGGTCAGTGGCCGTCCTATAAAATTTTTTTTTACGACGCTCCGTGAACGTCCTATTTTTTTCGATTCTTTTAGGACGGGACTTTATAGAACGGCCACTGACCGCCCTATAAGTCTTATAGGACGGTCAGTGGCCGTCCTATAAAGGCAATTTTGTAGTAGTGGAGCTTTTGAATATACAAGGGCACTTTTGGCATTGTCAAGTAATTCTAAGACAAGTGGGTTAACTTTTCTATATTGTGACTGACATTCAACTGTATGCTATAAGAAGAGGTGTTGAGGCAATTTGACATATTTTTTAATGTTTTATTTTTGAAAATTTGAAGACATTCAAATTTTGAAATATATAATCGTCGTCTTAATCAACGTTTTTATCGTGCTTATAATAAGTCGAATTATAATTCTTTTAGTCGATATTACCCTCGTTTTAAGAGGAGTGATAGTTCCTGTAAGGAAATCGGTTACTCTTACAAATATAGCAAGATGTTTCCAAACAAAGGATTGGCCGACGAGACGTTTGATAAGGTAGATGGTATCATTCCTAGTGAAGTAATGATGAATTATTTCCAATTACCTAAGGTCGATCAAGGTCCAAATGATTTTTGTGGTCAATCTATTAAGATTTATTCCATCAATATTGATGGCGTAATCACGTTTGAAGGAAAATGCATTTGTCTTGTTCGTGATGGTCAGGAAATGTTAATGGATGATACTGATGGACCTTATCGCCCAAGTTATGGTGCCGTATTCGTTGTACTTGACCGTGAACCCTCATCAATTGTAAAGCCTAAATTTGAAGAAGTATTTGGTGTTCCTGATGGTTCTCACAAATCTAGATGTTTTCCTCATATTCGTGCAGATTGTATTGGTAGGATGTCGTAGAATGTCTTCGAAATGGGAAATATCCAGATGTCCAGCAAAAATTTCATCAATAATATGTTAGATTTGCTAGACATGTAATATACATCAAAGAGAAATTTGATAAACAGTGAGGGAAAAAGTGAATATATTAATATGTTGTACAACTATTTATTGCACTCTCTCCAATATAATAGTTTTATGTGGCACCTCTCTCTAACCTCCTAATAATCAACAAACACTTCCCCTCAAACTTATGGAAGCACCAAAGTTTTTTGCGAAATTCTATATATTGTTACCTATTCAAAGGCTTTGTAAGTACATCAACAAGTTGTTGTTCTAAGGGACAATACTCAACCAACAACTTGTAAAACACAAAGTCTATATTATTTTACTTTGTATTTTGTCTTCCTTTATGTAAAGTCAATTATTTTCAGTTCATATTTGCATATAGTCACATAGAATACTAGATTTGTATGATACACATTCCACGAGGTAGTTGAGAGCATGTAGTTTGCATGCTAAGATATATTTTGCATTGCATTTATTTTTAACCAATTTCGAGTATTTAGGAAAAATTACTTGAATTCTTTTCGAAAGAAAATGATTACTTTTGGAGCTCATTGAGGAGTCAGCGAAGTGGCAGTGAAGGGTCAACCTTTATTGGATAAGCAAAAAATCATCAATCCGTACTGATCGCTCCGCTGCGTAAGGTGATGAAGGTTGAGAATACACCATGATCTTTATTCCTACTTGAACATTTTGGAGCTAGTTTTGTTCTTAGAAAAAGGTAGGCTAAAGGTAAGGGTATAAACTGTTTAGGGAAAAGGCTAAAAAGCGTATAAAGGATGAGAGAAGGATTTTAGAAATAGTTGTGGTTTGGAAAATGAATTAGAGAAGAGTTTATATAGACTATCCGATGCTCGATGACAAACTCATTGAGAGGTCGGCAAACCACAACAATTTTTTTAAACACACGCAACTCAAATCATCAACATGAGGTTAGTAGGGGATCAGTGAGGGTAACGACGAACAAGCAAAAGGAGAGAAAAAAGGAAAAATGAGAAATTTAAAAATATTTTTAAATCTTTTTATAAAATATGTTTTAGAAACACATAAATAAATACGTACAAAAAAACATAAATAACTAAAATAATATAAGAGGAAAAAAAAAACATGTACAAAAGATTCTACACAGATATAGAGAAAAGAAGTAAAACATCCTCACGTACTAATCACATAGAAAAACGTGATCAAAGTGCATTCTTCCTTTTAGAATAGAGGTTTTGACGGAAAATAGAAACAAAATGTAACTTGTTTTTCATGTTGGTTTAAGCAATACAAAATATCCAAGTTTACTATTGGTTTGAGATACAAGAAAAGTAGTCGAGATTTCTCCATATATATGGCTGAGTGGGCAGTTAGAAATATTTTTTTATTTCTTTCATCACTATGTCATCGATGCTTAATGTATCAAGAAAAAATTCTCAGATGAAACTCAGTATTTACATCTCAATTAATTAGAGTGGGAGAAGTAAGGGAACGATCTCCTAGTACTGCTCCGAGGGTACCTAGGGCACTACTAGGCAAGGTGGCCAACAATACTACAAAGATAACAAAAACGTGCAATAGAGTGAGAGAAATAGGATCTTTAACTCCCATAAGCAACATAAGGAAGAGAAAGGGTAGTAGGAGAACTAACATTAACTCTCATATGTGGATGAGAAATCAATTTCTTGCATCGCGATCTAATATGGCCACACTTACTATAGTGGTGACATTAAGGTAGAAGGTGTGTAGGTGGGGGAAATTGACCATTGCCAACACAGTGCGAGGAGACAGTAGGAGGTGAAGTTTTTACCTTGCTAAAGAACCTAGCTGGGGTGAATTTTGAGACTTACCTTTGAAATGGTAGCCATAGTCTTCATCTTAGGATTAGCACTTGGGTGCGGTATTGGAGGTAGTAGCACTTTCTACTATAAAGCCTAGCTTGCATCGGTCACTAGGCATCTTGTCACAAGGAGCTTTACACGTTGTCATGACACATGTAGATTTATGTCTATATATATCCAAATGTAATTTTCATTATGGAGGCTGAGCATTTAATACTAAAATTCTAGTGTGAGGAGAATTCTCTAAAAATAATTGGCGCCCACCGTGGGGACTCAAGTTTTTTAGCTCTTGCTATTTTCCTTTGAGACCTTAACTTTAGTTCATAATAAGAGAATTAGTCCATACATTGGGATTTTTAGTCCGTCACTCAAAATTCAATCATGACATGACGTCCTCCTAAAGAATTGACAACTTAGAGATCAAACACATACAATCGATCTTTTTGGCTTCATTGATTCGAATCATCACCCAGTTATCTTAGCTCACCCACAAATAACGGAGAATTATGAAATCACTTGGCTCTCTTGCAGATCTACATACGACCTAATATTGAAGACATGTTGAGGTTAGTCTTTGTACGACCTGATGTTGAAGATCTACTTTTTGATGGTCTATGTACGACCTGATGCTGAAGACGTGTTGAGGTTGGTCTTTGTATGACCTGATGTTGAAGATCTGCTTTTGGATGGTCTATGTACGACTTGGTGCTGAAGACGTGTTGAGGTTGGTCTTTGTACGACCTGATGTTGAAGATCTGCTTTTTGATGGTCTATGTACGACCTGGTGCTAAAGACGTTGAGGTTGGTCTTTGTACGACCTAATGTTGAAGATCTGCTTTTTGATGGTCTATGTACGACCTGATGCTGAAGACGTGTTAAGGTTGGTCTTTGTATGACCTGATGTTGAAGATCTGCTTTTGGATGGTCTATGTACGACCTGGTGCTGAAGACGTGTTAAGGTTGGTCTTTGTACGACCTGATGTTGAAGATCTGCTTTTGGATGGTCTATGTATGACTTGGTGCTGAAGACGTTGAGGTTGATCTTTGTACGACCTGATGTTGAAGATCTGCTTTTTGATGGTCTATGTACGACCTGATACTGAAGACGTGTTGAGGTTGGTCTTTGTACGACCTGATGTTGAAGATCTGCTTTTTGATGGTCTATGTACGACCTGGTGTTGAAGACGTGTTGAGATTGGTCTTTGTACGACCTGATGTTGAAGATCTGCTTTTGGATGGTCTATGTACGACCTGGTGCTGAAGACGTGTTGAGGTTGGTATTTGTACGACCTGATGTTGAAGATCTGCTTTTGGATGGTCTATGTACGACCTGGTGCTGAAGACGTGTTGAGGTTGGTCTTTGTACGACCTGATGTTGAAGATCTGCTTTTGGATGGTCTATGTACGACCTGGTGCTGAAGACGTGTTGAGGTTGGTCTTTGTACGACCTGATGTTGAAGATCTGCTTTTGGATGGTCTATGTACAACCTGGTGCTAAAGACCTATTGAGGTTGGCCTTTGTACGACCTGATGTTGAAGATCTGCTTTTGGATAGTCTATGTACGACCTGATGTTGAAGTCATGTTGATGAACAAATTTGGAAGATCGAATGAGTAAGATTTAGTGGTTATGACCTGTTGAGTATTATTCAAGTATGACCTAGTAGATATATGACCTGATGGTTATGAACTCATAAGTAAGACTTGATGAAGACCTGCTAAGTATTATCAAGAGAAGATAAATATTGAAGGACCATGCAAAACAAAAAGACATTTACTTCAAGCAAGGACCATTTCATAAGGTGTCATATCTATCTCTTTTATTACATTTTGTTTTGTCGTTATATGTTGACTATTTTGTTATTCTAACAATATATATGTTATGCGGCCATTAAGTGTCAAATCATTTTAAGTATAAAATAAGCATATGCTCATTAGTAAAAATAATATATCAGGGACAAGACATCATCAAAAGCTTCATTCAGCCAGGCCAAAGAGCCAAATCGCGATTAAAATAACGCGAAGAGTTCCCAAATGGAGAACCTATTCCTAGAGGATCAACATAATGACGACAGACTCAGATCAGTCATTTGTCCCTCATCACGAATAAAATAACATGATATCGCGAGTTATATCACGAAGAGTTCCCAAATGGAGAACCTATTCCTAGAGGATCAACATAATGACGACAGACTCAAATCGATCATTTGTCCCTCATCACGAATAAAATAACGTGATATCGCGAGTTACATCGTGAAGAGTTCCCAAATGGAGAACCTATTCCTAGAGGATCAACATAATGACGATAGACTCAGATCGGTCATTTGTCCCTCATCAAGAATAAAATAACGTGATATCGCGAATAAAATAATGCGAAGAGTTTCCAAATGGAGAACCTATTTCTAGAGAACTAACATGATAGCTACAAATTTTAAATCAGCTAGTTCATGCCCCTCATCACTAATAATGTGATATCGCAAACAAATGCGAAGAGTTCCCAAATGGTGAACCTATTCATATAGGGCAACTTGGCAGCAAGACTTTGTTGGGCTAGCTCATGACTCTCATATCGTGAATAAAATAATGAAAAGAGTTCTCAAGTGCAGAACATATTCCAAGAGAACAAACATGGCAATGACAAATAGTTTGACTAGCTTTTATTCCTCATGTTACGAACAAAATAACATAATCTTGCGAATAAAATAATATGATAACCCATTAGAAAAAAATATTTTTCTACTCAGAAGAGATAAAATATATATATATATATATATATAGAACTTATTACGAAGGGACAAGGCATATAAATTTACTTTGTAATATGTTCAAAATTATAATCAGAGTTTTATTCAAACACATAAATCGTTTCATGACAATCAAGATTGTGAACGTTATTTGGATACAAATACTTAATTAAACAAAGTTATCCTAAGTGAAGTAACCACAATTCACATCGAGGAATACGACTACTGCTCCATTTCGTAAGGCATTAGAAGTGTTTCGTTCTTGGTGGAACAATTTCTTTCAATATTCCACCTCTTGGAATAATTTGTTTCTCTATTCAACAAGAGTTTCATTTTATTGCTTCAATATAGTACATTCTTGTGGGATTTATCTTTTTTTAAATGAATTTATCTGTTGCAGCAATGATTAACTATCTACCTTTGCGAATTTTTGACCACGTCCTTTGTTAATACAATAAATCACAAAATACTTCTTTATATATAATGTTTCGAGGTCAAGTTCCTTTTAAAGGCAATCGGCTAAATCATAAAGATCCAAATTAGCTCACCCATGATTATACATCAAGGATATGGCCTACAAAATATGTTTAATCATGTCCTAACAAATGAGAGAAATAATGTATATATATGAATAAGCTCTAATATCTCAAAGGTACGACGCCTAATAAGATGTCAAAGCAATCATTCTTATTTCTCGCAACTCTTTGAAATAGAGAAACGTTATGCTTCACAAAAGTAAATAAAAATTTACTTACATTTGTTCGCAAATAAACTATGTTGAAACTAAAAATAATTAGGGGATTTTTTATGTTTAGAGAGCATATATGACTTGTAATATACGACATAGATATAGCTGGAGAAAAGTGTATCGCTACATTCTTTCACCTTGCTTCAAGCTAAAAGAATGGGAGACTTGATGTTAGAATATAAATAATGTGTACCCTACTTGTATGATGTGTCGTATGACCAAAATTTTACGACCTGTGTTGTATGATCTATTAAGTAATAAGTTTACTTGAAGACCTGTCTTGATTATCCAGACCATCCAAGTATGACCTGAATGGTACGACCTGAATGGTATGAACTGAGAGCTCATGACTTGAAGATGAGGACTTCAGAAGATCAAATCATCCAAGTACGACCTGAATGGTATGAACTGAGAGCTCATGACTTGAAGATGAGGACTTCAGAAGATCAGATCATCCAAGTACAACCTGAATGGTATGAACTGAGAGCTCATGACTTGAAGATGAGGACTTCAGAAGATCAAATCATCCAAGTACGACCTGAATGGTATGAACTGAGAGCTCATGACTTGAAGATGAGGACTTCAGAAGATCAAATCATCCAAGTACGACCTGAATGGTATGAACTGAGAGCTCATGACTTGAAGATGAGGACTTCAGAAGATCAGATCATCCAAGTACGACCTGAATGGTATGAACTGAGAGCTCATGACTTGAAGATGAGGACTTCAGAAGATCAGATCATCCAAGTACGACCTGAATGGTATGAACTGAGAGCTCATGACTTGAAGATGAGGACTTCAGAAGATCAGATCATTCAAGTATGACCTGAATGGTATGAACTGAGAGCTCATGACTTGAAGATGAGGACTTTAGAAGATCAGATCATCCAAGTATGACCTGAATGGTATGAACTGAGAGCTCATGACTTGAAGATGAGGACTTCAGAAGATCAGATCATCCAAGTATGACCTGAATGGTACGGCCTGAATGGTATGAACTGAGAGCTCATGACTTGAAGATGAGGACTTCAGAAGATCAGATCATCCAAGTATGACCTGAATGGTACGACCAAAATGATATGAACTGAGAGCTCAGGACTTGAAGATGAGGACTTCGGAAGATCAGATTATCCGTGTACGACTGAAAGACGATGACCTAATTAAGACTAGTGGGATCTTCAACTCCAAAATATCCGACAAGTTCAGTTCTGACACTGAGTATACAAGCCTGACATCATACACCTATGTTAGACCTGGTTGTATCTATTGTATCATGACACATGTAGATTTATGTCTATAAATATCTAAATGTAATTCTCATTGTGGAGGCTGAGCATTTAATACTAAAATTCTAGTGTGAGGAGAATTCTCTAAAAATATATAAGATATGTTTTTTTTATATAAGATATAATATATAATATATGAAAAGTACAATATCCAAAATATTTTTGGTATGGTACTGTAAGCTATGCAATTATATACGCGCCGCAGTTGGCTCAACCAGACTTGAATTGAAAAAACACGTTGTCTACGCCTTTTTCAATTTCCCGATCAAATATGTAAGCCATAGGATCCAGTTTTGGTCATAAGGGACCACGTGAAGTGGACGCAATGAACCTGTCATACAACGTATTTAAAGACGAGTACCACCATTTACGCACTCTTTCCGAACAAAAAACATAAACCACGTCCTTACAAAACAAATAAAAGTGTTCTTTCGTCATTTTGCATAATTTCATGCCGCCTTGTCAATGAGCAGTGCTATTCATAGCCTCGATTTTGCTCATCTCGCTTTTCTTTCCATACACACTTAAAATTGATATATTATTAATTGCTTGAACACAAAAATTAATATGTTGACATATACCAATTAACATTGAAAAAATATATAGTAAGAAGTGAAGGAAAATTGTTAGTGATACAGATATATTAGTTTAAATAAAAATTATGTAGTCATATTAATTTATATTTATTTTTATATTTATATTAATTATATCGTGATACATAATAAAATTATTTAAAAAATTAAATCACCTTCTTATTTTTTAAAATAATTTTGTCATATATTATAATATAATTATTATAAATATAAATTTATGTATTTTAATAGTTTTTTTAATTTAAATAATCTTATGTCTATGATCAATTACTACGGAAAAGATCAAGGTCAAAACCATAATTTATTTTATAAAGGCTTGAAGACAAGTTAAAAAGTCAAACATTTTAAAATAACTAAAATAATTTTTTAATAATTTATTTTTTGTGAATGCTTAAATTATGTAAATTCAAGTTTGTTATTGGCAAAGAGATGAGTGAGCATGTGAGTTTGCAAACAATTATTTAAAAAAATAAACAAATGTAAATTATTTTAAATTATTCAAGTTTTACGTATATATAATACTTAATAATTATTATTATTAACTAATGAGATTTGAAAAGACATAAAAACAAAAATTATGTGAATGTAATTATAGTAATAATTAGAATATTTTGTTTATATTATAAAGTACTATGTGGTGAATAAAATTATATTTTATAAGATATTTGAATTGAAGATTGTATATATATTTAAATTTAGGGAAAAAAATGTCCTGTAAGTTTCTTAGGTTAGATTATTTGTGTTATTTAGTTCCTTAAATTATAAATAATATTATTTAGTCCTTCAAGCATTGCAGAAAAGGTCAATTAATAACAAATTATATTATTTTAATAATTTTTTTTATTATAATATATTTTTTTTATCAAGTGATTAAATGCAATTAAAATACGAATTTTTAAAATTATTAAAATTACAATTAATATGAAAAAAAAATCACATAATATTTGTTGATTGTTACTGTTTTATTTTAATATTTTCTTAATTTTTTTCAATTTTTATTAAAATTTAAAATATATATTTATATAACTTTCTACTTAAATATTATTATTTTTTTATTTTTCTTAAATAATTTTATTTTAAATTTTATTTTTATCTTTGTTAAAAACTCATATTTTAATCACTTTTTAATCACATGATAGAAAATAATAATATCTTAATAAAAAATTATTAAAATAATATAATTTGTCATTTTTTTTTTACAAAGTTAAGAGACTAAATAACATTGTTTATAATATGATGAATTAAATGACATAAATAATTTAATTTAAAGAATTTTTATGATACATCATCCTTAAATTTATATAATAGATAAATGAAAAATATTTTCAAAAATGAAAAAAATTATACATAGTAGAAAAAAAAAAATTTAATCCACTCCGGGCCCCCTTAGCCTGGGCGGTGGAAAAGAGAAAACTGTAGATACATAAACTTACATATTTATTATTTTCATTGAATCTCTCACAATTCTACAATAATGATGGACATTAAGTAGGGTCAGATTTGTCAGTTTGAAGGCATATAAATCAAATCTATGACGATTTGAGAAAATATCAAACCAAAATTGATCTATACAAAATGTAAAACCGACATGTAAGCTGACATTTATATCTAAACATTAGATAGACATGTAGTACTTTGAATTTCTTCTAGCAATAAAATATTTATTAAATGTTAATAAAATTCAAAAATGAAAAATATTTTCATACGAAAGTATATTATATTGAGGTCTGTTCGGTTTTCATTGTATAGCCTACTTATTTGCATTTTTAAAAAAATAAAATAAAAATAATAACCGACCTACAAAACCTGCAAAAATTTCATTACCGTTCGAATTAACAATAATTTAATCAGTTTTGGTAAAAGAAAGTCCACCCTGAAGTGCAAAGTTGTAACTTTGGGTTATTTTATATTCACATCTGCAGTAAAATACAACTTTTAGCATCAAATTTTTCAAATTCATCTCATCTATAAAACTTATTTTATTTTTTTAAATTATTTTATTAGGATGTAAGATAAAGAAATTTCTTCAAACTTTATTTAATAATAGTTTTCTATACAAAATAATGATTTTAGTGGGGGTGTGTAACTAGCATTACTCCTTATCCAAACAACTATAAGTTGTGAATATTATCACATTTTAAATTGTTATTGCTAAATTATTTTGCACTATTTGCATACAATTTTATGCAATAATGATGGTAAAATGTAATTAAAAATATTAGTATAATAAATAATTAGTTTATTATTATTGTAATAATAAATAAAAAAAATTATTAGTTCATACTTATTATTGTTGTGACAACATCATTTTGAAAATCAAAAGGGAAATTTATATTTTCTTTTTCCTATTGTAATATGTCTCCTATCTTCCCTATTGTTCAATGATGCAGAAAAGATTGTTTGTCCCATGAAAATAGTCACGTTGATGGCATAAGTGTGGTGAAAATCATGAAAATGTGTATACAAAAATAAATAAAAGCTGCATAAACAAAATAGCGTGCATTACTATAAAAGGTTTGCTATTTTAATAGTATTCTATTTTATTTTTATTTTATTTTACCTTTATTATTAATTGGTACTTTAGTGATACTCACATTTAAAAAAAATATTAATTTTATGCAATTTTTATATATGATCAACACATGCAATTTTAATAAAGAATATTTTTAACATTTTTATCTCTTTCCTCTCCGGTAAAAAAAATAATGCTTTTTAATTATTTTTAACATTTTTAGGAATTTTATTCGCAGTGAATTACTCAAATAGCAAAGATTTGAGTAAAAAAGCTTTTTAGACTTAAATAGCACTTTTTAAACCTAAAACGGTGAGTTTCATTTATATAATATATATGATTTTTACCAAAATATCCAGTATTCGTAAAAACCTCGCCATTTCCGTGTTTCCTTTAAAGCTTATGGTTTTGTACATTCACATTTTGTATGTACAGGTTACATACATATTTATTTTGTATGTAACCTGTACATTCACATTTTGTATGTACAGGTCATGTGAATGTACAGGTTACATACAAATTTATTTTGTATGTAACCTGTACATACAAATTTATTTTGTATGTAAATTTGTATGTAACCTGTACATACAAATTTGTATGTAACCTGTACATACAAATTTGTATGTAACATTTACATACAAATTTGTATGTAACCTGTACATTCACATTTTGTATGTAACCTGTACATTCACATTTTGTAAGCTATTTAAAACAACAATAACATACAAACAATACAATGCATTTCATGTGAATGTACAGGTTACATACAAAATAAATTTGTATGTAACCTGTACATACAAAATTATTTTGTATGTAAATTTGTATGTAACATGTACATACAAATTTGTATGTAACCTGTACATTCATATTTTGTAAGCTGTTTAAAACAACAATAACATACAAACAATACAATGCATTTCATGTGAATGTACAGGTTCACATTTTGCAGGAAGAACAGTTTGTATGTACAGGTAATCTGTACATACAAAATGTGAATGTACAGGTTACATACAAAATAAATGTGTATGTAACCTGTACATACAAAATGTGAATGTACATAAGCTGTTCTTCTTCTTCTTCTTCTTTTTCTTCTTCTTCTAGTGGGTGATTGCTCTACTACTCCCTCTCTCCTAAATCAAAATTCAAAAGAAGAAAAAATGGCAGGCATAGTCAAACAGTTCATATGTACAGGTTACATACAAAATAAATATGTATGTAACCTGTACATACAAAATGTGAATGTATATAAGCTCTTCTTCTTCTTCTTCTTCTAGTGAGTGATTGCTCTATTACTCTCTCTCTCCTAAATCAAAATTCAAAAGAAGAAAAAATGGCAACAACAATTGCTCAATTTCCAATGCTCAACAATGAATCAAAGCAAGATGCCGACGAACTCATCACCCACGAAACCTTCTCAATTCTGGAAAACAACTTCCTCTTTGGTCACAACAAATCAGCTTCAAAGCTTTTAAGTCCCATTAATGTCACGCAGAGGAGAGGAAGTTGTATACACTAGATTATATGTACGTAAATTCCTCACGCAGAACCGAAGGTAGTCAGGCAAGCAAGGATGGTTAAAAATGTCATTATGCTTTTATCAAAACACAGTCGTTTTGCTATTTTTGTTTAAAACTCAGTTTTCCTTGAATTCGTAACATATCAGGTAATTAATACATTTTATTCGTCTCTTTCCTCTCCTATACTAATTTTATCTTTTAAAATGATCACTTTAACCTAATAATTTTAAGTTGAACGTTTTTGAAGTTTTGGTCTTGGTGCAACTTAAGCTCTGAGTAGTAATTTATGATGATTTCATTAACTATTTTCATTAAAAAAAAAAAAACCACAAAGATAAAGAAATATACTAGAGAAATTACAAATTTTGAAGCTCAAGATTGGAAAGCAACGAAAGAACAAGAAGAAGAGACTAAGCTATGTGCAGAGAAGAGTTTTTATGAAAGAGAAAAATGAATAGTCAGTTAGAGTTCTTACGTTTGTTTTTACTTATAGACACTTTAAGAGCAATAGAAAGAATACACGTATAAAGCAATTCTAATAACTTATGTTACATAAGAAACAAACTAAACAAACCATTGATATATCTAACACCTCCCTTCAAAATGAAACTGATAGATGAGCTAACACCAACAGTTTGGATCATAAACAAAGAAACTAAGCAGTAGCTAACGGCTTCATAAGAGAATCAACAATCTGCTCCGCAGTAGGCACATGATCAATAAGAAAAGAACCCTGAAGCACCAAGTCATGAATAAAATGATGATCAACTTCAATATGCTTAATACGAGCATAAAACACTCGATTATGAGCAAGCGCTTTAGCACTAACACTATCAATGAGCATAAGAGGTTTATGAGACATAGAAATGTGAAGATCAACAAGCAAAGATTGAAGCCACACGAGCTCAACAGCTACTAACGCCATGGACTGATACTCATTCTCAATGTTGTTACGAGAGACAACTTTCTATTTAGACGATTTTCAAGAGACAAGACAATCACCTAAATATACACAAAAAGCACCAGTACTATGACGGTCATCAGGATAACTCGCATAGTCTCCATCACAAAAATAAACTAAATCCATTTTGGAAGGTGTAGTAAATGTTAAAGAAAGATGCATCGTCCCTTTCGGATATCTTAATAGATGTTTAGCAACCAACCAATGAACATTTGTTGGAGTAGGCATAAATTGACAAAGCTTATTGACAGTAAACGCCATATCAGGTCTAGTAATAGTAAGATATTGCAAAGAACCTACCAATCGACGATAATCAGAAGCATCTTCCAAAACTACACCATCAAACTTACTGAGAACCTTACTAGGAGTATTTATTAGTTTTGAATCTTCCAAACCAAAAGCATCCAATAGATCCCTGATGTACTTATGTTGGGACAAAAACAAACAATTCTCAGCATAAGTCACCTCAAGATCGAGAAAATAACTCAAGACACCTAAGTCTTAAAGAGCAAATTTCAAATGAAGATCTTCAATCAATTTATCCACCAAAATAGAATTAGAACCCGTAATCAAAATATCATCCACATACATCAAAACCACAAACATATCACAAGATATGTGCTTGACAAACATAGAGCTATTAGCCTTAGAATTTTTAAAATCCATAGAAAGCAAATAATTACAAAGCTTCTGATACCAGGCTCTAGGTGCCTATTTTAACCCATATAGAGCCTTTTGCAATTTACACACCATAGTAGAGTCACCAGTTTCAAATCTAGGAGGCTGACACATGTAAACATCCTCCAACAAATCACCATTTAAAAAAGCGTTATTTACATCAACCTGTCTTACCTTCCACAGCTTATAGATCACCAAAGTAAGAACAACACGTATAGTAGTCATCTTAACAACAGGACTAAACGTCTCAGAATAATCAACACCAAACTCTTGTAAAAAACCACGAGCAACCAATCGAGCCTTATACTTATCCAAGGCACCATTAGACAAAAGCTTCCCTCGAAAGACCCACTTACAAGAAATGGCAGAGTGACCTATGGGAAAAGGTACAAGAATCCAAGTGGCATTTGCATGTAGAGCATCAATCTCACTTTGCATGGCTGCCTTCCACTCAAGCACCTTAAGAGCAACCTTGTAAGTTTTAGGCACTAGAAAAACAAAAACAGAAGAAGAACTGGAAGCAAGAAAACCCTTAGGCGTAAAAATGCCAACCTTGGACCTAGTGACCATAGAATGACAGTTCTAAGAAGGAAAAGATTTTGAGACTAGTGGAAGCACAACAGACAGAGATAAATCATTAGTGGGAGAAGAAGGAACATGAACTAAATGAGAAGAAGATAAAGAACCAAACTCAGTTAAAGTAAGTTCATGACCAAGAGTATAAGTGTGGATATCAACAAGAAAAGAAGGATTAACTAAATGAGAAGGAGGAGACTCACGAGACTCAAATAAGGGAACCAACTCACGAGATTCACGAAGGTGAGTAAAGGACACCTCACGGGTGTCAAATGAAAGAGACAACTCACGAAAAGTTGGGGAAGACAACTCACGCGTAGTAGATAAAGCAGACAACTCACAAAGATTAGGAAAAGACACCTTACGGGTGTCAGATGAAAGTGATTCTTTAGAGGAAACAAGAGACTCAAAAATAAGAATTGTAAAAGAACCAGAAGAAATGGAACTACCTAACACTATATTAGAAGTCACAACAACAGGCAAATGAGCTAGAAATTGAACAAAAGAACAAGAAGATATAGCAGGCGAAGGCTAGGCATTGACTGACTGGGCAAAAGGAAAACATGCCTCATTGAAAGTAACATGCCTACTATCAAAAAGTTTACCCGTGTCCCTATTAAAACACAAAAAACCTCTCTGATTTAAACAATAGCCCAAAAAAACACATTCAAGGGACCAGGGTTCAAATTTTGTAGTATTATAAGGCCTTAAACAAGGGAAAACTTAACAACCAAAAGTTTTTAAAGAAGTATAATCTAGTTTATGACCAGTTAACACCTCAAAAGGAGACAAACCAGCAAGAATTTTTGTAGGAAGTTGATTAAGCAAATAGATAGCAATGTGCATGGCATAAGGCCAGAATTGGATAGGCATGCTAACCATGTAAAGCAAAGCTAACCCCCGCTCCACAATACGCCTATGTTGACATTCGGTAACACCATTTTGTTCAGATGTATGTGGACAAATTAATTAGTGAACAATTCCTTACTTAGTTAAAAAGGAACTCATTGGTTTAAATTCTAACCTCCTATCAGTTTGAATTGCTTTAACAACAGCAGCATATTGTTTTTCAACAAATACTTTAAAATTTAGAAACACAGAACTAGTTTGATCTTTACTATGAAGTAAAAATAACCAAACAAAACGAGCGTGATCATCCACAATGGAAAGAAAGTATTTATGAGTAGTATTAGCATTGCGTGGAGCAATCCACAAATCCAAATACAACAAATAAAAAGGAACAACAACTCTTTCATGAGAGTGTAAAAAAGGAAGTTTATAACATTTGGCTAATTGACAATGCTTACAAAAATTACTATTATCAACACTATAATAAGGAGCAACTTGCTCAGAAACATACTTTGCTAAAGCTTGTTTGACAGTATGAAAAGAAGGGTGATCAAGCCTGTTAGGTGACAATGAGACTCCATTTGTTCCATGCACGTGATAAAACCCATGCTTACTTGGACCTTGGAACTTCGCCTTTTTTGAGAGATCTTTAACACAAAAACCAACAGGAGAAAATTCAATGGATACATGATTGTCATGACACAATTTATATACAGAAATAAGATTTATAGCAGCTTTGGGTGCATGAAGTAAACCATGTAAAGCAAGCATGCAACTATTATTAACTTTTAAAGTTCCAAAGCCAATATTACCAATTGGAGTTTTAGTACCATTACCTAGCATAATACCTTCAGAACCTTCATAAGGCATAGAAGTTTGAAGTTGATTCTCATCTGCTGCTGTAATATGATGACTTGCTCCTGTATCAAGAAGCCAAGAACACCCCAAACCACCAGAAGTAGATTCACCATACTAAGCCACCATACCATGTGGACTAGAAGATTTACCAGTAAGCAAATCTCTTAAAACAAAACAGAATTGAGCACTATGACCAGCCTTCTCACACACCTGACACACAGGTCTATCATTTCCACTATTCTTCTTGTAAGATTTTTAGCAAAATTACTACCAGAAGTACCAAAAAATGACTTATGTCCTTGAGAATTATGATGCAAGAATTGTCTAAGGTTCCATCGAGATTGATTGAACTTATCACCATCACCATTCTTGAATCCAGTAGTCTTAAATTGACTATTCTGACCACCATTTCTTGGAGCAAATTTAGCAATATTTGCTTGAAACATATTCTCTTGACCTCTAAATTCTTGTCTTTCTAACATTCTATCATAGCCTTCTAAATAGTTATGCACATAATTAATAGAAGGCATAGTCTCACGTATTTGAATTTTAGACACAAAATTATTATACCTCGAACCAAGATCAATCAGAATATACAACAACAAATCCTTCTCTTGAATCGGTTCTCCAACAGATGATAAATGTCCAACTATAGTCTTGGCTTTGATAAAATATTGTGAAGCAGTGAGTCCATCTTTACAAATACTCTGCCATTATTGCCTCAAGTCCATCACTCTAGACTGTATATCCACAAAATATGATTCTTCAAGTGCCACTCATTGCTCGAGCAGTCATACCACAGCTCAAATACCCCATCATTCCAATAGAAATTGATTCATAAATCTAGCATTTAACAATTGAATTCAATCTATTCCAATTTAAGGATGAATTAGAATAAGTTGGATCACCAAGAAAACGAGGAAGAGAATAAAGCGAACCATCAATTATGCCTTCATGACCATACGCTATTATATATTTCAAGAGTTGGTCCTTCCAAATCATGTAATTATGCTCATCTAATTTCAGTGAAAGACACATTGATTAGAGGTGAGGACGACAGATTTTGTGCAAGAACATCAATCTGATTTGCAACAAAAGCTTGTAGTAACACCACACCAGAAGATCTGATAGGAGACTAAAGACACAGTATCCTTGTAAGTCTGACTATTGCCGCCATTAGTACCCTTAGTTGCCATTAACAAAGCTAGGGTAAAGGCTCTGATAGCATACAAATCTTGAAGCTCAAGATTGGAAAGCAACGAAACAACAAGAGACTAATGTCACGACCCTAGACTTTTGCTAGCAATCGTGCGGCACTTAGCACAGTCCGTCGCACTAAGTAAGCCTTCCGAACTCTCTAAAGAGAGGTTTAGGGACTTTGAGTGCTTGGAGCACAAGAACAAAGAGAGAACACTTAGAGTTTGGGAAAGAATGCTTTGTATTGCTCTTAAAAAGGTTTTTTTATAACTTCCCAAGATTATGTACAAATGAATGTCAAGATGCCTATTTATAAGGGTGGCATCAAGCCTTGGTTTCTACTACTCTTTTCTAGATCCTGCCTTTTCTATAATATACAAGAGTATGTACATTGTTCTAGGTTGGTCTTCAATATTCCACAAAGTTCTAGAACTTTCTAGCCAACTCTAGAATACTTTAGGATTGTCTAGTTTCTTCATTTAGGTTCTAGAATGTTCCAAGACCTTCTACATTCTTCAGGTAGCTTCCGGCATGTTCTAGAATCTTCTAGTGCCTTCTAGAATCTTCCAAAACTTTCTAACACCTTCTAGTACTTTCTAGTATACTCTAGAACATTCTAGAGTCTTCTATAATGTTCTAGAGACTTCCGCCATATTCTAGCAAACTTCAGACTATCTAAAACTTTCCATAACTTTGTAGAAAAGTCTAGATCTTGCAAGCACCATTTCTTTGGTTTCTTCGGAACAAGATGGGCGGGACGTGACACTAAGCTCTGTGCATAGAAAGAGTTTTTATGAAAGAGAAGAATGAATAGTCAGTTAGAGTTTTTACATTTGTTTCTACTTATAAACACTTTAAAAGTAATAGAAAGAATACACGTATAAAACAATTCTAACAATTTCTGTTACAGAAGAAACAAACTAAACGAAATTCCTCGTCTTATTAACAATGGGGCATGTAAATAATAAATATTTATGACAAAATAAGATACTATAAATTTCAGTCATAAAGGAATTAATTAATTTATATCAGAAATAAAAGGGGGGAAAAAAAAAAGACTCAGATATCGTCTGGTTTCCTAAAGGTGTCTCCTTCTAACGGTATTTCTTTTTTCTTTTACACTGGAACATGTATTTTTTGACTGCCCACCAAAAGGCTTTACTATATTTACAACTCTATCCAATAAAAAGTGGAAGAATACCAAATGTATCCCCTTTTGCCACCATACTCCTCAATTAGGCATCAGCCACCACCACTTCGATGCTACTGGGCATCAATTCTCCAATACTTTGGCCGTTTAAATCACTCTCTTGCTCCAGTCTGACGACCATGGAGTCCTTGAGCATTACTACGCCCGTAGACGTAAGGCGTGACTTGACTTTTTGCAAGCTTGGAACCAATACTTTTTCTAACCATTCCTCTAAACTCATCTGGCCTAGCAAGGTTCCGCTTAGAATCTTTCTCACTGCATCATCTTGCAGCTCAAGTGACAGTCCATCCCCAATAACAGTGGAAAATGTTTTACTGATGGAGCTAGTGATGATACTCTGGATGGTGTTAAAGTCCACTGGCTTGAAGACAATGGTTTCGTCCACCATATCAAGCAGTTCGCGATGTACTGGTGAGGATGTTGGAGATAAGCCATTGTGGAGGATGTATTCGTTTTCATGATCAATGGTGAGATCACTTGAATTGTTTGATCCATCTGCCTTGTTCTCATCCGCATTAGCAGCTTGATTCAGATCAAATGCAAGAGCTGAACTTGTCTCTCTCCTTGGCTTTGAGGGCCTGTGATCATCATGAAGCCAATTGGGTCTACGCTTTGCAGCCCTCTCGCAAAGGGATAGCCTTAACTGCCATCCTCCCCTTGCTATTCTTGCAAGCTTTTCCCCATCAATTGAAGTACCGGTTGCCATATATTTGAGATTATCTGGCAACCAATCTGCTGTGAGGATGAAAGTAACATTACCTAAACTGATTTCACGACCATGAGAGTCAGCAAGGCGTCCTCTTTCCATAGCCTGTTTAATGCTCCCACGCACAAGCAAATCTGCTTCATTAATGTCTTCGAGCATGATTACTGAAAAGGGGCTTCTCCTAACTACCTCTGCAACTCGATCAATAACAGTTTTACCACGGAAACTCACATCTGGTTCCCGATCACCATGCCGTGATCCAAGACTAATCATCACTGGACTGGACCCAGATACTAGCTCTGAAAGTGCTAATGCCATTTTCTTCTTGCCAACCCTGTCTGGACCCATGAACAATAACCACATGTCACCCTTTGACCCGGCACCACGTTTCTTACCATTTCCTAATTTACATTGTGTTGTAGCTGCAGCCAAAGCAGTTGCTGCTTCTCTCTGCCACCAGACCTTTTCAATCAAACCTTTGAAGAGCTTTTTAAATGAGTCAACATCTAATTGGTTTAACTGTTTATCATCAATCTGTCTTTCAGGGGACTTGTTTTGTGGCTCTGAAGATATGCATCCCATAAAATCTTTGATGCGTTCCTTATGAGTTTGCTCTGTTGTGGTTGTGCTGACCTTTGTTTGACCAAGAACCAGGTCAGTCTTCACGGGACTGCCTGGTGGAGAAACAGTTGGTCGAGATGGTTGGCTAGGCAGCGGGTTTGAGTTTAATTGCAAACTTCCTCCAAGGTTCTTATATGTCTGCAAGTTGCACTGAACAGGTTGATGCACGAGCAAGCTTGAATTGTACAAGCCAGTCATTGAGAGTGGTGAAGGAGCCACCCTTTCAGAGCTTAAAGTCTGCTGATGGAAACTAGGATGAAGTCCAAAACATATGTCACTCCATTTCTTCTGAAGTTCTTGAGTCTTTTGCTTTATGATAAGCTCTTGGTCCATGTTCTGTAGAGGCAGAACAATAATAGGTCAGTCATTTCTATGTTAAATCACCAAATAAAACAAGTAAAAGAAACTAACAAGGTTCTTTTGTTTAATCAAACTCACCTGTGCTTGACTTAATGTTTTAAGATCACCGAGTACTTTAGCATTCTGCAACCATTGTGGTAGAGGTGGTTGAGCTCCTTCTGATTTGACATTAGGAGATGACTTCTCATTCTCCTTGGCTATAAATTTTGCTAGCTCTTGTTCATAATTCTGCTTGCACTGTGGGCAACAGCTTGTTCTTAGGGCAGGATTCAAGTTTTCGGATGCACGCCTTGGTGCAGCAAGAGCTGCAGCCGGAAAAGGGGAAAATGATTCCATTGAGGTACTAAGTATTCCGGTGGTCCCGAGCCTGAAGATCAAGATAAATGGAAGTCATTACATATTACTTAAAAGTAAACATTATCACATAGCCTGCATTTAACCATAATAAAACCAATAACCAAAAACTCTTATGAGTAGTAACATATAAAAGTAGTATCAAATCAGGAAAGATACATGAGAGAGTTTAATGTTTAATAGACAATGAGAATTAAAACAATGATCTCACACAGATTATAAACTAAATTATGGTCAAATTAAAGGGATGAAAATAAAATAAAATAAATAAATACCTTGGAAACAATCCTGAAAGAGGAGCTCTAGCAGCAACTGGCACTGCCTGTAGATCCCAATCATTTTCCATTGATGGATGATAAACCTGGCACCTCAAATACGTCTCACAAGTAGCAGTTCCAATCAACCAAATCCGGCCGCCGCCACCCTCTGCAAACTTTTCCAATAGCCTCCCCATCTCCGCCACAAAGATGCGCCCTGCCTCGGAAACGACCTGTTGTGGCTGCAAAGGACTGGAACCCGGAACTCCACTGGGGCTAGCTGGCTGTTCCACAAGCCATTTCAAGTCCCCCAAATTAAGAACAATCCCACCACCATTAGATTTAGCCATACGGGTCTCAACAAAACCCCCCAACTCCGGAACTTTTCCCAAGATTTGTGTCCTATCAGAAGAAAACTCCTTTTCCAAATGAACAACCTCAACATTCTGAAGCAACCCTTCACTCAATTCTTTGCTCTCAATCCTCCTCACCACTTCTTTCATAACAGCCTCAGGTTCTGAATCACCGACCAAAACTGGGTTCCTCTTCTTCGTCTTCAAAAATATATCCACAACCCGTTTTATCTCCTCTCCTCTATGAGGACTAGACTGAGCTGCACTCCCCTGTTGCTGAAACCTCGGATTCAAGTACAAATTCCGACCCGGTGCCGCCATAGCAGATGGTCGAAAACCTAACCCAATTGGCGAAGAATTAGCCGAAACTGCCGACGCAGCTGCAGAAGAATTCAAAGATTGTTCAATGGTAGCTTTTACCGACGGACTTGAAAAGCTAGCCTCACGCATGACTCTGCTAACACTTGGGTCATCGAGTATGGAAATTATAAGCTGTTCAAGCTCAACCTTTACAGCTAAAAGAGGTTGTTGTTGTTGTTCTGGGCAACCACGGCGTTGATGAGCCTGAGCACGCTTTAGAGCTGCCATGAGCGCATTGGATATGGGTGGTTCCATACCTGGATTCATGTTTTGGGCGGTTGGTAGACGCTCAAGAGCGACACTGAAACAGAGCTCGAGGGCTCGACACTGCAGAGGATGTGAAGAATTGGGATGAGACTTAATACAAGCTTGACGGAGGAACCCAGAAGGTGAAGACAATAGTGTCGCCGCCACATGGAGAGGTGTGGTTTGACCATGGTTACGCCGACCAGCTTCAGCGATTGAGTGGTTGAGAACACTGGCCGCCTCAGGCGTCAGAGTTTGTTGGATCGTACTCAACCCAGCTCTCATTTCACAAAATAATAAATCTAAATAAAAACTTTTCTCAGGAACCCAGATAGAATTTTTCCTAGTCAGGAATTTGGATCCTCAAATTTTTCCAAAAAGCCAAGTTATGACTGATGAAGAAGAATCAAACCAACTTGGGTTGGTTCTGTTTTTGTGGAATTTTGAAACAGAAAAACTTTGAAAGTTGAGAATGTGTGGAATTCAGACTTTTTAAAGAGCAAAATAAGAATAAGCCACCAATGGATAAATGGTTTTCAAGGGTATGAATGCTTTCAAATTAGACAAAATTGCATTTTCAGAAAAATCAATCAACCAAAAAGAAAGCGTTTAGCTTTTAACAAACACAAACAAAACCAAACAAAGTAACAGCTTAGCTTAGCTTAGCTTTAGTTTTATTATGGGATCTATCAACTCTCCCCTTTTTTTTAGCTTTTCACCACCTTCCCTATCTCTTTTTCAATCTCTCTCTCTCTCTCTCCCCCCCTCTTTCAAAGTCTCTGTATATATGAGTGAGACTCAAAAAAAAGCTTTATGAGAAATCAACGCGAAAAGGAAATATCAGATCCCCTCCTTCACAAGAACCTCCCCATTTCTCTAACTTTTTCCCCCTTTCTTTTTTCCTTCTTTTTTTCTACCTTTATATTTCTACTTTCTTCTTTTATACCTCAACTCCTAACCAAAATATCTACACACACAAACAAACAAACAAAAAAATTAGACTAAATAATACTTCATTCAATTATGCACACACATAAACATTTTCGAGTTAAAGTTTTCTCGGTGCTAAAAAACATATATAATTACATAATAAGGTTTTTTTTTTTATATATAGCAAAGTATAACTGATTATATTAAATAATATTATATTTAAAAAATGATAAAATAGGTGAAAATTAATGCTGCTCTTTCTCTAATTTATATTGCATTAATTTATATTTATTTTTTTATTTAAAATATTTATATTATAACATATAATAAAATCATTTTAAAAAATTATAAAATTATTTATTGTTTGATATATTTTGATGTATGTCATAATATTAATAATTTGTGCAAAAAAAAAAATAATAATAAGTGGAGAGAGCGTACCAAAATCTTTAATTAAATATAAAAAGAAAAAAAATTACCTAATGTTTTAAATGTGCATGCTTTATTAGCAATTTTTTTTTTACATAAATGTTTGGGCAATTAAAAATTTTACTCGATGCTTGAATGTTGTACTAGTATATTTAAAAATAAAAGTACTTACTTTAATATATGACAATAAGCCCACTCTAAAATAAGCCTAATAAAGACTGTTTTATCTGCCTTGAATATAGTAAATAAGAGAATTTGTTGAAAATAGAGAATTGGAAGTACTATCTCATTTTGCAAGGATTTCTGGAAAATGCTTGTGGAACAAAGCAAGACCATTCTGCTCTTCTTTTTGTGTCATCTTTTGTTTTATTTTATTTGGTATCTTTTACTTTATATATAAAAAAAATAAACTAAGTTTTATATTTTGTTTTTTCTTAATATAAAATAGATAATGGAGTGAGATAGAGATAGAGATAGAGAGGGGTAAATAAATTAGAATTAGAGAGACTCATGACTTTGGATTGACTCTCTTTTTATCTCTCTTATTATTTATTTGTTTTCTACTAAATTCTTTTAAGATATAATTATTACAGAATCAAACACCACGCCCCTTAAATACTCGTGAGTTACACGCTCAGTATTAAGATCTAGCTATTGTTAGTTTGTTACATATATGATCTGCTTTTTTCTGATAGATGCTACGGATAGGCAAAAGAACACTGCACGCTCTGTGCAGTACTTGTTGTCCATGAAAATGAAATCTTCTCTCTCGTTTTTGCCTTTTAACCAATTTACTACTTTTCACACGCAACCCCTTACTGCCACACCCTAAACCTTTTCATACTCTCTCTCTCTCATCTATCACTATCTCATCAATTTATAAGCATGCATCTCTCTCACTTTCTCCCTTTGATTTTTTTTAAATAAAAATATAAGAGAAAAATAAAAAATAAAATTATCGTAACACACAAACATATCATACTTATACAATAAAATTTACTAACTTTATGCACATGCTTATACACGTGATAGTTCAATTATTTAAATTTTTATTCAATTTTTTATAAAATTTTACTTATATAATATACAAATAATTTCATTTTTAATGATAACTTATTTAACTTTAAATAATATATTAAAAATATATATATATAATTTTACCAAATATATATCTAAAATGCAAAGATAGAAGATTGTTATGTTAACAAATTAAATCAACATAATTTTTCTTATGAAAAACAATTAATTGACATAAGTAAATTGATATTCTTGTTCCAGGTTTTTTTCTTTTACTCTTCTATGTCATCAATTTAGACATTATTTGATTTAATTTCATTAATTGACTCTATTTTTTTTTTTCTTTTGCAATAGTTGATGTTTGTTCTTTTTTCATTCATTTTTTCAATGTTTTTACATCTAACTTTACTATTATTTAAATTTCTTGCTTTATTGTAGCACTAAAATTTTAGAACATTTGATGTGTTCTCTTTCGTGAAACATATTTTGTAACTTTTTATTAAATTTTCTTCGACAATTCTTTTCTTTAATGTTTATTAAAATAATGTTACTATAATTATATTTGGACAAAAATAAAGATATTTAGAGATTTAATATCTTTAATGACATATGAATATATATTATTTATTTGATTGTAATTTGCATAATCTGTTAAAAAGTTGTGTATAAATTGATTCCTTATTTTTTTCGTTAATTAATATCTAAAAAAAAAAATTTAAGCACGTACCTATATCGATTCTATGAAAAAATCATTCAAAATAATATAAGGATAAAATATGGCTCCTTTCATGGAAGAAAAAAAGAAGTAAAATTGCACAATATGGACATCATACATATCTATATAATATAACACAAAAATATAATAAAATGTGATTAATTAATTAATCTAATTAAAAAAAAATTCAAAACAGCTATATAGATATTTAAACAATTTTATTCTTATGTAATAAAATCAACAAAATATTTTACTGTTAAATGATTACTATTGTAAATATTTTATTATTTATGAACACTTTAATCACAAGGGTTAAAATTTTTAGTATTCAATTATTATCATATATGTATTAATTTAATCCAAATTAAACATATTAAAAAAAATTTACTGATGTTTGATTTTTAATAACAAGAAACAAAAGAAAAAAACTTCGAAAATATAATTCTTTGAATTATGATTCTTCTAATTTTTCAAACATTAAGTCTTTTTGTAATGACAATTACCACCCATTTACTTTGTTTTTAATAAAGAAAATAAATAAAAATGAATAAATACTTCGAACATTATTATTGAGTTAAACATTATTTATAAAAAAATGCTAAATATTCATGAAGTTGGAGGAGAATATGAAAATAAAAAGTTTGAGTAAGGGAAAAAAAATATTAATTAGTTAAAAGGGGTTGGAGATACTTCTCAATAAAAAATTTGAAGTGTTATATATATTCTGTGTCAAAAAAATTTAGAAAAATATTAAAATTAGCACCTTTTAAAATTTATAATAATAAAATTAGTATTATTTGTGTTCAAATTTATATTTTCATAATTAAAAAAAATGATTAATATGTTATTTTTCTTTGAACACTCATTCAATTAGAATTGAACGACCACAATTTAAACCCGTTCAATATTAAACATTTAATATTTTACGTTCAAATTGAACGTTCAATATTATTGAAGGTGCTAATTTTGTTACTATAAATTTTAAGGGTATTATTTTTAATAAATTTTCAAAAAACTTCTTCTTCTTCTTTATTTTTTGAAACATTTAATAATTTAAAAAGAAGTGAACGGAAACCAATAACTTAACTAATGGTTTAACCTTTTATCTTCTTCTTTTCTTTATTTTTGGAAATATTTATAACATCTACAGGGAGAAATATAGAGTATTTGACTATTAATTACTTGGTATACTAAAAACAAAATTAAATAATTTACATATAATATAATATGTTTACATATTAACAAGATATTTTCCAAGAATGTTATTATTTATGTAAAATATAATATAATATATTAAAATTTTATTAAAATGATAACAAATGACTAATATTTTATTAAAATATAATATAATTAATTGTTTTTAAATTAATGAAAGTTTATTAACTAAATAATAATTACAAGCAATAAATATATAAAATATTATTAATATATAGATAAAAATGCTATAAATAAAATTTTATGAACAATCAAAGGTTACATATTGATATTTTGATACATCCAAAATTAATTAAATATTAAACATAGTTTTCAAAAAGGTAACTGCATTTAATTAAAGAAAAAAAATCATTGTTGAAAATATAACAAATTAAATATTCCTTAATTAGATATGAAAAATGAAAAACATACGTAATATATGCAAAAATATGGATAAAATTGTACTTTTCTTTTTTAATAGTAAACTCACATTTTTATAGTGATAATAGATTAGTAATTAGAAGAGTCTCTAACCTTAAAAAAAATTTATACTCATTCAAGGCCAATAAAAAGTAGTGAATGTGAGCTCGATATCAAAGCCCATTTATCGAGCATTAAATTTATTACACTTCACTATTCAATAAAACTCATAATCTCACATAATACATCTAAACGATCTTGCCATTCATATTACCTTATTTGAGTATAAGCATGCATCTCTATTCTACGACTTTTTTCACACTTTTATTTCAAGTTAGAATAATTCAAGGGACAATCTAAAAAAAATTATTTTTATTTTTTAAAAATTTAATTAGACATTATAAACAATTATACATTTTTAGTCAAGTATGAAAAAATATTGAGTAATTTGAACACTTAATATATAAAAATTTTCACTGTTAGATAAGAACTATTATTATATTTCATGATTAAAATTGAATACATAACAGTAGCTTTTTTTAAATATTAATGATAAATAAAAAATAATAAGTAAAGATATTATATTGAACTTTATTATAAAATAACAAGCAAATTATATACAATAAAGTTATAATTTTTTTAAACTATACTAATTTGACAATGTATTAATAATTATTTCGAGAAAAACTTTGAGGTAAAATAAAAGGTTTAAAATTATATGCATGTTATTTCTAAATAAAACAAATATGTTTTGCAAAAGTTAAAATTATTGACTAACAAAAAACGTAACAATATTATGACATAACTAAAGAGAGAAAAATTAACAATTTCATGAAATTTATCAATTAAAATCTTAAATTGTTCCATGTATAATTCTTATTTTACTTTACATAAAAAAAATTAAGAGTAAATTAATATTTAATATTTATTTTTTAATTAGTTAATATTATGTAAATCATTTAAATATATAATTTTCTTAATTACTTTCTTAATTTTCTTAATTAATTAATATTATATTTTAAAAATATATATGATAGATGTTAACAAAAATTAGAGCCCTTATTTAATTGGGCCTAAAGCGATCACCTTATGCGCCTAAAGGACAAGGGCGAGTCAACCTTAAGAGAACATGTCAAATTTTGAAATTAATACTATTTAGTCTTCAAATTATTAAAAATATTTTTTAGTCCATCAATTTTAAAATAATAAAAATATTAAAATAAAATTGTGTAAATTAATAAATAATAATTGTTAATTTTTTTCATATTAATTGTTACGTTATTATCGTAAATTTATTCCATTAACATAACAAAAAAAATATTTTAGTAGAAAATTACTAAAATAATAATAATAATTTTTTTTATTGATTTCTTTTAACAAATGTGGAGAAGACATTTCTAAATGTATAGGACTAAACAACATTTTATCTTAATGTGATTACTTCTAAACACTTTTTTTTACTTAAAAATATGGATTTACAATTAAATTATTATTATTATTATACGTATTTTTTATTAATAATAATGATAATAAAGTGTATATAATTATAAAAATAAAATAAAGAACTCAAATATTTTTGTTGTAAGAATATCATTATTCTAAAATATTAATCAATAACAATTTGTCAGTTTTTTAATTAGAATTATTATTCTATTAAAGGTGTATATTTAAAATTATTTTATCAAAAAATATATTATATAAAATAACTTTTACGTTAACGTTCTAAAATTTAAGGCTACTATTTGGGGCAGTTATTGGTGGGGGTTCCGTTCGTTAGCTACTACAAAATGTACAAATCTCAAAATTTAAATTGTAATTAAGCAATCGTTTCTTGATTCTAATTTTCTATCAACAATAGGGATTTCGTTGCGTTGAGCAGTGAACCTCAACAGTATATTAATCCAAATTTTTTAAATAATATTTATAAAGTTTATTCTAGTAATAAACGTTTAAAAAATTCTTCAGCATAGGAAAAAATTATAATAATATATATTAATTAAACTAACATATTCAGAAACATTAATTATCAAAAGAAAAAAAAAAATTATAAATAATATAAAAGGTTTATCAAATTCACAAAATAAAATGAAAAAAATAATAAAAGATATGAGTCAAAATGGATCTATCAAGTCAAAAACTTCTTTGTACGTATATCATCCATCAGTGCAGAAAATTAAAACGAAAAGGTCAAGGTTTGATTGTCAATAAAAGTGTTCAATTTGTGGAACCCCTTGCTTAGAACAGGTGGACACGTAAATTATTTCTTCCTAGTTGGGATAGTAACATAATGCTTTGTTATCTATATTTTTCATTTTCTCTCTACATTGTTATGTCATTTATTTCAAAGTGTTTTTTTGGTTTATGGTAATATTTTATCTTTATTTTTGAAATCTTCATTTATATGCATTGTTTTATAATATTGTAGAATTTTGTATTTATTTAATTCTATAATTTTATTTAATTAATATTTTAATTTTAATTTTAATTATTAGGATGTTATTATTTAATTCAATAATTTTAAACTTAAATTTTCATTATTTTATAGTTAGAATTTTTTCTTCTTTTAAAAAAGGAGTATGGTCTTCTTTTTTTTTAATGATGGTTGTAGGTGACAGGCACTATGACATACTTAGTTCATACCTTTGTAACATTATCATCTAAATTTTTAACTTCAAAAATTATTAAATAAAATAAGTTCACAGAAAATTTTAGCATAACTTATATTTAGGTCTTCTATTATCTTTGGAAAAACAAAAATATTGGTGAATGATGGCACATTTTACTACCATATCTCGATGCAAATGAGCCTTAGAGACTATACTATTGACTACAACATTGCCCCCCCTAATATGTAAATAGTGAAACTCTATGTAAGCGATCTTCTTCCAACAATCAACATAAGGTGTATACCTTCTTCACGGAACACAAAGTGTCTTGGTTCAAAAAAGGACACCATGTAAGCAGAATATGACTTCAACCAAAACTTTAGTCATCCAAATGTGGAAGCATACATAACCGCATGAATTGCTACTACAAGCCTTGCCGCAAAGGTATGTACAACACCAAGCATAATACAAAAAATCCTTTGACAAAGGATCTCAAAGTTTGAAACACCCGTATATCTAGTCAGTCTTGATTACCTAAAAATTGAATATCTTTATTAACTTTTAGGCAACCTAAGGTCAAAACTTGCTAAATAACCTCTATAATCTTGGGAGGTCATCCAGGAATGTTCTATAATTATAGATGTTGCAGAACCTAAAGATTATCCATTTTGTTTCTCATGAACCCTTGATGCGGCATAACATCCACAAGAATAAATCGCTAAATTGTGGTAATTATAGGATCTAAAGAAGTTGATCTATCCTCAAAACGACCATTATTTATAGTTGTCCAAATTACTTAGATGATCGAAATCACTTATACTTTCCATAAATTACCAACCTTAGAGCCAAAATCTAACGGCATAACATCCGTCCACAAATCTAGATGATAGAGTATGTACGAGGTAGTCTACAAAAAAAGGAACCTAAAAGATTAAAGAGTGCATATCCAAAATGATAATTCAAAAAAAGGTATGAAAATGTTTCCTCATACAAACCACATAAGAAACACAAGGAAGGGAAAAAGTGCCCCATTTTCTTAGTATGACAGCTAGTCAAAAGTTTGTTCTAAATAGCTCGCCATAATAAAATGGAGCACAAAGATGGTATGAAAAGGGCCCAGATTACTCTGTCCAAACTTCTAATCTCTCTAATGTCATATGCCCCATTGATTGTTACTCTATATTGTACAAGTCCAGACTAGTGTTTCAATAAATGCCCCAGAAACATTCATGCTAATCTCCAAAGTAATATCAAGAGAAGAATCCTCAAAAAATTGTGGTAGATGCCACCTATCCGTCTGCAAGTAATCCCCATCTAGTGCATTCATTGGTAAATTAATTTGTGTGCTGGGAATCCATGTGTGCCCAACTAGTTATCAATCCAAAATCTCACTGAAGAATCCCTGCCAACTAACCATCTAGATACCTTTATCGAAGTTAAATAATGGGATTGTAGACTAAGCCAAATGAAGGAGCAGACGTAGCAACTCTATGGGACATCTCGCCTATCCAAGTAATGTTTGCATAAGTAAATCGAAGTGCTAGAGTTTCATGTGATAAACCTAGTAGAAACATTTTGCAACATTGTCGCATCTTAGAGGCCAAAGTCCCGCAACCCAAGGCTCATTTCCTTCAAAAAGATATTTCGAATGACTTTTGTCAAGTCGTCTTGAGCTGATTTGGACCATTTATATATTTGAAAAGAATGAAGAAATATGTTCTGAATTAACTAAGATATCAAACATTTGCACATTTTCAGAGAGAGTGTAAGCCCTCTCCACATTCAATATTTGCACTGACCTTAATACCCAAACCTTAAAACGAACATTTTTTTGGTACCCCCAAAATAAAGTGACTCCCATATAGGACATAGAAGCACCCCTTATGCGCATACCAATGATCTCTCAAAGTGATAAATGCTACTAAAAATTCATTAGCATTCTAAGTAAGTTTGACATGTCTCTCTTTCCCGGCCTTCAAGCTAGTGAAGCAGCCCACGCCTTTCAATGCTTGTGAGACTACTTTAGTTGACTAATTGCTTTCTATCTACCCCTTACTTTCTATGCCAATCGATGGGGAACTCCTTCGTCAAAATAAATTAAGAATTTATCCAAATTTACCAACTACCACAATAAGTGATCATGTAAATGAAAAGCCTTATGGTCAATGATTTTATTACAAGTATGATCCAAAATAAACCTACAAAAATGTGAGATGTAATAATTAATCAATTGAATGGCCAATTTACCACCCATTTTGACTAATTTGGTATTCCAACTTTTCCACCTTAACTTATTTGAGGTTATAACTTCTTAAATTTGATTAATGTAAATATTTTCAAGGATACCATATTGGTTAAATTGAAAAACTTAGAATCTCAAATATAATTATTCAAATTGGAGAGGTTTCAAGCTAGATTGATCAAATTAATACTTAGGTAATAACTTGGTTGAGTCACAAAAATTTGTGTTTTATTCTTCTTGTTTTCTATGAAAAAACAATTGTGTTCTACCCAACTTAATTAAAAAGTATTATTTTATTAATATATTGGCTAAGATTGGTACTAAGTTTTTCTTATAAAAAATTGATTCAGCTACAGCCCTTCCTAGCCCCATTTATAGGCTTATGCAAAGAATAATAGTAGTTTTCTCTGGCAGTGTCTATTTTACATGTCTAAACATAGAAGGGTGAATAAGTTTTTAATCAAATTATCTCTAAATTAAAATTTAATTATTCAAATATCAAACATGCAATCGAGTATTAAATGTAAATGCGAAAAGTATATATGACACAATATTTTACATGAAAACAACTTATGTAAACATGAACAATGAGAAAAATGACGTCCACAGACCACTTAACCTATCCATAATGAAGACTTTGTTAGGTTAGAGCCCTAAATTCAAAAGAGTTTATATTTAATTTATACCGTAAGTAGAATAAATAATATGAACATTTCATTTATTTACATAAATTATTTATTATTTAAATAAATCATAATTTTTTTTATTATTTTATTTGCTTAAAATTCAATATATCAAAGTATATACATAGGATTGATTTTAAGTAAAATAATCAAATTATTTGTGATGATTAACAAAAATTTATATAATATAATTTGTAATTACGTCACCAGTATGGTCTATATCAATTTGAAATAGAGTAATTCTTATCCCGGGTAACTTATGTGGAGATATCTAGTTGGGTTGCTTTATATAATAATTAATTATATAGGACCAGACTAGATATACAAGAAACACTATTGATAGCTATTTACTCACAACTATTTCTCTATATTAATCGATGATCATCTGTAGGACGATCTTAATCTTGAGAAGTTTGGCTGGCTTCTTACTGTAGCACCTTAATATTTGACTTCCTCAATGATGCCCAAAGAGTTGGGCAAAGATACCTTGTATCTTGATATCTCAGCGTTTATGGTAGGCTAGGAGGATATCTCATAAGATCGAATCCACTATGTCTATTCGCTGATGTTAGATTGTAGTTATCTTATTTAGTAATCTAAAGCTTGAATAACTTCTCACAATCTATAATATGATTATAGATAGTTATTCATATGCATTATGAGTACTCAAGGAAAAATATGTAATAGATGAGGTAAAATAGACTTAATGACCTTGATCGTATTACGAACTAGTTGTGGAGGATTAAGCGGCACCTAATGATTATATCAATGAGTTACTCATATACATTATGTTGGTAAATACCATATATGATATTTGAGAGTATTCAATCTTAAGTTTATAATAAAGTAACTCTAAGATTAATGAATATTAACTTAAGGGGTTAACTAATGTATTAATTCTTTATTTAAGCTTTAATTCGTAGTTCTATTGGTCAATGAGTTTGCTCCATAACAATGACTAATCAATGTTACTTCCAAGATAAATGAATAATTATTGCATATGATCAAAATACATGTTTGTTTATTATGACATTTTATGATGATCAAAATGTCAAATAAATATAAGTAAGGGTAAATGATAATTTGGCATAGACGATTAATCCAATTAATTAATTATACAATATTTAGTTGGACTAAATATTTATTTGAATTAATTAAAATGTTAAATTTAAATGTTTGGTAGGCCTTTAAATACTTATGAGACAAGAATGATATTTTGATAATTGTCAAATTTGATTTGATTTTTTAGATTAATTAATAAACAATTCAATTCAAACACCATTTGGCGTGGGACTCACAAGCATACAATTTGATTGTGTGAAAGACTTTAATAGGAGCAAAATTAAAAGTGGTGTTTTACACAAACTTTTAGCCAAATTGGAGATTATTTAATTGCCCTCTACCTTCACTCATGGCTGGCAAATTTAAGGAAAATTAGAGAAGTTTTTACACTCAAATGAGAGAATTTTATGAGAACAAAATTCAACCTAAATGCATAGAGTATCAAGAATGTGTTCTTGAGAAAAATTATTTTTGAACAATTATCAATCGCACGTAAGGGTTTTAGTTGGAGAGAGAGAATCAATTTTTTTTATCAACTTGGAGATTGTAATTTTTAGAATAATAGTTGAAATAGTCTTAAAACTTTACTAAAGGTCCAATTTAGTTCTCCAACTTTTAAGTTAAGCATAATAAGGACATTAATTGTTTTAAATGTACAGTTTAGTCTTGTAACTTTTTGGTTAAGCACAATAAGAACACTATCTTCATAAAAATTACAAATAAGTCCAAAAAAGTCATATTTATATGGCTATTTTGGCATTTTTTTAGACTTATTTAAAACTTTTATAAAGTTAGTGTACTTATTATACTTAACAAAAAAGTTACATGACTAAATTGCACCTTTAAAATAATTAGTATCCTTATTCTGGTTAACCCAAAAGTTAGAAGACTAAATTTTACTTTAGTAAAGCTACATAACTATTTTAGCACTATACCTGTAGTTATTCTCATCAATCATGTTCATTCTCGTTGGAAAACAAGACTTAAAAGCTTAAATTTCCAACCAATTGTTCACATTCTACAAATATATGTTTCATGATCTACTTTATTATAATCAAATTATTAATATCATGATATCTTTGATGGGAAAATTTTTGTAACCTAACACCAATTGCTTCCATAATTTTCATTATTAAAAATTATATTTTTATCTAAAAATATTTTACAAAAAACTAACAAAATTATAATTCAAGTACAAACCTTTGAACAATTTTAATCCATTGTACTTTATTAGTGAGTCATCACCCTTTCTTCGAGTCTTTCAAAGTGTATGATGATCCAAACCAACGCTTCAATCAACCAAAGTCCACAAATCACCGATCATGTCCAATCTATAAACTCCTTAAAAATATTAGTAAAAATAAACAAATACATAGGGGTCCTAGCATGGGTTCTACAAGAAATAACCTTAAACTAGTGTCTTTAAAACATATGTCAATTAATAGCTTGTGTTGTAGTAGCACGGTGAGACTTTTTGTGAAGCATCAAAACCCAAGATTAGGGTCCAATTTTTAATGTGTACGAGTTGTGTAATATTATTAAAAAACATTTATCACTAACCAAAAGCAAATACCATATCCTAGGACAAAATTTTGAGCACAAGATCAATATTGCAAAGCTTTTATTATATTGATATATAAATTACATAGGAAAATACAAATGAGAGGCATAACAAACATAGAATCAAAGAGTAATTAGAAGCTAAATTATCATAAAAATATGGAAGAAACTAAAAAAATAAAAATAAAAATAAAATGTGAGAGTGATAAAGATACAATTTTTGTGGGCTTGTGAAAAGTGAGTAAAGATGCATCGTGATAAAAATGTACTTTATATAGGTTCCAAAAATTAGAAACTTAATTGGCATGGTTGTAGGACTAATATCAAAAATTGAAAATTTCATACATTGGAACAATTATAAATAGTTGAATTGAACATTCAACCCAAATAGACAATTGAGACCTAGATGGGAGTTGATATGCCAGCCCAATAAGTCTTTTTACAAGCTTTATTCCAACTCAGCCAATCAGACCTCAAGACATGTAAGAAAATAGTAATGTGGAAGAAACAATAACAGCATACTTAATTCAACATACATGGTAAACAACTAGCATATAAGAAAGAATAATTTGTGGTAAACAAAGAATAATTTGTGGTAAACACACAAGTGATGGTGTGCCTCACAATCTTTTGTCTAGGCTAGCAATATGCAATTGAAAAGTAGTAGCACATAGCATATGAATTAGGCAAACATACAATGAAAGCTGTAAAAAAATTTCAATCACTTTAAGACTCCCTAAACATATTCAATAAATGATGATCATAATCTCACAACATTATAGCATAAATAACACAGCATGTAACGTGGTAAACCCACATAGGTATCCTTCTTATGTGGTAACATCCACAAATTACTTAAGGTAATTACTCAGCAATAAATAATTTACTTTGTAAACCAAATCAGAAAGAAATATAAAATCCTACGCGTCTATCAATTGGATCATAGCCCCTAACTGCACCTAAGCTGCCTCCATTACTGTCTACACAACAACTACGATCTAAATAGATCATAGCTCGTCCCTGTAGCTCCATCACCACGTGAGGTGATCGATCATTGATGGCTCAGCCAAATCTAGCATGCAAAAACATAGGAACCTCATCTATGAACAATGTTGCAAGCTTGCAATACCTAACTAACACACGACTACCCAACTCTCAGTGCTCGCCATATAGGCTCCTCACCTATGGATCTTGTTGCACCCTTGTAACTATCAACTAACTCATGAAAAAATCTTAATGTCACCATGTAGGTCCTTCACCATGGCACTGTTGCAACATTGCAACCAAAGCCGACACACAGCAACTCAATACCAAGAGAAACTTCTCAAGATGCGGTTATTTCTAGCCAACCAAACATTTTCTCTTCCATCAAATCGTCACTCAATCTCATATTTTTACATTAGTATTTGAAAATATGAGAGGGATTAATATCTTACATCCAAAGATGATATTATTCCCCAACCTTGACAATTAAAAAGAAAAATGGACCAAAGTATATCAAAACCTATCGAGAAAGCCCGAAAACACTTAAGCAGAACTTCCCCCACTCTTGGTAGGAAAAATAAGAGAAATAAGTGCTATTTATAGAGAAATAGTAACCCTTGTTGAGTAGCTCGTTGAAGGGATCGACCATTCGACAAGCTCTCGTCGAACCTGACCAAGAATCGATTGAACCAACCCTAAACTAGACAGACCAATAAACACACTAAAACCAACCAATTTGTAAATGAATCGATTTAGAGCACTCATTTTATATCAATTCCAAAACCTCCAAGCAAAAATATAATTTTCTTTCTAAACATATTCTGAATATGTGCAAGTATGTACAATATATGATTAAACCAAAATGTGTCATATGTAAGTATGTGATGAAACCAAAATTTGTCATATGTGAGTGTGTGATACTGACTACTAGTAATCAACATTACAAAGGAACCAACATATACACCAAGTAAAATACAAACACCAAATTTTTCACAAGAGGAATGCCAACACCAAAACATTAAGATTTACAAAAAAAATGATTCCAATAGATTTAATAAGGGAATAAAATCAATATGAATTCAAACTCCATGTAAATAAGAGTATTATGAAAATTATTCATGAAAACTGTGAGTGCTCGATCCATCGAGCTATGACTCAACTGATCAAGCAAATAAAAATATTTGGTACATCAACCTTGATTGATCAAAGACCTTTCTCAATCGATCAAATTCTCCTTAATGTCCATTGTAAATTGGACTCAAGAGAATTAGAATGAGATCAATCCTCAATTGAACATGCTCGATTGATCGAACACACTCTCGATCCATCGAGTATGCAAAACTAATTTTTATTGAAATCAACCCGAGAGTTGAAATCAAAATTCACTCAATTTAGCACTTCAAAAATTTATTCAAAAATAAACTTGTGTCTAAACATGCATAAAACATATCTATTTAATGTGGATGTTTCGCGGATAATTTTTACCTAAAAATGTCGAGCTTTTTGGACTTCTTCAATTGAGAACAAGCCAACCAATACATCAACATAAAAACCACTCAATTTTTAAAAGCTAATTAAATTAATTACCCATGTATTTTCAATGAAACTACAATCATAACACTTTCATACTTCAATGTTAACTATCAATCTACCCTAGTGGCATGGTGGTAGAGGTGGTATCCCCTCCCCTCAGTTTATAGTAGTTAGTAAGTGTGTAGAATATATATAATTATACTGCAAGATAATTAGTAGCAACTTAATCTCTTTGTATGTTTATTGTTTATTAAAAAAATTATTTTGAGAGCATTTATTTTATGAACCTAGATTTAGAAATATGGATTTGATTATTTTGATTGAATTTTTTTTTTTCAAAGGATATGATAATAATGATTGATTTTAAATTCTACCCAAGAAGCAAGTGTTGCAGTACTCCGAGTAATGTTGGGGTCAACTTGCTTTGTGTGAAAATATTATTTAAATAATAATATTATATGCATTAAGTGAGATACAATATTGAATTTAATGTTAAATTAAAAATATGAGAGATTGTAGTAATTATGAAATCAATTAATAATAAAATGCATAATTGAGATACATATGTGGACTAATGTATTAATTGATAAAAAGTATGCTTATCTATTCATTTGATCTATAATCTAATTAAAATATTGCAATTTGATCCCCAATATTTTAATTCCCACAATTATATAAATTTAATAAATTTAGATCAAATTTTCAATTTTCTTCAAATTGATTTAACGATATTATACTTAAATATGATGGGACATAATTTTTAATTCATTTGGCCCCTAACTTATTTCAAAATACATAATTTAGTTTTTATACAAAATTTATAATTTAGTCCTCAATATCTTGATCATGTGATGGTTATTTACAACGCTTTAATTTAATTTAATGAAAATTAAATAAATATAAAAATAGAAATAGAAAAAATTACTATAAAATGCTTTGCGGTTTTCCAAAACTGTAATAACACCATTTTTTGATTCAAAAATAGGCAATAAAGCCCTTTCTATTATTGTTTATTATAATATATTCCCTTAAATACCTTCCTTGAAGAATTAAGAAAGTATTAAGAAATACTGACAAGGAGTATAGTTGTTCTTTTACTATTTCAAATGACTTAGAGGAAGGTATTTATAATTGACATAAAAAAATAAGTCATCACCATTTTTTATAGAACAACCCAACAACATTAACCATGTTATTCTTAAATATAAGTAGTCCAAAAATAATATTAATTCTTCCTATTATTTTCAACTTTAAGCACGAACTTATAATTAATGCTAAACTTGAGAATTCATTGAGAATGAGAGTTCACTATTGCTTGCGGTGTGAAATGTAATAAGACTTTAAGTGGATAGAATAATTCTTTTTTTTAGTTAGAGTTTTATTTTTATCTCTTTATTAAAATGAACATAAGTTTTAAATTTTTATTGTATTATTAACATATATTCGATACATGTTTTTAAATATTTTAATTTTTATATTTAACATATTTAATTTTTGTAACTTTTTAATGTGTATTCAATTATTATATAATATAAAGTTTATTTATCTTTATAATTATGAAACGATGGTCATTTGTAAAAAGAAAATTTTGAAATATGTTTGCTTTTAGAAATGAAACTAATAATAAAAGTGGGTTTATTCAATGTAAATAAATAAATAAATAAAGTGGGTTCTTTCTTTAAAAAGAAAAAAAGAAGTGAGTTTATAAATTAAAGAAAGGAGATAATAATCTAGTCCAGTAAAGATAGAACCAACCTTCGTTTACTCTTTCTTGTTTTTGGTTTTTTGGCGTGTCGGTATAAACAACCTTCATTTTTGGCAAGGTGGGCCAGAGTCGGGTATTTTCTATTCATAATTTTAAATTTATTCTTCATTTCCTCTTAAAAAAGAATGATTCAAATAATATTAAAATTATTTTTTTTAATTTCTTAATAATTTTTTATTTTTATATAAATAAAATTATTCAATAATAAATATTTTATGATGAGAAAGATAATGAAATTTATAATCAATAAATAATATTATATGATAAGAAGGAAAATAAAATTATAAAAATAAATACATAATTTTTTTATACTAAATAATATTGATAAAATTTTGTTAGAAATAATAAGAATAAATTATAAAATAATTATATGAGTTTAAACTTTTTAAATTTAAGTAATTAGTTTAAATAATTTTTATAAAATAATTATTTATATTTTAAAATAATAAAAGCATAATTTAAAGATAAAATATATAATATATAATACATTATTTATAATTAATTTGAGTTATATGCAATTAAATTTATAAAATAAAAATTAAAAATATAAAAATTTATATTTATTAAAATAAGGTATATAGTTTTGGAGAATGGGGAGGGAAATATAATCTCATTGACGTGAACCGCGCGACACGACCCCTATGACCCCCAAGTCACGTGGCTTGGTAACCACAAGAAATACGGACCGAAACCCGACACTAATATTAGCACGTAAATTCTACGAAAAACACTAGACTTTTGGGTTGCTAGAACTCACCTCCAAGCATGGATATACGCACCACGAATCAAGACGAGGCGAAACGCCACAAAGAGTCGCAAATTCCTTTGATAAGTTTCAAGAAGAACAAGAGAAGCACTTGTGCTCTCAATTTTGAAATTCCTTCAAAATATTTTCATTTCATTAAAATTTTTATGTCCCCTACAATGGGCAGCTGCTACAAGTATATATAGTTACAAAGGAAAACCTAAAAAAATGCAAAAGAAATCCTAGCCATTGATTTGGATCCAATGGCCCAAAATTACAACAATTTGAATCTGTGCCGCGGCGGGGAGATAGTCATGCCGTGGCGCGCCTAGTTCTGTCTGCCTTGAGCGTAGCCATGCCGCGGTGCACAAATCTTCATGCCGCGATGCGCACATTCGGGGCCTGCGCGCAGGTCTGGTGTGTCAGGCGCGCTTGTCCGTGTCAGCGCACAGACTGGGCATGTCAGCACGCGCACGACTGCCTGTGTCCTCGTCATGCCGTGGCGCATGGAATCTCATGCCGCGGCGCGCTTGTGTCTTCGTGCCAACACAGATTGCCCCTCGCTGCGGCGCCACATTTTCATGGCGCAGCGCGCATGTTGTCTCATGCCTCAAAACAGAATGCCTTGTGCTGCGGCGCCCAATTTCCATGCCGCGGCGCGCATGCTTAGTAAGCCCTTTGTCCAAAACAGAAACTCTTGTGCCGCGGCGCACAAAACCCATGCCGCGGCGCAGCTCCAATTTTTGGATTTGCCTCTTGCACTTGTCTTCTCCATTTCTTTGTGCTTGCATGCTTGTTTTTTTATGTTGCATGCCACTTTGCACTATTTTGAGGTCCCTTTCATGGCACGATCCTAGGCTCGTGTCGGGCCGTCTTCGGGAGGGGTTCCGGTTCGTATCATTCCCTCCTTCTTCGAAAGAATTCGACCTCGAATTTGGACCTTTATCATAGGGTAAGCTTTGCAGTCCATCTTTGTTTTGTTTTTCATCATAAGATCCCTGCAAGAAAGAAAAGTTAGAAAATAAACATTGTTTTGCTTTTATCTTTTCTCTCTTCCCCCTTGAGTGCCCCCCCTTCTTCTTGGGCTCTCCTTCATTCCCTTTTCCTTTTACCTCCTCAACTTCCTTTAAAAGCTTGCTGTACACTTGTTGTGGAGTTAAAGGCAAAAATGTAATCTTCTTCCCTTCCTTCTCGAGAGAATACTCATTCTTGTAATCGTCATAGGTGACCTTCCTATCGTATTGCCATGGCCGCCCTAGCAATATATGCCCAGCTTGCATGGGAAATACATCGCACATCGCCTCATCCTTATATCTTCCAATGGAAAAGGTTACGAGTACTTGTTGTTCAACCTTCGCTTCTCCATTGTCATTCAGCCATTGCAGCTTGTAGGGTTGGGGATGTTTGTTTGTAGTCAACCCTAGCTTCTCAACTAAAGTGGTGTTAGCAATGTTGGTGCAACTCCCACTATCAATGATCAACTGGCACACCTTATCACTCACATGGCATCTTGTATGAAAAGTATTGACTCTTTGGGATTCCATGTCAACTTCTTTGAAGTGATCCATTGGTGCCCGTCTCACCACAAGCAACTCTCCCGTAACAGGATGTACTTCCTCGTCCTTAGTCTCCTCTAATGTCGGCTTCTCCTCTTCGTCACTATCATCATCAGTCGCCACCTCCCTGTCAGCTTGCACGATCATTGCCCTCTTGTTCGGACATTGATGAGCATAATGACCCTTTCCAAGGCAACGGTAACAACTTACATCACGACTACGATGGACGGTTTCAACTACATCCTTTTCCTTATCCCTCCTTATCTCTATCTCTTTGCCCTTGTATTTCTCAAAGTTGGGCTTGGAGCTAACTTCTCCTTCCTTCTTCCAGTTGGACTTCCAAGGCAGAGTAGGGTTCGGTGTTGGTATCGAAAGAGTGTTCTCTGTTGGTATGATATGACTACTCCTCTTCTTCAATTGCCTCTCTACTTTTATTGCCATTTGCACCATGTCCTCCAACTCCACATAGTGGTGCAATTCTACAATATTGGCAATGTTGTAGTTTAACCCACTTAGGAACCGAGCCATGGTGGCCTCCCTATCTTCCTCCACATTTGCTCTCACCATAGTCATCTCCATTTCCTTGAAATACTCATCAACGGACCGATGACCTTGACTAAGCCTTTGTAGCTTCTGATAGAGTTCCCGGTAGTAGTGGCTTGGGACAAACCGCTTCTGCATTATAGCCTTCATCTCACCCCAACTATCAATGGGCCTCTCTCCACTCCTTCTCCTTAAGACCACTAATTGGTCCCACCAATTTAAGGCGTAATCGCTAAACTCGACTACCGCCAATTTAACCTTCTTCTCCTCGGAATAATGGTGACAATCAAAGACGTGCTCGACCTTTTTCTCCCATTCCAAGTACAACTCCGGATCATTCTTTCCTTGGAATGTAGGCATCTTCATCTTAATGTTGTCCAAATTCCGATCAATCCCGTCAAAGGGCCGAGGTGGGGGTCTCCACATACCTTCCCGACCATTTCTTCCTCCCCTATATACATTCCTTCCTCCATAGGGCATCCTCCTTTCTTCATTCTCAAACTCCTCATCCCAATTCTCCTCATCTACTAAGGGCCTCCTATTCGGTCTCCTAACTTCCGGAGTCTCTTCGGGTGCTCTTTGTTGTAAGTTGGCAATCGTAGCTTCTTGCCGTTCTACCCGTTCATCAATATTCACCATGACGGCATTCAACCGTTCCATAGACTGTTGCAATGCATGCAACAAAAATGCGGTATCCGGACGCTCTTCTGAATTGGCCCTGTCAGACATGATTACCACAACTTTCGTACACAGAGAATTAGTTAATCAATTTTAAGAACATAAAAATTCACTTCGTTACCTCACGTGTTTAATCGCTCGGATTAATTGCTCAAGCACTTCCTCGTTCTTTAGCAAGTCAAACTTCCGAAACTTTCAACCCAAGGTAGAATTCCACACTCACCCCACTTGTAGTTGTAATATCCAATTCAAGGCAAGTAAGGAACTAACTCAAAGTGTTTGGAAGTTCTAACTCAATGAAAAAGGAATAAATTGATTCAAACAATTTTAGACCCGGGAGGAATAAATAACGACTTTGTAAAAATTTCTCGGAAAAGAAATTTCACTCTTTTTTTTTTTATAAACCTTTTGGAAGTTTAAAACAAGAACATGAACATAATACGAGAGCACAGTAAAATTACCAAAATGCCCTTCACTTAACGAGCAAGATTTAGAACAATTTTTCAAAACGAAAAACCTTCCAACAGAGCCCACAAATTTAGGAACAACAAAACACAATCTGAAATTTTCAACACAAGCCAAAAATTGCAGGAACAAGAACACACAATCTGAAATTTTCTACAACAAACTCAAAATTGCAGAATTCAGAAGAAACAAACAAGAAACAACAACAACAAATCAGAATCAATTCCAGGAACACAAACACAGTCAGAATTTTGAAAGAACAAGAAGAAAAATTCTAAAAAATGAAGAACAACACAGATTTTGAAAAAGTGCACAGATTTTTTTTTTGATATAACGAAAATGACAATAAAAGGATAGGAATCTAGAGTTACAACCTAGAGCTCTGATACCAAATGACGCGAACCGCGCGACACGACTTCTATGACCCCCAAGTCACGTGGCTTGGTAACCACAAGAAATACGAACCGAAACCCGACACCAATATTAGCACGCAAATTCTACGAAAAATACTAGACTTTTGGGTTGCTAGAACTCACCTCCAAGCATGGATATACGCACCATGAATCGAGACGAGGCGAAACGCCACAAAGGGTCGCAAATTCCTTTGATAAGTTTCAAGAAGAACAAGAGAAGCACTTGTGCTCTCAATTTTGAAATCCCTTCAAAATATTTTCATTTCATTAAAATTTTTATGTCCCCTACAATGGGCAGCTGCTACAAGTATATATAGTTACAAAGGAAAATCTAAAAAAATGCAAAAGAAATCCTAGCCATTGATTTGGATCCAATGGCCCAAAATTACAACAATTTGAATCTGTGCCACGGTGGCGCGCCTGGTTCTGTCTGCCTTGCGCATAGCCATGCCGCGGCGCGCACATTCAGGGCCTGCGCGCAGGTCTGGCGTGTCAGGCGCGCTTGTCCGTGTCAGCGCACAAACTGGGCGTGTCAGCCCACGCACGACTGCCTGTGTCCTCGTCATACCGCAGTGCATGGAATCTCATGCTGCGGCGCGCTTGTGTCTTCGTGCCAACACAGATTGCCCCTCACTGCGGCGCCACATTTTCATGGAGCAACGCGCATGTTGTCTCATGCCTCAAAACAGAATGTCTTGTGCCGCAACGCCCAATTTCCATGTTACGGCGCGCATGCTTGGCAAACCCTTCATCCAAAACAGAAACTCTTGTGCCGCGGCGCACAAAACCCATGCCGCGGTGTAGCTCCAATTTTTGGATTTGCCTCTTGCACTTGTCTTCTCCATTTCTTTGTGCTTGCATGCTTGTTTTTTTATGTTGCATGCCACTTTGCACTATTTTGAGGTCCCTTTCATGGCACGATCCTAAGCTCGTGTCGTGCCGTCTTCGAGAGGGGTTCCGGTTCGTATCACTCATTCCTTGCCATACCTCGTATTATAAAATATGGATCTCCACTCCTTATTCTCCATTTTATTATCCGCATTCATACCTCCAACCATATAATTTTTGAAAGAATTTGTATGGTTGACAACATTATTGTTGCTGCATTAGTGTTATTATTACAACAAAATTTTTATTTATATAAGTATTTAAGTTTTATCTAGAATTTTATATTCTAAGTGTTGTTAAAAAATAAAAGCTTTGTTATCATGGCAATAATTTTTTTAAACCTTTTTGGATGCATAGTAATTAAAGGTTTTTTTATTAAATTGAGCTGTAAAATGGTATAAGCCCATTATTTAAGAACTTTAAGTGTTTTCCTTAATACATCTTAAAGAAGCATTTCTCTAAATCAATTTAGTTTTTATACAAAATTTCAACATTTATTATTTCAACATTTATACAAAATTTTAGTAATTAAAATTTCAATATAAATTTTATACAAAATTTCAACATTTATTATTTCCAATATAATTTTTTTTTTATAATTACTTGTGAATAATTATTTTAGTAATTAAAAGAATAAAATAATAATAATATTAACATAACTACTTTGTATACATTAATAAGTTTTTTTTACATGCAATTAAAGGACAATAATGTCATTTTACCATAATTATCATTAAATAAATTGTATTATTAATAAAATTAGTCGTGACTATATACTACCTTTATTTTTATTATTATTATTATTATTATTAGTGATATTATCACAATTTAAATTATTATTATTATACTAATTTTTTTCACTAATAATAATATTAAAATATAATTAAATATAAAAATAAAATATATTATTTATATATTTTATTATGATAATAATAAAATAATTTTAATAGTATTATTACTTTTTATTATTATTATTATTTATATTTAAACTTGACCAACCTTGTTTTTGGGCAGGAATCGCAGGAACTTTTCGAATTCATTTTATCATAAATGAATCTCTAACTGTCTAGCTAAAATAAAAAATAAAAAAGGTATATGTATGTCACGAGACAGCAATTAAAGCTGCATTTTTAGACAAGTTTGCAGTACAACTCTTTTTAATAGATTTAAGAGTAGGTGCTACGCTGTCATGTGTTAATTAATAATTAAATTTATAATAATAAAATAATTATAAAATATTATATATATATATATATATATATATGATAAAAAAAAAAAAAATTGTATATTTTATTAGTTAGAATCAAACTTTAAAAAGTTGATAAAATAATGAGATATAATTATATGAAATATAAAAAGTATTATTGTTATCGAGAAAATTTTTAAAAAAAAATTACAAAAATTATAAACAAAAATTTTAATTATGAATTTTGTTACATAACTTTATAAAATATTGAAAACATTCAATTAATCATATTTTAAACTAATTTTCTATTTAATACATATTAAATATTTGTAATATTTATATTGATAAATTAAGTAAAATAATATATATATATATATATATATATATATATATATATATATATATATATATATATATATTTTAAAATGGATAATTAAAATGTTTGAAATAATTAATTAAACTATCTAATTATATTAGTATTATAAATAGATAATTCCTAATAGTATATTTAAAATCTTATTGATAATTTTTTAAAAAAGTACTCCTAATCAGAATATATAACGAGTTGTTACCCTTTATTACAATTTACAATATTTATATAGAAAATAAAATATGCATGCAGCGACTACAAAACATCAAACTCGCTAAAATCAAAAACTGTGTCTTAAAGTTTCTATAAAGTGTTGTTATTGACATTATAATACCCGATATTTACCGATATTTTATCTATAATTTAGCTACAATATTTATGATATTTTAGCCATATATATATATATATATATATATATCGACAATTTAATAATAAAGATAATTAAATGATAATTTATCAATATTATTGACAATTTTACAATAATTTAACCAAGATATATGAATATTATGTTTTGATATTGGGAAGTAAAAAAATGGAAACAACATTGCAATATTATTGATAATATGGACAATTTTACAAACCATTGATTCATTCGTTCTCCAATTAACTAATTTTTAAAGAGAAGTTAATTATAATGATAAGACTCATATATATATATATATATATATATATATATATATATATATATATATAATATATATATATATATACATTCATTTTAAATAGTTAGTTTTTGAATGAAAGATCGTAGCTGATAAGGCTTAATAGGTATATTAAGACATTTTAATTAAGTTGTTACTTCTTTAGCACGTCTTCATCTGATCCCTCAACTATAAGTATTATTAAATAGATAAAAAGTAAATACACAAAATAATACTTAGCAAAACTTATAATTATGTCTGTTGTTAGCATTTAAAAAATAAAAGCATTAGCAAATGATAGGGCATTATACCACCATGATGCGATACAAATACTAGAGCCCTAGATGTTATATTATTAGTGACAGTATTGCCCTCTTTTTAGATATGGAAATAATGAAATTTCAAGCATGCAATATTATTTATCTAAGCAGTCATCCTAAGTAGAATACTATCTCCACGACATCGATAATGATGGAGTCCGAAAAAGAGTCATAACATTAGTAGAGCTCGACTCCAATCATAGCCTCTGTCACCCAAAAGTGGTAGCATACATCATTGCATAAATGGCTGCCGTGAGCTCTACCACTAACGTTTATGTGATCCAAAGTGGAATATGTAAACAACCTTTAACAAAGGATTTTGAAGTCCAAAAAATACTCACACAACCTACTAGGCCTTATGATCCAAAAACAGTACCATCTGTGTTGACTTTTATCCAATCCAAAGATGATGCTCTCCAAATAATATCTACATTTTGTTGGATCTAATGAAATGCGTTTTACATAACCTAAAAAGTTCACTAAGTGCAATTTTATAAAGCTAATATTTAAGAATGACAGAGTTCCATTATTTTATCAAAAATATTTTTATCATAGCTTGATAAATACATTAATTTATATACACAATTTAATTAGCCCTTTATTAGTAAGAGGTTTCATAATTACCTCTTCATTCCACATCCTTAATTTTATATATATATATATATATATATATATATATATATATATATATATATATTATAGTATCAAATAATAATAATAATTATAAAATACACGATTCCTTTGTACTCTAGCTAGTCATGATGCCTATATTATTTTCAAATGTTTAAGATTAGTCTTCTAAAATGTTTATTAGCGTTGATTGACCTAAAATTGTGTCTCCTTCCTAAGGAGGATTATGGTCATCAAGTTCAAATTCTTTCCGTAAAGAGAACCCAACTTTTTAAAACCCCAAACAGTCTTCAAGCCAAAGGAAATAAATTAACTTCATGGGAAAAAATCCTTTTCTTCTAGAACATGGTGACCAACTAAATATTACAATAAAAATAGTAAGGTTAAATTAACTAAAAAGTATATCATGCCTGAATTGAACTAGGATTTGCGGTAGAGAAACCGGGTAAAAAAAAAAAAAAATTCTAGTTGTAAGATACCTAATGAAATCATCGCTATAATTGAGATCTCATTCAAAGATAAAGATATCAAATATATAGAATTTCTTTTTTGTATATTATATGGATGATTCGAGCCCTAAGGATTCCGATTGGAAATTGTTTGATTGTCTTTTATCAAGGAAGAGACGAAACATACTCAACTTGAATTTGAGACAGCTATTCGAAATTTTAGTGAAAAGGCTAGATTTGTTATCTCATATTTGCTTTTCATGAAGAAATACCAATTGAAGCGGAGGGTTTCTCTGAGTCAACTTATACTATTGATCTTTAAATTTTAATTAGATTCATGTATATATCTTTAAATTTTTAAAATATATAATATAGTTTTTAAATTTATGAGGTTATTAGTATAATGGTAAATGACTAAAATACATTTACAAATTTGATAATTTTATCAACAAATAATATAATCTAACCCAATTTTTTAATCAACTGACAAAATAAAACTTTAATATTAAATTTATGAAAGCAATAAACTTTTACTAAAAAACTATGAAACTTATATACTCAATTTATATACACTATAAGACCTTTTACACCCTTTACCTATTAAAATTAATACAATACAATTATCATTCTCATATATAAGAGAAAAAAGAGGCCACGTCGAACATATATATAGATCTGTAAAAGATAATTAATTACTTCTAAAATAAAGTAAAATTAGGAGTGATGACAGCTAACAACGACATAATAAGGAGAAAAAAAAAACATAAATGAATAAAAAATTTAGCCATAATTATTTAATAATTATTTATAAATTTAAAAAAATTTATTATTTTTTACTATTATAAATAAATAATATTAAAAAATTAAGTAAATATTTTATATGTTAACTAGTACTTAAACATAATAAAATTATTGCCACAACACCATATAATAACATGACAAAGACATAACTAAAGAACATAAACACATAAAAAATGAATTTATTTTTATTTTTAAAGTTATTTGAATGTTTATCACATCATAATTATTATATTTGCAAATTTATTTACTCTTATCATTTCTCAAAAATTATAATCTATTCTATAAAAACTAGAGAGAATTAGTAAATATAAAAGCATAATATTAATATAGCAAAAATATGGTGGTGATATTATCACAACTTAAATTATTATTATAAAAAATAATGATTTATTAATGATAATTTTGTTCAATAATAATGATACTAAGATGTTATTAATAATATATATAAAATGAATTTTTATAGACTTTTATCGTAAAAATAACAAAAGTAGTGTGACAATATTTCTTATCCAAAAAATATTACACTTCAAAATGTTAAGAGAAATGGAGATATCCTCAGTGGCTTGGGTGTAATATATAGTTTGTATGCGAATATATGTATAAATTTATGAAAAAAAATGTCCTAATAATTCTAGTATTATGTGAAAAAAATTGTGCTTTAGTCCTAAGAACAAATACATGTAGTTGGAAATCTCTTGTGATTCAAGTGGTAAGATTCTCAATCTTCTATTAAGAACCCAAGTTCGAATTTTACTTGAGTGTATTTTCTCTTATTAATAAAAAAGAAGGGAACTTTAGTGCCCCTTAAAAAAAAATGTACATTAGTCTTTTATTTTATGGTTGAGAACCTCTACTTATTTTATTTATAAAAATTAAGAATTTTAGTGTAAAAAAATGTACTTTATTCATATAACCAATGTGCATTTTTTTTTTTGGCATAATTATGATACTTAAGTGTCATTTTTAATAATTATCGAACAAACATATATTCATTTTTTTAATAACATGATTAGTTGTACTTGACCTGGCACGAGACTAACGTGAATTCTTAGTAAAAAAATTGTATCTCTATTAAATAATACATTATATATTTCATAAATATTTGTGGGTTCTATTTGATTAAATAGGGGATTCATGTTTTAAAACTAGTACAAAATTGATATTTTTTGAGATTCTTGTCCTATTGAGAATATGTAGAATTATTCCAAAAATTTGTATTCATATTTACATTTATACTAATTATAATGTGATTTGTGATTAAATTTTTTAAATTATTTTATAATAATTAATTAGAGTATAAATTTATCATTAATTTATTATTTTTTTCTTTTTTTTTTGTCACTAATACAAACATTGTTGGGATTCCTAACTTTATGTTGCAGACTGCAGCTCACTACTTTTTGTGAGCAAAGGAAAGAAAAAGTTAGGAGAAAAAAGAAAAGTGTTACATAACCCAAAGAAAAAAAGAAAAAAATGATCATCATAATATTCCCTTTTGGAAACGCACGCTCTTGGCTAAAAGAAAAGTCTCTTCCCTTGCCTTTTACGCGTTTTTCGAACAACTTCACATCAACTACTACGGCCTTTTCTCCTTCTTGTCTCTTTCTTAGTCTCCGATCCTCTCCTCCTCATGTGTATCATCTCTTTAACTGGGACCTACTATGTTACTAAAAATTCAACGGACCAGATCTGACTTCTTACTTCTTGATTTTATCGCGAGAAATTGGGGAAGAGTGCTGACGCGTGAAACTTAGTCTTTTGCCTTTTCCGGTGATCGAGAAAAAAGTGAGAGTTTGATTGAAAGTAGGGAGAAAGAGGGTGCGGGGCGTGTGTGTCAAGTGTCAACTTTCTGCATTTATTACCGTTCACGTATCTATGCGACCTCTTGTCGACTTTTCTAAATGATTTGCATTGTCTAAATTGCCCCTATTTGGTACTAGATCTTTAACTGTCGCTCTGTACAAACTAAACAACTTCACTTTCACCCGTTGCGATAGCTTTCATAAAAACACGTGTCGAGTGCAGCAATTATTTTCTTATTACAGTACTATGAGAATATATCATAATGATAATTTATCTGATCTTTCAAAAAAAAAAAAAAATTGATCATAATTTAATATATACATTTATCTATATAAATAATTTAATAATTTTATTAATTTTATTTTTAATTATTTTAAATAAAAAATATATATTTATTTTCTTTAAACACTAAAAAATATATATTTATTTACGTTATAAAGAAAATTAATATATAATTTTTTTTCCTTATAGGGATTAAATTTATGATATAATTTATTGGCACTTATTTAGTAAGTAGTTACACAATTACTTTATAATATTTATATCATTAATTTTAAATTGAATAAATAACAAACTTTTAATTTGATACATAGAACATCTTAATGCATATATATGACTTCTTTATTTTTTATTAAATATATTTATGTGTATTTTAATTATATTTGTTAATAATACATGCGCCACATTCACACTAACGTTATTTGGCTATGATGGAGGAGGCTAGGTTGTTAGTGGAAAAAATTATATAGTACAATATTGGGCAGATAATTGGCTGTGCACACTCTTGAATGAAATGATGGCTAGCATTCCAATTGATCCACCAATGGATGCCTTGGTTGGAGATTACTTGCATGCTGATGGGTGGCACCTACCATAGACCTTCAAGGATTCTTTTCTTGCTATTGCTTTGGAGATTCGCTTGTGGATGTTGGGGTCACGACCTGCAAGCCCTCAACTTGATCAAGAGTAGAGGTAGGACCATATGGGCTCCTTTCATATCGCCATCTCAATCCATCTTATTTTGGCGAGCCATAGAGAACAAACTTCCCACCAATTGCCAAGCCAAAGAAGCAAGGGCTTTGTTTTCCTTCTTGGTGTACATTATGTGGCTCTTTTGAGGAAACTTATCCTCACATTTTTTTAAGTTGTCCTTTTGTACATGTACTCTGCGCCGTTTTAGGTGGTTATTTATTTGGTAGACGACTTCTCACGAGTTCCACTATTCTAAATCTATGGACCTATGGTGATGGATTTAGGTTTACAAATTTGGTAATTTACAGAAAGCAGGGTTACTTTCAATGATCTGGGTGATTTGAAGAGTTAGAAATGATATTCATTTTGAGGATAGGGTAACCTCCTTCGATTTCGCACTCGCCACAATTTGGAGCTTTATAAGGCAGGCTGACATGATACAAAATAGGTAGTAAATTACATTAGGTGATCTTTAGGTGCTCCATAAATTATGAGTGAAGGGCATTTCATGTCGATCCCTCAAGATTATAGAGATCATTTGGCAAGCCTTTGCTTTAGGCTGGCTAGAGGTAACACATATAGTGTTGCTTTTGGGTTGTTGGGTCAAGCTTGATATGCAGGGGTGTTTCGAACATTGATATCCTTTTCAAAGGTTGTTTTTGTATCCCGCTTGGTATTTCATATGCATTTGTGGCAAAACTCGCATCAACAATTCACGTGGTTATGCATGTTGACACTTTTGGATGGCAAAAACTTTGGCTGGAGTTAGATTATACTTATGTAGTGACTCTCCTCTCGAACAAGATCATTCTCATCCCATGGCGATAATATACTGTCTAGGTTGATTAGGAATGGGCACAGGGACAGATGGGGACAGTTTTCGTTATATTCATCCCCAAAATCGAACAAGTAATTGTGTACCCGAAATCGTCTGAAAATTACTTTGGTTTGGGGATGGGTATAACCAGACAGGGATTGAGTACAAAAAAATAATCACTTCATACCTGCTTTTTTTAATTAAAAAAATTAATTTATCATAATTTTTAATAAAATATTAGTATTTTACTTAATAAATAATTTTAATAGATAAATATATTTATATTTTATAATTTAAATAATTTTTTATATATATTTAAATTAAATTAAATTAAAAAAATATTTCGAGTGCCAGTGGGTACGGTTTTACGTAAAATCGTTTTCATCCCGTCCTCGATAATTTATGTTCAAATATTCCCCGAAACAGTACCCCTCCCAGAAAATAACGGATAAAAATCGTTCTGTCGGATCAAATATATGCTGCTAATCGATCCTGCGAATAAAATGCTCATTCCTGAGGTTGATTGCTTGGAGAAAACCTCTCACATGCACTCTTTTCATATTTACTGAGAGGGAAATACAATTTAATCTTTAGAGTTCCTAGCATTTATTCAGTGACATAGTGATAGAATGTACCATCATTTGCAAGTATTTTTGTTCTCTCTAATACTAACAATAGGCCTAAATATAAGTTATAATAAGAATTTATTTCATACGAACTTATTTACTAGTTTCTCTTACTAGTAATACTCATAGTTGTTGAAAGGTAAGATGATAAGGGTACAACAAAGGTGCCATCTTAGTTAGGTTGTCTCAATGCTAGAGGTGACAATTTTAGTTACAACCTAGACCATGTACGCATGAAACAAATTATTTTTTAATTAAAATTAATTACTAATTCTTATATATTTGTAAATATATTATATTTTTTTATCATTATAAATAAATAAGTTGATTAAAAATTATTTTATTTTATTATATAAAAATATATGAATTTGGTATAAAAAATACGAACACGAACACGCACGAATGGTACCTCTAATCGATGCACCTATTTATGCTTGTCATCTACAATTTTCATTTAAAAAAATAAAATAAATGCGTTATATTATTTAAAATTTATCTCAAATTTGAGGTGTATATATATATATATATTTTATTGTCTTAACAAAATCTATGAATTCTATATTTTATTCATATAAATAATCATATTTTAATATAATTATTATGGGATAAAATTATAGTTAATGAAAATATTGTGTCACTAACAAATAACAAGTGAAGTTGCGGTGTACATCACCATAGTATATAAATACTAAAAAATTCCCTGATACACTTGGAGTTCGCCTTTCCTTTCACAATGGCCTTCACATTTGAAAATTATCTCTAATAATGTTGAGTTTAAAAAATTCATATTAGTAACGACGAATTTTTTTTTTGCTAGTACGTTTTCATTCATGAACGTTTCTCTCACGTACTTTTTTCAAAATTCTTTGCTAATTTTCCAAAATAAACTTTAAAAATAATAACAAAGTAAAACATATTTCCTTATTTACTATTTTTTTTGTTAAAAATATAAATAATAATAAAAAAAAGAAATATATAGCATTATAAAATCTTATTTAAATTAAAAAATAGTCTTAAAATATTAATGTAATATTTTGATTTCATTACTCACTCGGATCTCTTCATTTCTCTCTCTCTCTCTCTCTGTTTTTTTTTTTTTTTTTTAAATATTTCTATTTTGTTCTACGATGTTTAAACTTTTCTCCCGTTGTGGACACTAATGTAGAGAAAATTTATTAACTAATAAGTTAAATTGAGATAAAAATAATTTATTAAATATTTTTGACAATTTCTTATAAAAATTAAAAATTTATATTTGATATGCTTAACATAATTAAAAAAAGTTACGTACTGCATATAATGTGTTTATTAAAATTAGATAATTATAGTTTAATTCAACTCAGACAAAAATTATTTTTTTATAATGTAGTCTTATTTTTTATTTTTATAAATTGGTTCATTTTATTTATTTTATTACTAATATATATATTAAAAATATTTTTATTTTTATTTTTATCATTTCATCTAGTCTTATATGTCATCAGATGTGGACTCTATTTTTTTTCTTTTTTTCTTTTTTAGGAAATGAAAATATAAAAGTAATCACTTTACTACATTTAATTTAGAAATTAAACAACAAAAATTGCGTTCCGGATATTCATTTCAATTTTATTTTGTAATTAGTAAGGACATGTCTATATATTTTTAGTTGGGAAAATAACAAAACTAACACCCCTTAAAAATTATAATAACAAAACTAGCACCCCTGTGTTCAATTAAAATTGAACGACGATAATTTAGACTCGTTCAATATTGAACGTTCAATATTATCCGTTCAATTAGAATTGAATGACGAAAATTAGACCTATTTAATATTGAACGTTCAATATTTTACGTTCAAATTGAATATTGAACGTTCAATATTAAACGTTCAATTTTAATTGAACACAGGGGTGCTAGTTTTGTTATTATAATTTTTAGGGGGTGCTATTTTTGGTAATTTCCCTTTTTAGTTTTATGCGTGCTTATTTTTTTTTTTCTTTTCTGATTTATATTAATATAATGAAATAAAATGTAACATTTTATTTTATTAGTTTAATACTATTTCTTATTTATTATTAAAATATAAGATAATTTAAAATATTATTCTAAATCAAATAAACCTTTCACTTTTAAAGATATTATAAAAATTTCATTGAATAACTATTATCTTTAATTTCTATTAAAATTCGAAGGTCATCTTTGACATTTTTAAAAGATTTGAAGTATTTGTAAAGAAAATACAAACCTAAAGATAGTGTTGATATTTTCTGATAAATACCATATATACGTATTAATGTACTAGTACTTGTGCATGCTTATTGCATGTGTACACGTTGGTTGCAAGTGCATTGCTCTTTGGATAACTAGCTTTGGACATGTGCAAACGCAAATATTGGTGATTTAATTTTTATTTTTTGGGTCAAAAATGAAAAAAAAAAAAATTCATTAACATGAACAACCCAAGCAATACAAGGTTCAAAACAGACTCAACAAAATAGCTAAATCAGACTTAACAGCTTCAACAAAATACATCCTAGATCAGTACCAACAACAATAGCTAAGCATAGTTATCTATGGACTGCATGACTAACAAATAACTAGCATCAACTAGCAAACAAAGCCAAAGGAGACTCAAATTAAGGAACCCTATGCAATCTGGCAACTAGCTCAAACAAACTTGAGAGAGGCATCCAATAACAACCAACAATGAACAAGCATAAATTCAAGACTCAAACAACCTTACAAAGGAAACTAAAACAAATACCTATACAAATACCAAGACAAGAAAATAACAAAAACTTTCATCCAGCATCTAGTACGAGCTAAAAAGAAATCTAGACTCAAAAAAGACAACTAGGAAATTGCATGTCGAAGAGAAAAACGATTAGAATACCAACTGAAACTGTTCAACTGAAGGAGATTGACAACAATTTCATTATTGAAATTGAGAGGAAAACTAAAACAAATAACAAAAGAAAATCAAAAAACAAAAATGGAGGTGATGGAGAAGTAGAGGCGAACAAAGAAAATAATGAGAGGCAAATGGGGTAGGTGATGAAGATGAAGATTGATAAGGCGATGGAGAAGCAAAGAAGACAAAGAAACAGATGAAGGCCGTGAAAAAAATCAACAAACCCTAGAAGAGCGTTTTCCTAAGAGATGCCTCTTACAGGCTCATAATTGTTGGTGATTTAAATTTGATAAGTATATATTAGTGTTAATTTTTAAACAATAATTGTTATTGCTCATAAATATTATTTAATTTTAAAAGAAAAAACAAAGTCTTTAAATATGATTTTTGTTTTACTTGTTTTTATTATAACAAGACAAATATTGATGTTAAACTTTGTATAAAATATTGCAAGAATACACTTAAAATAAAAAGTTAATTTAATTGTTGCTGTAGTGAAAAATAATATAAAATAATAATTATGCTATGAGCAAAATGTGTGATAACTTATAGCAATAACATACAATTCAAACATGATACAAATTAACAAGAGTAATTTGATATGATATTAACAAAATTTGAATATAATATATATATATATTAGTCGACTATTTTTTAGATATGAGTTATGATATAATGTCAACACAAAAATGATTACTTCAAACATAAATCGAATTTGCTAATAAATGAATTCATCGAATCTGACCTACTCTTTAAAAGATTAAGAATGAAAAAATGAATTGTCATCCTTAATGTAATTAAAATAATTATTCAAGGAAAATAATATAATATTTGTATAAAAAAAGGAAAAAAAATAAAATTAATACATAATAAAACTTCACAAAAATTATTCATAAGAAATATTTATTATAAAGACTTTTTGATATTTATATGTGTATAAGGGAAAAAAAAAACATAACAACCAAACTTATTGGGATTGGTACCGTAGTGGTACTCCTTTTTCACCATATTATCAAATAGTGTCAATTTAGTACCCAAATTCATCAATTTTTTTTAATTTAACACCCGAATTTATAAAATAGTTTTAATTAGGACCCTAGTTCATAAAATATTTTCAATTAACTACCCTAATTCATATATTTAGTACCCTATTTTTTCTTTACAATTTTCAATGTTGGAACCAATTGATGAATTGAGTTATTACATTAAATTAAAATCCTTTAAAAATATGAGTGAAAATGAGTATTAGTTGATTAACTTGGGCACAACTATTGTACATGACCCAAACTTATTATACCTTTTTATATATAAAGATATTAGTAACCATATATAAAAATAAATTAAAAAATTAATAAGAAAATAAAATTTAACTATCGTAGATATTAATTCTCAATTTTTTTCATAAATATAGTTAATTATTTACCTTAAACAAATTTTTTTCCCAACCACCTTTTAATCAAGGTTTGAAATATTGATATCTGTAAAAATAGTGAGACTTAAATTTTATGGATATATCGAAGATATTTTTATTGTCGAAAAAATATTAGAAATATTTTCATGAAAATTATATATAAATAAAATTATGAAAACTTTAATAAATCTCAAAATATCAAAACAATCCATTAATTATTTCTTAGATTAGTTGTCTTATTTAATACATATAAATATAAACGAATTTCACATTTATTTTGTCCAATAAATCAAAATATTATAGAATAGATAGTTAAAATGCTTAAAATAATTATTTTAATTCATAATTTTTATGATTAATAAAATTAAATAAAGATGTTTAATGATAATTTATTTAAAAAATAAATAAAATTCAATATAAATGACTTTTTATGTATATTATTCAATATTTTACATATAATATTTATATTATTAACTAATATTCTTCTACATTTTGGCATTGTCATGGACAATGTATATAGATATCGAGATCTTTCAAATATGAATATTTATGAGATCATCCTTGCTTCTAATATGGTGGAAAAAGTTTGGTACTTCCTACAATGCCCTAATTCAAATCTCCACCGAATAAAATGCATTATCAAATAATAATTTTTTTTTAAATAATAATGATTACCAATTTGCTAACATGTATGAATTTATTTATTAAATAAATATTTACATACGTCCAAAATTTTGAGGATTATTCGATGTAATATATATATATACACATACACTTACAAAATTTTGGGGATCATTTTTCTTCCAAATAGAGGTAAGTTATTGAATTTATTAATATAAGTCATTGATTTTATATTTTTATTTAATTTAAAAATTAACTTTAGTGTCAAAATAGACTGCTTTTCATAATTTTTTGGAATAATAATATAATAATTCATAATTGTTTTTTAAAAAAATTCCTCCTAAATTATTTATATATCATATTTTTTTGGGCTAATAGTGTGCATATCTACATATATTTTGGATATATTTAAGTCATAATAAGAAATTAAAATTCTAGATAAACTAAATCACTACTAAGTAAAGTAGAAAGTCACTATTTTAAAATATAAGAATATATTGGGATAAGAAACTTCAAATTCAGCATAAATATAGATGTAACTTTAATCAGAAAACAAAATATAGACTTACAACATTAAAAAGGGAATAAATGTTTTTTTTTTTAAAAAGGTAGCAATCTCATTGCAAAGAACAACAGTTATTATGCATATTAAATATAGAGTATTAAAGTTTAATTTAAACTTTTATATATAATATAGATTATTATGTATATATCAAATAATGTATTAGTATTGAATTAAAAGTGAAGTTAAAAATATAAAATGGTGAAATAACTATGAGATATCTTACTTACAATACCTAATTATTATAACTGTTAGAAGCTGTTGTTTATCAACTCTTCTAAAAGCTTAAGTTGTTAGAAGGAGGACCAAATATACTTTTATACATTCATCACTCCCTCATAAATATTGGCTCTATGCATTATACAGGCTAAACACTTACAAATTAACAATTGCATGGTTACACGGCCCAAGGGTGCAAGTGTTTAAGCCAAAAGTACTTGTGTCTACCATGTCTAAGTCTTTTATTCTTTGAAAACCTAGAAGTTACAAGGCAGGTCTTAAGGTGTTTGAGTTGAAAAAGGCCATGCAACAAGAAATTGATGCCCTTCTTGCAAATGATACATGGGAACTAGTGGAGTTACTTGCTTGACATCATCCAATTACTTGTAAATGGGTGTTCAAAGTGAAGTTGCTTGCTGATGGTACTTTGGATAAACACAAAGCTAGGTTGGTAGTTCAAGGTTTTTTGCAATAGTTTGGTGTTGATTTTACTGAGACGTTTAGCCCAGTGGTAAAAACTACGACTATAAGAGTGGTTATTACCTTGACTCTTTTTGTGGTTGGAAAATTTGGCAGATTGATGTTAATAACGCATTTCTCAATGGTGATCTATTGGAGAATGTTTACATGACTCAACCTCTCGGGTTTGAAGACAGAACATGGTTGGTTTCTCGTCTTAAAAAGGCTCTGATATCATGTTAGAAATTATTAGTCATCAATTCTCCTAAAAACTTAAGTTGTTAGGAAGAGGGCTAATTATACTTTTATACCTTCATCAATAACATGTAGATTAATGCATATTTTAATTTGAAATAAAAATAATTTATTTTTCGTGATACTTAAACAACTTGTATTTTTACCATTATATTGTTCATACTTGTTTGAATAATGGCCATGAGCCATTGTGGCATAATGTTATTTACTATTGTTTGATAGATTTACTTGCTTTATATATATAGATTGCTTGGATGTTTGAATTGTGAGATATTTGAAGGTGCATGTAGTTTGAGTATTATTTTTTTTTCTATTATTGGCTACAAAATATTTTGTGTGGTATTCGTTTGTGTTGGCCTTATGGAATCAGGAGAACGTAACTGGCTAGGTCTAACCAACTCAACTCATTGATTGGCACCCATTTTGTGCATCCCTCCATGCCCACCTATTGCTTAGTATGGAGCTCTGCAATGCCATGCATACAAGGAAATAAAGTTACATATCTTCACCAACAATTATAGCTTTTGGAGCAAAGGTAGCACTTGATCCTAACAATTGTGTTTGAGTGGGTTTGTATTCCTTTGAAGGTGGCAATATTGACTAACCCCTTTGTTTAATGGCATGAATTATGCCTAGTGAAAGTCCCAAATTTGAGCATTTGTTTGGTCATGTGCATGGCGATCAAATATGCTATTTGGTTAACAGTACCAAACTAAGAATCTAGAAGATGCTTGGGATTGTTGTCCCTACACCTATATATAGATGAATGGACTATAAGGAAAAGTAAGGAGAGTGATGGTAACTTCAAGGAATTATACTTTATTGTGCGAGGTGTCACCTAGATGCGTATAGAAGAATTTATGCCTATAAAACATCTCAGTCGAAGGGTTGGAATATTTTGGATATTACTCATGAGGAAGCTTCTATTGTTACGAAATATAGAAGGATGAGAAACACAACCTCTTTTGAGATGTTAATGAGACTTTTGATGAATTCTATGCAAGATTGTTTGACATTGTTGATGTGCAAATTATAATACTCGCATGTTTATAAATTATTTATTGCAATTGATAAGCAAATTTTATAGATAGATTTTTTAAGAAATTGCAATAGTTTTAAATAATCTTTCAAACTTCTTAAAAATCCTAAAAACTAATTAAAAACTGTAAATTAAATCACGAGTAAGAACAAGAACAATGATTACAAAAGAACAATTAATAAACGATTATTCAACTCAATACTAAATTTTGAAGGCTTGTAAATACCAATGAAGGATTTTTGGATATTTAACTTAGTTGATTATACTTGCCTCTAAATATCTTGGTGAATTAGCATGAACGATTATATAAATCAAGATTATTGGCTTTTTTTTTTTTAATGAAAATTTCTACGAATCGAGTAATTTTTTTTAATGATTGAGCAATCAATATCCTATAGATTAGATATATCAACTAATCAATCAAATTGAGCATAAGAAAAATTATGTTATTCAAACCAATGCTATGACTAGATCATCAATTTAAACATTTGATTAAGTTTTTCAAAATAAAGTCAATGTGATATTCCTAAAACTAAATTCTTAGATATTTTTAAACTTATTTATGAACATTAAATTGGCCCATAACATTCAAAAAATAGATATTTAAATAAACTCTTAATCAAGGAACAATCTTTATTTATTTTTAAAGTTAAATTATTTACCAAATTAGATCTAAACAAACATGACAATACAAGCTAAATATCCATAGCAAAATTAGTCACTTATGCTTATATTAATATTCATAGAAAAATAAAATATAACATTCATCTTAAGGAGAGAATAAGAAGTAGAACAATCTAATTATACCAAGGATCTAGGAGATCTAATTACCCACAAATTGAATTGGATAATGTTTCATTCACTAAAAGTTTGTTGCTCTATCTTCTATTAGGTCTTGAGTAATTAGATTAGTGTCCCTTGCCTACATGGATGTGAAAAAATTCAAAAAACAATCTAAAATTATAAACAATTATCTCAAATTGTGTGTGTAATGTTGAAAAATGTAAGGCTTTTTTTTTTTTTTTATAGAAGTAAAGATTGTACATAATTGGAAGTCTCGAAAAATACAAGCATGCTGTGGCATAACTTTTTATATGCAGAGCACAAGCCTCAAATTACCTCATACAAAAATTCGAGACCAATCTGCCACTGCATAAGTTAATTTTCTTGTCTACTTACGTAGCCTTTACAAATTGGTTGGTTTATGATGTAAGGCTTACATGCCTTAGCTTTTTTTGCTTCTAGGTTGCTATTTGAGTATTTCAAGTGTTCTATCTTTTGCTGTTTACATTATTTTGCTCTTTTGAAGCTAAAAATACATGAAATACATAAAAACATACTCGTGACTTTGAAATGATAGATTTATACAAATAATTAGATAAAAGCATTGTAATCAAATCTAATTGTTACAATTAAGCACAATAAATCAAGAAATATTAGTACTTTTCAAGCATTCATCAATTGTCAAAACTTCTTATAATTTAGGTAGTCTTATGATTAAGCTAGTCTAGTGTAAAACGTATTGGCCTTTTTAAAAGATTTAATGACAAGATCACTACAGTTTAGTTTAAAGATATCGATGTTGAATATTCATAATTGATTGCCTCCTTGTATACTTTTGAAATGCATAAAATTCTTCAAAAAAAAAAAAAAAAACAAGAAGAAGAAAAGAAATAGTTTCTCTTTGTTTTGTGAAGAGTTAACAAATTTTGATAAATCTATGAAAGATATTACCTTGTCTATTGAGAACAATGAAGAAGATATGAATGAGAAAGAGATGACCTTAATGGCTTGAAAATTCACTTCTATAGAAAAAATCATCAATAAGAACTTAAGAGGAAAAGTTCAACTAAAAGATGCTTTAGAAGTGCAAAAATTTAAAATAGTAGTAGGAAAAAGTTCAAAAATTAGTGCTTTGGATGTGAAAAAAACTTGTGACTTTGTTGATACTTGCCCAAAGAGGAGTAAAAACAAAAAAAGTCATGAATGTTAGGTGTACATGCACTGAACGCAAAAATAGTGAGAGCGATATAAGTGATTCTATTAGAGGAGACTTAGAGAAAATTTCACTACCCTTATGGCTTTCCACTCTATCCCTACTAATAGATGTTTCTAGAAAGAAGCTCGTTGTCGAAGATTCTAGTGATGATGATTATCCATTTTGAAAGGTGTAAGTTTTTTATAACAAGCAAAGTGAAACTAAAAAGAGCTTGAAACAGGGAAATTATTTAAAGATTGGATAAGCTAAGAGCAAAGAGGAAAGCTTGTCGGTTCACCATGAGAGTGAACATTTAAGTTGCCAACACAAAAACAACATCAACAACATTATTCCTACAATCTTTAAGGCCATGTGCAGCACTTAGTGCTAAGTAATACTAGTTAGCAAGAAACCAAAATAGTTGTTTAAGACAAGTGAAGGTAAAGAAGAGAACACGTAGGAAATTATTAATGCAAGGAATTTGATTACAAGTATGGAAAAAATGTTATACAACTTTTTCTTTTGTTGATTAGTTTTGTTTGTTTCATGAATGAGCTCCTTACCCCTATTTGAAAAAGTTTTTAATCACGGATCAAATAAGCCTAGAGGGGGTGAATAGGTTATTTTCAATTTTTAACAAATATTAAATGTGTAATCTAATCACAACGGCCAGACATGCAATCGCGTGTAAAGATAAATGCGGAATAAAAAACAACACACGATATTTTTAGGTGGAAACAACCTAGGCCACAACAATGACCTAAGAGGAAAACCACCGGTCCACCGGACCACCTAACTATCCACTATGAAAATCAATGTTCAATTACAACCATAGAGTCCAGAACTACCCGTCGCAGATAGATCCCCCTTTCTGTAATTTACTTACGAGCCGTCGCTCCTTTCACAGCCTCCAATAGCTAGATGTCTGGATCCAGACCAACGTTCCGATCTACTTGAGTCACACAAGATCAATCGAACCCGTCACCTTTGATAATTTCGAGTCACACGAAATACCAAACCCCTCACCTGAAACGTTATCACAATAACACAAGTGCAAAGTATGTCCTAGAGCGGATTCAAACAATAAATATCCTAACTAGCAGATTTAACAACATGCGATGTAAAAACAGGATTAGCTAGCAAACTCTAGAACAATCATATAAAGCTCAATATCATGCAAATCAATTAGGCATATGAATAAAACATGAGAACGCCTAAGAATGATAGATGAAGAGAAGAAGTTAAAAGCACAAGTCAGATTTATATAAACTTATTTCGATGTGGTAAATTTTATGCACAAACTAGCTTCCCTTAAATAGAGTCCAATTTTACTTCAAATAGGATTTGCAATAGACTATAACTCTACTCATATCAGGATTTAGTTCTCAAAAGAATTCTACTCATACAATGATTCTATTCATATTAGGATTTATTTCTCACAAGAATTCTACTCATACAAGGATTCCACAATTCTACTCAATTCAGGATTTTGCTTTCACAAGAATTCTACTCATACAAGGATTCCACTTTTAAAACAATTCTACGCAAATAAGGACTCTATTTTCACAACACTTTTATTCACACAAGGATTCTAATTTCTTAACACTTCTACTCATACTAGAATTCTGCTTTCTCATTAAATGAGTCAAATTGGTAAAATTAACACATGAGTCGAATTAAAAAAGAGTTCTAGTAGAAGTGAAAAACTGGCTTGATCGATCTAATGACTGGCTCGATCGATCGATCCAATTCTCGATCGATCGACTAGATTGATCGATCAATCTAGCTCAACCCGAGAGCACCTAGATCGATGTCGTTCCACACTCGATCGATCGATCACTCGATCGATCGAACCATATACTCGATCGATCGACCAACATGTGCACAATTTATTTTTCGTTACAATCCATACTAAGTGTAGTGCACAATTGTGTGAAGATGTATGCATGATAGAATTTTATACCTGTCATAGGAGCGTTGCAAGCTTGGTGACTCCATCATGTATCGTCTGATTAAACGTTGAATTCTTAATCTATATTACAATCAAACATTTTGTCCACGAAAATTGCCAATACAAAATAAACCTTACAATCTCCCCCTTTGGCATTTTCGTGTGACAAAACCACTCTCTCACTACATAACGCTCATAGTTAAAATATCATTACATCAATTACATAGTGGACTGTCTATGATCTGGTGGACCATCTTCGCTTGATACTTGATACGCTCGGTCCATTGAAATTAGACAAATAAATAGCACACAATTTTGACTTGAAAGCCTCATTGCTTATTAGTTCAGTGTATATAAAGGTGCGAATGAAATATAGTGTATGTCCAACATGAATCTTTCTCCCCCACAACTAATAAATGCAACATCTCCCCCTAAATCCAATATCCATAGCAACATGAATATTTCTCCCCCTTTTTGTCATACGAAATTGACAACTCATAAAACAGTTATTGAAGTGGGCTAAAAATGCAAATGAGATCACACATGTATATGTCCAAAGCATGTAGGAGGAATTGCATAAGTCAAAAGAAGAATAATGAAATATGTATGCAATGACTCCCCCTTAGTTCTATGACTCTCTAGACGAAAAATAAATTTAAAAAAATTTTATTTTATTTTTTTATTTATTTTTTATTTTTTTTATTTTTATTTTTGACCAACAAAGCAATAAACTCATTTAAGACTAATAAGCATACAACCAATTGAAAAATTATTTTTGCTTAAATTTTGATCATTCATTGTATTAGCAAAATAAATAGGTCACACAAGCACACTAACACATATAATGGCATATTGACATTCACTTAAAGTAGTATACAGTGTGAACTCCACTTGTATTTCAATAAATTCATTTATGACCAATTTTAAGAGACTCAAAAGAAAATAATTTCATCTATCATGCTAAATCATAATTGAGTCTTCATTCTTACATAATGAAATATGTCTATCAAAAGAAATTTTTTGCTCTTTCTTTTTGTACATGCCAAATAAAATTTTTCAACTAAATTTTTATTTTATTTACCATTTTTTTAAACATGTACGAGCCATAAATCTAATATGATGACTTTCACACTAGTTATGAGGTAGCCCTCTCCGCTCACTACGGTAGCTTCACACATCATAGTAGGTAGCCCTCTCAATACTAGTTATCTCCCTAAGATGAAATATTTTAAAAAATAAGAAATAGAACTCAATATAATTTCGCAGTCAAGATTAGCTCAAGTCTTAGAGTCTTTCAAAATTAATCATAAATTTCACCAATGACATACATGAGTGTTCAGTGGGTGTGTGAATAAGTTCAGTCAATAGTGTCATCACATGGGAACAATGTAAATATGTGCAGAATTTTGAATTGTAGCATAGAATATACAATGAGAATCAAAATAAGCCACAAAAGACAAGGTTGTATAAATATAAGCATTATTTGAATCCAATACCTTGTAGCCCTTTTTTTTTTTTTTTTTTTAAATATAACAAAAAAATAACAACAAAAACAAAGTAAACATATGAAAATACTCACCTAGGGTCATTTAAGCACTCAAATAAAGGTACCTAGGTGGTCTAGCAATAGTGATCAATTGACAGGAAACATACAATCTTTTCTAACTCAAATTTTCATGAATTTTGATTTCTCTATGTTTTTGGGTTGAGACTTAATTGCATTAGGTTTTGAAAGCATACTCTTAAACTCATCTTTCCTATTCAAATTCAACATATGCATGGTAGGATGATAATTATGAGTTCTATACCTATAAGCATGAAGATTATAATTAAATCGAAGAGCATTCATAAAAAATCTACACTTAGGTCGAATATGGCCTTTTCTACCACAATGATGACAAACAGGCACAAACTTAACAATTTTAGTTACTACAGCTGTAGTGGGTGTTTGTGCAAAATTAGTAGCAGTAGAAGTAGAGTTAGAAGACCTTACAAATGTAGTTTTTGAAGTAGAAGGTGTACAGCTTTCATATAAGAATCCAAGTCCACGTGTATCACCGAAAGGCTTACCAATGCTCAACATCTTGTCTAGTCGTTCAGCTCCAATTGTTAATCTCTTCACTGTTTCCTTTGATTGCTCCAATTCCTGCAGAAGCTTTGAATTTTCCTGTTTGATACCTGCAAGACTCAAACTCAACTTGTCAACATGCTCAGACAGTTCAACTTTTTCTTTTTCTAAAACTGATAAATTAAAATCTTGCGAATTGATTTGATCATTCAGTTTTGTTACAGTTATGAGCAGTTTATCTTTTTCTTTCTTGCATTTAATTAAATCAATAAATAATTCTTCAAAACTGTTTGCATTAAATTTAGCAAAAATAGATTTACTTCCCTCATCATCTGAGTCAAGGTCTGACTCACTGGAGTATCCACCAACAGTTGCTGTAAAAGCTACGTAGTTAGAGTTAACATTTTCTGAACCACTAGCTTGGTCTTCATCACTTTTTGTGTCACTAAGGGTAGCATTGAAAGCTTTTCTTGTCTTCTTCTTCTTGTTGGCACACTCAGCTTCTGAACTCATTGGCACGAATTCTCTTCCCTTACGATCTCTTGATTTTTCTTTAATCTGTAGATCTTTTCTGTTCAACATTTTCTTGAGTTTTCTAGCTAGGATGAGTAGATCTTCATCTTCTATATCATCACTATCACCATCATCATCATTGGTGGTTTTGAGAGCAATACCAATGTTCTTTTTGGGTGCTCGAAGGTTCATCTCAAATGTATGAATTGAACCAACGAGTTCTTCAATCTTGATGGTGTCAATGTCTTTGCTTTCCTCTATTGCTGTAACCTTTGCTTGAAAGCGTTCTGGTAGTGAGCATAAGACTTTTCGAACTAACCTGCGTTCATCAATTTTATCTCCAAGATTTGAAGAAGAGTTAGCAATATCACATAAATTAGCATAAAACTCAGAAAACATTTCATCCTCCTCCATTCTAAGATTTTCAAACTTAGTAGCTAGCATGCGAAGTTTTGTTCGTTTAACTTGGGACGTGCCCTCATGGGCAACCTCTAAAGTGTCCCAAGCAGCCTTAGCAGTTTCAATATCAGAAATACGTCGAAATTCATCAGGAGATACAGCACTAAAGATAGCATTGATGCCCTTTTGATTCCAACCACTACCAATTTTATCTTGAGGAGTCCAATCAATCCTAGGTTTAAGTGTGACTACATTATCCTTGGTAACCGTAGGTGGTTCCCAACCATAAAGCACAGAGTTCCAAACACTTTCATCTAAGGAACGTAAAAAGGCTCTTATACGAGCTTTCCAATATGGGTAGTTAGACCCATCAAAGTAAGATGGACGGGTTGTAGAAGAACCCTCTCTCATATGATCCATAATAAGGTCCTAGGCAACACTAAGTATATCTAGTGACCCGCTCTGATACCAATTGAAAAAGTTTTTAATCACGGATCAAATAAGCCTAGAGGGGGGTGAATAGGTTATTTTTAATTTTTAACAAATATTAAATGTGTAATCTAATCACAACGGCCAGACATGCAATCGCGTGTAAAGATAAATGCGGAATAAAAAACAACACACGATATTTTTAGGTGGAAACAAACTAGGCCACAACAATGACCTAAGAGGAAAACCACCGGTCCACCGGACCACCTAACTATCCACTATGAAAATCAATGTTCAATTACAACCATAGAGTCCAGAACTATCCGTCGCAGATAGATCCCCCTTTCTGTAATTTACTTACGAGCCGTCGCTCCTTTCACAGCCTCCAATAGCTAGATGTCTGGATCCAGACCAACGTTCCGATCTACTTGAGTCACACAAGATCAATCGAACCCATCACCTTTGGTAATTTCGAGTCACACGAAATACCGAACCCCTCACCTGAAACGTTAGCACAATAACACAAGTGCAAAGTGTGTCATAGAGCGGATTCAAACAATAAATATCCTAACTAGCAGATTTAACAACATGCGATGTAAAAACAGGATCAGCTAGCAAACTCTAGAACAATCATATAAAGCTCAATATCATGCAAATCAATTAGGCATATGAATAAAACATGAGAACGCCTAAGAATGATAGATGAAGAGAAGAAATTAAAAGTACAAGTCAGATTTATATAAACTTATTTCGATGTGGTAAATTTTATGCACAAACTAGCTTCCCTTAAATAGAGTCCAATTTTACTTCAAATAGGATTTGCAATAGACTATAACTCTACTCATATCAGGATTTAGTTCTCAAAAGAATTTTACTCATACAATGATTCTATTCATATTAGGATTTATTTCTCACAAGAATTCTACTCATACAAGGATTCCACAATTCTACTCAATTCAGGATTTTGCTTTCACAAGAATTCTACTCATACAAGGATTCCACTTTTAAAACAATTCTACGCAAATAAGGACTCTATTTTCACAACACTTTTATTCACACAAGGATTCTACTTTCTTAACACTTCTACTCATACTAGAATTCTGCTTTCTCATTAAATGAGTCAAATTGGTAAAAGTAACACATGGGTCGAATTAAAAAAGAGTTCTAGTAGAAGTAAAAAACTGGCTCGATCAATCTAATGACTGGCTCGATCGATCGATCCAATTCTCGATCGATCGATCCAATTCTCGATCGATCGACCAGATTGATCGATCGATCCAATTCTCGATCGATCGACCAGATTGATCGATCGATCTAGCTCAACCTGAGAGCACTTAGATCGATGTCGTTCCACACTCGATCGATCAATCACTCGATCGATCGAACCATATACTCGATCGATCGACCAACATGTGCACAATTTATTTTTCGTTACGATCCATACTAAGTGTAGTGCACAATTGTGTGAAGATGTATGCATGATAGAATTTTATACCTGTCATAGGAGCGTTGCAAGCTTGGTGACTCCATCATGTATCGTCTGATTAAACGTTGAATTCTTAATCTATATTACAATCAAACATTTTGTCCACGAAAATTGCCAATACAAAATAAACCTTACACTATTTATAGTTCTCCTCTTGCTCAACCAATGGTTAAGATTGTTATGTGTGTTACTCATTCAAATAATGTATAAAAATCTCTTTGAAAATATCTCTAAAAGATAATCTAGTAAATATCCTAGTTATATCAAAAAACTTATAAATTTCTAATAGAAATATATAGATATTTTTCAAGGGGACTCTAGATGTTGAACAAATTGGGCTTTCCTCTTATTAAGTTGTAAATCCCAACACCAAGTTCAATAAATTTTCTCAAGCTTATAAAAAAATATCTTGTTCGACTCAATTTTTTTCACTTACTCTGTAAATTAGTGGGTTATGACTGTAAGAAACTTGAGGTTCCATTATAAAAGGTTAATCTATTAGGTAGAATAGCCCAATGACTAATAATGTGAGACTTTGCTTGTATATTGCCAACAATCTCTCCCTCAAATGAAGTACCACATAGTTCAGTTTTTTCTTAATTGAAAATACACAGTCTCTTCGCATTCTACACTGTGTCTAGCTCCCTCCGTCTCAATCAAATAAATCATTATCTTTGTGTTTCATACTATATCCTACTCCTCCTCAGTTGAAAAAACCATTATCTTCATGTTTTACATTGTACTTCAACTCCTCTCAAGCCCACAAAAGGCCTCGAGTTCATGCATGATAAAGCCCATAGCAAGCCTCAAATTAATGCAGATGGAGTTTACAACGAGCCTCAAGTTCATGCAAATGGAGCCCATGCAGTTGAAAGAGTCATATAGGTTCCCACAATGCTTAAGTTTGGGGTTGGCCCTGAAACTACTTATAAGGAACTTTGGGTTCCATCCTAAGAGGTTAACCATTACGTCCTTATGAATCCATGAATCATCTCAGGTCTAAGCAATGTGATACTTTATTTGCATATTTTCAATAGTGAAAATTAGTTTCCATGGATGAAATTCTTACATAGACGATTAATATTCATTTAAGGCCATATTTTCCAATAAATTGAAGGCATCCTCCCCCATCTTGTCATTAGTGCTTCTCATGTGGTTGCATCAACTATAGTACAAGTGCACCCATTAGACCTTGTAGAATGCTTAAAGTTGGAATCATATCGGTATTACCATGGTCAAGGCACCTTCTTGTCAACCCCTTGAACCTTTCCCATATATGCTTTATACATAGACATTCCATTAGCTTTGACAAATGTACGTATTTTATTCCTCGTCCTTTCCATCTTTGATGAAGTAAAAACCTTTGCTATAAAATTGTTGGCGAGGTCTTTGCAAGTAGTAATTGAACCGATCAATTGATTGATGCCCTTCATTTTCCTTGTCCTTTAAAGAAAACATGAATGACTGTAATCTAATGACATCATCCAACAATTCCCCAAACTTGATCCCATGAAATTGGCTACATGAACATTAGGATCATCTTTTGGGAGGCATGCCAAATTTAACCAACACTATTAATTGAGGGCAAGGTTAATCTCAAATATCTCTGAATTGGAACATAAATAATATCCATCATGGGAATTCCAAAATCTCTTAATGTCTTAGGTTGCTTGGCCCAATGATTTGGTTGATGAGGTGGTGGTTGAACATTATCAACAATAACTGGTTGAATGTCATGAATACCTTCTCTCATTACTATTTGTATTGTTCTTTCAACATTGGGTTCAAAAAAGAAAGTTACTCAAGTCTCAACCTATTCACTTATCTTCAAAAACAAAAGAACTAAAAAGAAATTAAAAATAAAATATCCAAACAAGTTCTAGCTATGCCTAGTATTAATATCACATGGATTACAAAAGGGGCACATGACTTATCACATATGCGTCTCGAGAAGATGCAAGGTCAAATTGAGAGAATTTACCATGATCCACACTTTGAGAATTTTAAGCCCTAATAAAACCAGCTATCTTAGGATTTAAGCCGTGTTTTCGACTCCCTCATCAAATTCCAAGGGTTCATCATGATCAACCTAAATTTAAGCTATGAATCTACATTATGAATTATTGCTTTGTAACGCAGCGTAGCATCAAAGGGGCCCTTTGGCAAACAAGAAACTTCTTAGGGTTCGTGGTTCTTCTCGAGGTGATAACCAAATATGCATTATTCTATTAATCAATTTTCATGCCTTTAATTCCTTACCCTTCATTGCCACCACTAGCTAATAAAAAAACTTATAATTCAAAAGTATACATTTTTTCTTCCATATGTGAAAGAACGTAACGATTAGGGTTGCCATCGAGGCGAGATTTCCGTCCACGTTTTTGAATTTATCTTCTGTTCTCACTTAAAATCCTTACAATGATATATGGATGATCCCTTTGTAAAGAATGGGGACCCATGAATAGGGAATGAGAATTCAAGTAATATTAAAATTATTATTTTTAAATTTTTTAGTAATTTTTTTTATTTTTTTTATAAAAGATAAATTATAAAAAAGATTCAATATTGAATATTTTATGATGAGAAGGAAAACAAAATTTCGAGTCAATAAATAATATTATATGATAAGAAGAAAAATAAAAATATTTAACAATAAATACATAATATTTTTTAATAAATAATATTAATAAAATTTTGTTACAAACTAATTTGAAGTAATAAGAATAAATTATAAAATAATCATATGATTTTAGATTTTTGAATTTAAGTAAATAGTTTAAATAGTTTTTATAAAGCAATTATTGATAGTTTAAAAGAATAAAAACATAATTAAAAGATAAAATATATAATATATAATGCATTACTTAGGATTAGTTTGAGTTATATGTAATTGAATTTATAAAAAAATTAAAAAATATAAATTTTTATATATTTATTTAAATAAGGTATATAATTTTGAAAAACAAGACATAGAATGCAATCCCCATCCTTGTTCCATTAGCATTATAAAATATAGATTATTGTTTCCGATTTATCGTTCTTTATTCTCTATTTTATTGTCCAGTTTTATTCTTACCTTTAATCAAATAATCTCTGTAAAAATTTGTTCTATTAAAAAAAATTGACAACCCTACGATCCTCTCTTCCCACACGTTCAAATTTGCATTAATAGCTCTCAGTTTACTTATCATATACTAATGCCCTTTTCAGACCTAAAGATAAAAGCCATTTGATGGAATATTATGAGACAAAAGGGCCCATTTACTCTTTTCACTAATGCAAGCCAAACCCCACTAGCTTTTTGTCACAATTATATACAAAAAGTGATAATGTTTTTTTTTTCCTATATATGAATACAAAATGTGATAATTATATGTCATCAAGGTCAAACTTCAAGCAAACACATATACATGGCAACAAATCACTCACAGCTGGAGTGAGATAATTGAGAGTCAATTATTGCCTTTTATAAAGCTCTTGGACCTTTTAGTAGCTTCTTGCACTCAAAGCAAGTAGACTTTCTAGCCCCCTCCTTTGCGATAAAAGCGTCCATCATATTTGCTTTTTACACAAGCAGTCTTCAAATAAAAGAGGGACTCTTTGCTGTAAATATACTAAAGAAATGCAAAAGAGTGATATTAAATTACTAATTACCAGTGTAACTATATATTAGATTTATGAACATGAATGTGAGTTCGAACCTCGTTCTTATAACTAGTTATGAGTATGTAAATGTTATTTTTAAAAGGGTGATAATTGAGTTTTTTTTTATTTATGTTTTTGTGCTCTGTTTCACGACTTATTTTTAAATGGCATTTAAAATAAAATAAAAATTAAAACACTTAGAAGCCGTTGGAAATGTAAGAGGTTGGTTTGAAGGCAAGCATATTGATTAAATAAGAAATCAATATAGGCTTTTCGACTTCATGCGGTTTGTTTTTTTTTTTTTGGTGAAAACTAAATGGTTTTCTTTTTTGTTATACATAATGCGCATAATGAGATACGTGAGGGGCAGCCAAAAGCAAATATGGGTATTTTTGAATTCTTTGTTTTTTTATGTGTATGTGAGTTTTGAGTATAATGGAGGTTCAGATTTGAGTGTGATTTTGGGTTCTTAATATTATTCCTGAAATACTGGGTATATTCAAAATTTATATTAGTGGAAATTTGGGACTTTGGATATGGATTAGGCAAATTGCCATAGCAATTTGGTAATTTGGGACAAGGTATTATGTTTGTGATTTCTTTGTTGATCTTTTGATCCGCATTCATTTTTGTTGCTTATGGTGTTTGGTTGTTCCCAACAAGTAGTATTCAGTGTTAATGGTTGGGAGGTCTTGGTTGAATAAAGATATGGCAACGTCAAAGGTAATAATGGGTGCAAAACGGGGCTTCTTAAGTTGAACTTGTTTAAGAAATTGTATTCCTTGAAGATGGACGAAGGTTATGACATTAAAGGTCATGTAAATAAATTCAGACACTTTGTTTCTGAATTGTTACAGGTTAATTGAAGGTACAAGATGAAGATCAGTAATAATTTTGTTGTCTTTGCTGTCTGAGTTATGGTTCATTGGAGTCTTCATTGCTTGAAGGAAAAAGTAAATTGACAATGAATGAGGTGTTATGGCTCTCTTGAAAAATGTCAATAAGATGAAACTAGATAGTTTGGTATGTGGAGATTGTCTTGCTACAAGGGGTGATTCAAATATTGCAAGAAGTAGATCTAGGAGGAGATATTCGAGTAGGTATTGAAACATGTTCAAGCCTCGTCCAAGATGTAATATTAAGTGTTTTTAATGTCACAAGAAAAGGCACATAAAAAAGAAAGACTGAAGGTCATAAGAGACCTTAATGAAAAGAAAATATAAGTGCTAAGGTGACTCAACTTGTGCTAACAAGAATGATTTAATTTGTGTGACAACTGGTGATGGTTGTTGAGATGATTGGAGTTTGTATTCTGTTTGCTCCTTTCACATGCGTGCAAACAAGGAGTTATTTGATATCTATAATCCTTGTAATGGTGATGCTATTATGGCTAATAGTTCAAGGAGCAAGGTGTTGGTATGGGTATTGTGTAAAGATGAAGATATTTGATTGAGTTGTCCGATACTAAGTGATGTAAGGCACGTTGCCAACTTAAGGAAGAATTTGGTTTTATTGACTCAAGTTAGATACCTTGGGTTATGGTTTTTATGCAAGGGATGAGGTTATGAAGGTTGGCAAAGGTTCATTGATTATTATGAAAGGGAAAAAAAAGAAGAGTTAGCCAATACATTGAAAATCATGTTCGAGGTGGAGTTGCAGATGCAGCTAAGAGTAAAGTGAATATTGGTGAAAATTTGAACTTGAAATCTTGCACTAGTAGTGATAATGTGAGGCAAGGGAACAAGTCAAATTCGACAAAGAGGTTATGATTTTTGGTGGTGAGAATATGGTAGTAAAGGGTTGCTCTCAAGGTGGAGCAAGTCCAAGTAAAGTTGTCTTCGATTGAAGGTGAAGTGGGTGCATCCTACTCGTAAATGGGGTGCAATGAGGGCGTCTATAGGCATGTCCTAGTTGAAACTTGATGCTAATGATTTTTTAAAGCAAAGTAGTTAAGTAGAGATTGTTGGAATAAATGAGAATTAAAAAAAACAAAATATTTGGGAGCCATTAGAAAGCCAAGAGGTTGGTTTGAAGGCAAGCATGTTGATTAAATATGAAATCAATCTAGGCTTTTTGACTTCATCCATTTTTTACAGCACGTAGGTGAAAACCAAAAGGTTCTCTTTTTGTTATATACAATATGAATAATGAGATTAGTGAGGGGCAGCCAAAAGCAAAGAATAATATGGGTATTTTTGAGTTCCTTGTTTTGGATATGTTTATGTCAGTTTTGAGCGTGGGTTTGAATGTGCTTTTGGGTTCCTAATATTATTCTTAAAATACAGGATATATTGCGTATTAGATTAAATTCTTTTTACTAATAAACTCATATTATATTATATTAAATAATAAATTATAATTATTTTTGATAGCTATATAATCCATATTTAACAGCCTTTTAATAATTATAGAAAAATAATACCGTAATATAATAGAAAATTAAAATTCCTTTTAACTCTTTATCCATGTATATTATAGTTATCTTCGGTTCTATTTATTAATATTCATTCCACTTGTTCGCCCCATTTAATAATAGAGTGATTATCTTTTTGGTCCAACACTCCTATAGACATTGAAACAAATGCAATTTTCAAACATTATATCAGTAAAAAGTAACTATATATATATATATATATATATATATATATATATATATATATATAATAGAACTAATACCAGATTCTTGCAAAGAAATCAAACAAAATTGGTTAAAATGCTTATAAGGAAGAAAAGATCCAGACTTTAAATACAAGTACCATACTACGTGGTGATGAGGCTTTGGAGGTGAGTCAAAGTAACTAGGCAGATAGCTGGCAAAAGTAGCATAAGCAGTTAGGACAGGTAGTCCTAATTGATAAAGGTATAGGCATTCTATCTTTATTGAGTTGTATTAACTGTTTATTTTCTTAGTGAATTTACTGCTACGTCGTTCCCTTAAGCAACTCGTTGATATTACTACTTAGAATTGGAGCTTAAGTGAATTTATCACGTTACATTGTTGTGTTTTCTTGATCTACTGCATGATTTAGTACAATCATTGTGTTATTGGAGTATATACCAACATATAAGAATTATATTTTGATTGAAAAAATTTTATTACCTTACTCTATGTCTGCTATTTGTCTTATTGTTTATACTTTGTTTCCTATCTACTTATTATTTGTTTAAATTTTTGTAGCCTATAGGAGAGGGGCGACTCCTAAGGTGTTCGTATCACCTTACCTTGGTTGTTAGTTAGGTCCAGATTCTCTCAATTGGTAGCCGAGTTGATGCACCCTTTTAGAGTTTAACCACTCTGGCATTGATTTCTTTCTCGTACTATGCATATACTTATTTTTCTCTAGGATGAATTCCAATGAAAGAGTTAATATAGGGATACCTCCCATTCTCAATGAGCATAATTATGCCTATTGGAATTCATAGATGCGAGCTTTCTTCTGGTTTATAGGAGATCGGGTCTAGTTCCAAGTAGAGAATGGCTGGATGCCTCGTATGAAAATAGAAAAAGATGGAACTATTGTCGCAAAGCCTATGAAAGAATGGACGAAGGACAAAGGCAAGGAGAATATTGGAACAATAAAGGGTTATACGCACTTACTAAGGCAATCATTCTAGAAGAATACTGACGAATTTCTATTTGCATCACCTCCAAATGTGGGACATTTTATAGTCAACGCATGAGGGTACCTTCCCGATTAAAAAGACCAAATTGATGCGTATAAAGAGAGACTATGAGCTAGTTCAAATGGAGGAAGAGAAAGTGATCACAATTTAGATAGCCTTCAAAAGAGAATCTTTAAAAATTAATAAGATCTTTAGTGATTTCCAGGCTTTGAAATTCACCAACTCCTTACAAAAAAGGACCAGCACTTCAACTAATAAAGGAAAATTCTTGCTCTTAAGACTGCAAAGAGTCAAAGAAAGTGCCCCTATTAAAAGTGATGACTCATCTAGTTTGGATGAGGAATAATTCGCTCTATTTGCTAACTAGTTCAATAAATTATTTATGAGTGAGAGGAACGCTCCAATAAAGTCAAATAAAGAAAGCTCCAACCAAAGAGATTCAAGAGCCACAGTGGAAGACTCTGATCAAGAAGAAGAGAGACCTTAATCTAGAGGTCAAGTTGGACAAATAATGTGTTATGAGTAAGAAAAACTCTAACACATAACTTCTCAATGCTAGATAAAGGAACAAGAATTTGGGAATAAAGTCATGGTGGCAGAGGTTAATATTTTGGATAGTAGCCATAGTTCGAAAGAGGATGAGTCGTTTTCATGGAAAATAAAGATGATCCTTCCAATATGACCTCTCAATCTACCAAATTTTTTGATGAGGATAAGCACGATAAGCTTTTGGATACATACAATAAGTTGCTTAAGGAGCACATTAAGACTAAAAAGGCTCATAAGATGGCTATGGACAGTCTCAACTTTAAAGAAAATTAGTTGTGTGCTCTAAAAATCAAGCTTAAGATCAAGAAGTCTTCTCACAACTTGGATAGAGATGATCTTTGAAAGAAGTGAAAGTTCATACAGAAAAGGTACAATGACATTATTGCTGAAAGTGAAGCCAATGAATCAAGAATGAAGTTTCTTAAGCAATGTTTGAAGACTCTTCGTAGATTTGAAGATCAGCGGATAGTTAGTCTGGATCTTACTAAAGAGCAAGTTGAGAAAATCACCCTTATAGGAAAAAAAGTGATGATACTAGAAAGTGAAAAGGCATATCTTGGTCATGCCTTATTTGAAAAGGACAAAGAGTTGTTAGCATTTCAAGAGAAAGTCAAAATTTTGGTAGTTCTACCGGATTTCTTAAGGCATCTATTGAGAAAAAAGATGATCTCGTCACTGCTTTAAGTGCACAGCAGTCTGATCTTAAAAAGGAGTTCAAACACTCTAGCTCTATTGATAAGAAACTTCTTATGGGTATATAGAAGTTGGATGAGATTTTAAGTGGTATCAAGGCACCCAGAGACTGATGCAGGCTAGGTTTTATGGATGAAAGTGATACCTTTTCTACTGTTGTTGCTCCTCCTTTTCTCATCAAGCTAATTTATGCAACTGTTGTTTCTCTTTTCTTCATCAAACTTGTTTCTGAAATATTTATGTGTTTGTCTTGATCAAATAGCATGCATAGTTTCTAAGCTGGGATGTATGACTTGTATGTATGTGATTTATAATTGATGTTCTTCATGAGTAATGATTTAATCTAATTAATATGATAGTGAGATTATGTAGTTTACTTGAGAGATGAATGCATGCATAGTTTATGGTTAATTGATCATATAATTTTTTGCTAATCACTTAGGGAGGAATTTTAGGGTTTGCATGCTTAAGAGATTGGAAGATTAATGACTTCCTAGGCTGTTTCTCTCATTCATATTTCTTTGTTGCAGTTTGTGTCATTGAGGCTTAGCTTTTAGTTATTTAATTTTAACCACTATCTCTTGTTGTCCAAATAATAGTATTAATATTCATGTTGGTACTCGTTTAATAATTATAATTTCCTCGTTGGTTTGACACTCGTTTTTTAAATGTATTTATCACTTGTACGCGCCCCATATACATGCAGTTTATTGTGGTCAAGTTTTTTGCACCGTTGACGAAAAAATTTATAATTGGTAACAAATATCAAATTATGATATTAATATTACTAATTTGGACTTTTAATTTTCTATTTTAATGTTTTTGTTATATGCCTAGGTTGATATATGAAAACTTAATCCCTTTAGATCTAAAAATTGAAAGAACTATAAGTCAATTGAGAAGGGAACAATTAGCACAACAAGCCAGGGATATATGGCAGAACACAGGGATCAACAAATTCTGGTTGCTCGCAAATCTTTATGGGATTATGCAATCCCCCAAGTAAATGAATCTCAATCTTCAATAGCTGGATTGGGAATCAATGCTAACAACTTTGAGCTTAAACTAGGTGTCAATGAAATGATACAAGCAAACCAGTTTGAAGGGTTAGTTAATGACAATCCCAATCTACATCTAGCTTCATTCTTAGAAATATGTGACGCATTCAAGATGAATGGTGTCTCAAAAGATGCAATCTACCTTTGCTTATTTTCGTTCTCATTAAGGGACAAAGCTAAGGCATGACTACAATTACTACCAATTAGGTCAATCACTATATGAGATGAATTGCTCAAAGGTTCTTGTCTAAATATTTCCCACCTTTGAAGACTGCCAAGCTCATAAATGATATTACATCATTCCAATAGTCTAAAGGTGAATCATTTTATTAAGCTTGGGAATGATTCAAGGAGCTTTTAAGGAAATACCCTCATTATGGTCTTCCCACATGATTTCAATTGCAAACATTTTATAATGGATTAATGGGACAACCAAAGACTATCATAGATTGTATAGCATGAGGTGCTTTAATGAACAAAACTGAAGAAGAAGCATTCACTTTATTGGATAAGATGTCATCAAACAACTGACAATGACCTGTAGAGAGATTAAACCCCCAGAAAGTAGATGGAGTGGAATATGTGGAAACCATAGCAACAATGCAAGCTCAAACTAATGCTTTCCTGTTAGGCTTAACCAAGAAGTTAGAAGGTGGAGCAGTTGGGGTAAATATGATGCAAACACCCTGTGTAGTGTGTGATTTTTGTAGTGGATCTCATTCTATTGAAATATGTAGGGACCTTCTCAAAGCTATGAACTTTGTCAACAGTCAAAAATGCCAAGGGAACACCTACACAAATACCTACAATTTAGAGTGGAAGAACCACCCAAACTTTTCTTGGAACAATAACATTGGAAATCAATTTAACCACCAAACATTCCCACCTAGTTTCCAACATCTACAAGCACCTCCACAAGTTCAAGACATGAAGCCACTAGCTAACGACACCATAAGTGCTTCAAAAGGTATGATAAAAAATCTCATACAATTAGTGCATAAAAAAATAAGGCAGATAGAATCCAATTATGAGAATTCTATTCATAACTTGGGAAGTAATAGGCCAAATAGTTCAAGCTCTACATCAAAGACCACAAGTAAATCCTAAAAGACCCACAAGTAAATCCTAAAAGACCTACTAAGGAGCAATGCAATGCAATCATAACAAAGGGTTGGCCTTTGATAGATGATTTGGAAAACCTTGAGATGAAGAAAAATAGTGGAAAAATAGAGCTAAAGTTGAGTCTAAGGAAGTTGTATTGGAGAAGGAAACTAGGGAGTCAAGGAAGAAAAGTGAAATCTACACTTTATCTATTCCTTGTCCCTAACGGCTCGTTAAACGCAATAAGGATGCTCAATTTTCTAAAAAGCTGGATAAGTTCAAGGAACTTAATATCAACGACCCACTAATAGAAACTGTAAAGAAAACACTTTCTTACATGAAGTTCCTAGAGGAACTACTTGCTAGAAATAAGGAGCTGGGGAAACATAATACAGTGCTAGTGACAGAAGAATCATGTGCAGTCAATGTAAAACAGGTTCTCTTAAACAAGAAAATTCTAGTAGCTTCATAATCCCATGTATTGTTGGGAATTCACACTTTAAGGATGCACTTTGTGACTTAGGTGCAAGTGTGAATCTCATGCCCTTATCACTATTCAGAAAACTTGGATTAAGGGAACCAAAGGCCACCTCTATGGTCTTGCAAATGGCAGATGACACAATGAAGAAACCAGTGGGTGTAGTGAAGAACATTCTAGTCAAGGTGAAAAACTATAACATCCTAACAGATTTTTTCATCCTTGACATGGACAACAAGGAGATTTCACTCTTCTTTAGGAGACCCTTTCTAACCACTAGAAGGATACTAATAGATGTAGAGAAAGGCGAGCTATTCTTGATAGTTCATAACGAAGAAATCAGGTTCAAAGTCTCTAAGCATTTTGACACTTCCTATGCTTTTAGGAAAAATGAAGCAGTGAACGTTGTCACTACCCAAATGCAAGAAAGAAAAATTGATGTTGAGAAGACAAAGAAAAATGAGAAAAATAAAAATAAATGTAAAACAAATGAGGATACTCAAAAGTCACAACAAAGAGGAAGTCATGGTCATTCAAGAACACACATGCTTGATCAACAAAATTGTAAGTGTAGTCAAGCCAAACAAAGCCAAAAGGGGGATTTTTTTTTATTGGAAGAAGATCAAGGATTATAGCATTTCAACCCCCAAATAACGCACTTGAGGGTTTGTCTAGCCAAGGACATAAAATATGGCACAGGTTGGGACACAACTCAACAAATTTTTACTTGCTTTTATTTTCATTTCATTTTGTTTATTTATTTTAATTTAAGCATGTCTAACATAGTTTACCTTTTGTTTGCTAACAAAATTTTGAGTTTTATAGGTTGGGCCGCAGCATTTACAATGTTGAGCTATTGTGCCATGCTCTTAGGTTGGATTTGGAAAACACGAAAAATCTCATGAGCTGTGGTGCCCACAATGAGGGGCTCTCAAGTTGCAAACTGGAAAATACACAAAGGTGCGCATTGCGGCGAGAAATTACCTGACATTAACATCCCAAACTCGAGCATTGGTTTAAATGTTTTGAACTTTTCTTTAACATTGCACACTGTATCTAATGATATTTTTGGTGAGTGTTAGACAATGAAAGATGCACATAAGCTCCAACAAATAAGATATATCATGCATGATGGAAAGGAGTAATTGTGAACTATGAAATACATAGCACTAACTTCACCATTTAAAAAGGAGGGTAATTAGGGACAATGTGTATCTTAGGTTGGGGGTGGAAAAAAGTGCCTTTTTTAAATTTTGCATGTGTAATTTTTTTAGTTTGTTTTTGCTTTTATTTTTTTTAGGATAATTACTCATAGTCAATTCAAACATGAATCAATGAAATGATAATTAACCTTAACATTTAGAGAAATTTAAACTTGCTATAGTCGAAAAATTGATATAGATATGCATTGAACTTTGTGTGAAACTCTTATAGCTTATGGTATGAAAATATGTTAATTTGAATATTTGGGCCCCATTGTACATGAATTTTAATAAGCATATAATTGTCAACAAACTCTAGAACCTATTCTAAATAAATTCAAAGCAAAATCATAGGGTTTACTTTGCTTAGGAAGTGATCTAGGCAATTCTTGGAACATTTGAGCCTTTTAAGCCAACCAAATAAATTATATCCTTAGTTAGCCTTCCGAGCCTAAATAAATGTAATTCAAATTTTTTGCCATATCTACTATAATTAATCCTATAAGCCATGCTTTTATTTTTATTAACCACCTCTTAATACTTTCAAGAAACTTTACCATGCACACATAGTTGAAAAAGTATAAAAGGCAATATTCCCAAAATGACAATATATAATATGATAGGTTGGGGTTGTATAATAAATTCTTACATTAGTGAAAAAGAATAAGGTTATAGTGACTTATGTTCTTATTGCTAAAAAAAATTTGTGCCAAGAGCTGCAATGGTAAAAGTTGTAAAGTTGGTAGAACAAAACACTTATATATGGGTGAATGAAGTAAATGATTAAGTTGTATGTAAAGAGGCTTGATGCCTGATGTTTTTAAGAAACATGTGTTTTTGTGCTCACAAGTAAGTCTCTTATTTTGATTTTTCTTTCCATTCTTTCATGACCCCATACCCTAGCCTTTCATTACAATCTTGTTAAAGACCTATTGATCCTAGATAAAATGGCTACCCTATATTAGTAGAGAGTGAATTGAAAAATAGACATATTAAGTTTGTAATTATGTGTATGTTCATTGCATCTTTATAATCTTGAAATAATGATATTGTTTTATGAATGTCATACATGAGAATGTCCAATAGTGGATTGAATGGATGTTTAAGAGTTGAGCACAAGGTGATATGAATGTTTAAATGATGTTTGACTAAAAGTGATATTTAAATTATCTGTGTTAGGATTTAACTGTAATTTTTGAGATAAATTTGGAAAATTGATGTCTGGATAGTTAAAGTTTAGTTGAGTCTTTCTCTTATTTTAGTTGAGTAAGATATTTGTGGGTATCATCACTATAAACTCTCATGAGACTACAACTCATCCACTAGGGACACCTATGAGTTTAAAGGCTTATTGCATACGCTAAATGAAACTGTGACTATTTACAAAAATGATCTAATTTTAGTTTAGAATCTATTTATTTTATTCATGCTCAATCTCTAGCTTAATTTCATCATTTTTTTGACTAGAGACTAGCTAGAAGTTGGTTGGGAGTTGTGATGCGCATATGAAATACGCAATTATTCTTTGACTATTTAGGATTAAAATAAAAATTTATGACATAATTATGTTCATTTTATTGAATTATCACACAATTACTATCTTCTGAGTTACCAAGAATGTTTTGATAGATTTCTGGTATTTCAAGTTTAAACAAAAAATATGCACGTCATACGACACACCACATGTAGTGCAAGGCAAGAAAATTGGCACACAAGCACTCGCGCTTTAGCCCAAGTCTATTGGTGCAACGGCCTGACCCTCTTAGATCAAATTGTGTATTTTTGAAGATCAACTTGCGTAGCACTTGAAGTATATTAAGCAACGGTGGTGACCTCTTGGGTTACAATTGTATTCCCAAAATTCAACTTGAACCAAGGCAATGTATTGTTTGAACTGTGGCCTGCGTAAAGTTTGTGCAATTTTTGGACTTGATTTTTAGCATTTCAATTGTAACCATATCCTATTGTACTTAGGTTTTGTGTGTACTTATAAATGCGTTGTTAGGGTTCTAAACATATGTAGAGAAAAATATACATAATTATATAGTAATATTGTGTGTTAATCATAGAACTAGATCAGTTGAAATCAGCTTCAAAGAGCCAAAGTCTAGCAGAGATTGAAGAGAGAAAATTCGAAGAGCAATTTGAAGAACAAAATTGAGAATTATAAGCATCGAAGATTGGGTAATATTTATCAAGAGATTGAGTGTGTTAATATCTTTTTCAATTGTAAACCCGAATTTAATGATCATCAATTATTCTATAGAGGCAGTAGGTAGCTTTAAGAGAAGTATCTATATATTTGTCTTGATCAAATGGCATGCATAGTTTCTAAGATGAGAGGTATGATTCGTATGTGTGTGATTTATAATTAACGTTCTTCTTGAGTAATGATTTAATATGATTAGCATGAAAGTGAGATTAGGTTCGGTTATTAAATGCATTCATAATTTAGGATTAATTGATCATATAATTTTTTGCTAGTCACTTTGGGAGGAATTTTGGAATTCATATGATTAGGAGATTGGAACATTAATGACTTCCTAGGTTATTTCTTTCATTCATATTTCTTCACTGCAATTTGTGTCATTAAGGCTTAGATTCAGTTATTTAATTTTAGCCATTATCTATTGTTTTCTAAATAGTAGTATTAATATTCACTTTGGTACTCGGTTAATAATTATATTTTTTCACATGGGTTTGACCCTTGTTTTTTAAAAATACTTCACTTGTATGTATCCCGTACACTTGAGGTTTAGCGTGGTCACTTTCCATCTTTGTAATACTATTAGCTGATAACTTTACGAAAGTAGAGTTATTAAGCCACTTTCTAAGGTAGATATTTTTTCTTGTTATGCACTTAAAATGGCTTAATTTATGCTTAATTGTGTCAATGTAAGTGGATAGAAGAAAATTAGAGTAAAAATAAGCCAAAACGGGAAAAAATTAGTCTAGGTTGTGATGCACATGTTGCTAGACACATGCTAGAAACAGGAAGCCCTCCACCTAGGCGAAGAAAAAGTTACCCCAAGGCGCACGTTTCTACACTGACAATTTGAGACCCGTGGGCCTTGGCAGAGGAAAAGTTGGGCCATAGGGCATGTACTTCCACTGGTGATCTGAAAGTTGTTTTTCCTATACGTGAAACATGGCAATTTCCAATTTCCTATTTGGACTACAATTATTTGTGTCTTATAGCACTCAAACCTATAAATAAGACTCTTAACAGCCAAAGCAATTCATTCACACATTCCACTATTGACTTAAATCTTAGAGAAGAAGGCAGCAGATTTAGAGAGAAATACATCAAGAGAGGGATTGAAGATTGAAGGCTTGAAGTTATTATTCACCAAGTTGGGTGTATCTTTTATTTCCTACCTTTGTATTTTCTTTTCTCTTTTTCAATTTTCTCATTGTTGGAATTTATTATATGTGATTATGAGTAGCTAAATCTATTGTTAGGATTCCATTCAACTCAACCTATTTATGCAATGAATTAATTTATTTTGTCATCCTATGTGACATGTGGTATTTCAATAAGATATTATTATTACCTCATATTGATTGAGATAATTAGGTAATGAATATCAAGAGACTATTTAATTATCATATATGATTAATTGACATGGGATGCTTTATATAATCCTATTTGTATGCAATTATACCATAGAGGCAAATAATAGCTTTGAGAGAAGTATCAAATTGTTTGTCTTGATGGAATAACATGCATAATTTCTAGAAAAAATCTTATGTACGTAGTCCATAAATGTAGTCTTAATGAATAATATGCAACCTAGTTAGCATGACATATGACAGAGGTGATTAGGTGAATTATAATAATGCATGTCATTTACTTGAGAAATGAATGCATGCTAGTGTAGGGCTTTAGATCAAGTATCATATCATGAATTATTTGGGATGGTAAATTAATTCTTGTGTGAGAAGTTGAGGGATAGTGGAATCTTATGACTCTTTTCCATTTAATTAGTTAGTGTGGATGTATTGGATCAAATCTTGTAAATATTATATTTTCATTATTTTATTATTTACGTCTATCTATTTTTCATTAGCATAAATAGTTTGCAGTAATCATAGTTTGGTACTTAAATCTTTATTGATCAAATTATCATGGATACAACAACTCGATCTTTAAATACTTATCACTTCTACATTGACCCATGCACTTGTAAAATCTATGTCATTGGCAACTTGCCAACTAGTGCTTGAGTTATGTACGTAATAGCTCTAGGAGATTTGAACTCGACCGGATTTTTAAGAATTTCTAAAACTAAGAACTCTTGAATGGCTTATACCTCACATGCTTATATGAAATAAATATTATATTTTAACTCTATTGCCCCTCATCACTTCTAAAGAATGCAATTTGAACACACTATTTTTGGGTGTGATTTAGTTTGAGTTAAATTATGTTTTCCTTTCTCTCTCTTCTCTGTAATATTTTTTGTACTTGTTTAATTACTGTTGTTATATTTCTAAAAATTTATTTTTATGTTTTTCCTTGCTTTTTATATTGCTAAATAATTTTATAAAATTAAAATTTTTAAATTTTTTAAAGGGCTTTTTTTCTCTCTCCTCTTCTTTAGGATTGCTCTCTGAGCACCCTCGCCAAGGCTTCTCCGATCGCTTACCAAGGTAGGATTTTACACACTCACCAACCACTTCATCAAGAGATCAACGAGCTATATGAATTGCTCCTAAAAAAGCCTTTCGATTTCATTTTCAAACCACAAAAATTTCTAAACACTTCCTATCCTCAAACATTTTTACCCTCTATCCTTCCTACTTAATTTTAACCTTTCAAATACTTATACCTTACATATTTCCTAAAAAGACTAAGAAAATAAAAATATCCAACAACTCTCAAAGTGATCAAGATGAAGGCACTTCTACTTCTCACCAGAATGCCCTACTCCTTTTATCTACAAGCACTCGGTCATGATTGAGGAGTTTCTTGATGAATGCTTGAAAAGAACTAATATTTTTTGATTTAATGCGCTCAGTTGTATCAAATATATTTATTTATAACTCTTTTATCTTATTATGTGCATAATACTATAAATTTGGAATCACATGTATAATTTTGTGTATTTAGAGTATTTTTAGCTTCAAAAGAGATAAATAATATAAACACACGAAGACGGGGACACTTAGAACACTCAAATAGCAACCTAGCAAAAAAAAGGACTAAGGCATGCAAGCCTTAATAAAAAACTAACCAGTTTATAAGAGTTATGTACGAAGACATAAAAATCAACTTGTGCCAAGATAGAGAATTTTGTGTCCCATGGCACACTACTCGTAGGTTTTACTATGGAATAATTTTCAACTTTGTGGTGAGGCATGAAAAATTGTATACCGTGGTACGCGAACTTTTCTGAGGAGTCCGAGTTTTATGTAACCCTTACAATATAAATACTCCCTTACAATTCCACCATCACACACAATTTTGAGTTGACTTTTACACTAAACGAAAAGCTAGTTTGGGGTTGTGATGAGTGCTTGGCAAGCACTAATATTCTGTAATTTATTATACATAATTGTGATAAATAGATTTGATAATAACGCTTTTATTTAATTATCTGCATAAATTTATTATTTTGGAATCAAGGGTATGTTTTTGTGTATTTCAAGTGTTTTAAGTTTCAAAATAGATAAAAAAAAATGTAAGCACACGAAAACGGGACACTTGAAATAGTCAAATATAAACTTAGGTGCAAAATGGATTAAGACATGTAAGCCTTTCATAAAAAATCAATCAGTATATAAGGGTAACATAAGTAGACAAGAAAATCAACTATACTATAGTGGAGATTTTTGTGTGCCATGGCACACTGCTCTCAAGTTTTTGTATAGGACAATTTTAAAGCTTATGTCACGGAAGATAAAAAGTTGTGTCGCAGCGCGCTTGTATTTTTGGAGACTCCTAATTCTGTACAACCCTTATATCTATAAAAAAAAATTCCCTTACGTTTCCTGCATTACATACATGAAAACACAATTTTAAGACGACTTTTGCACAAATTTTTAAAATTTTTGTAGCTTTTATACATCCAAGGGGGTTGCGCCAATCTCAAGGACTCAAGACATAATAGAGGGTAGAGATACAAATTTTTGGTAAAAAAAATCATCTAATCCAATTTGCAGGCATTTAGACCTCCTAGGTTCTTGGTGTAATTAGATTATTCTTATTCTTTTTTTCTTCTTGTGATATATGTTAAGATTATATTTGTTTATGAATTTTAATCTAAACATGAGTGGCAAATTTTATCATAAATGTTTAACTTTTGTTGCCATGTTTGCATAGATATATTTTTGTGAATGTTTTAATTGCAAGAATAAATAAAGATTGTTTCTTGATTAAGAGTGTGTTTAAATATCTATTTCTTGAATTTTCATTAGTCAATTTGAAGTTCATAAATAGATTAAAAATTTTGGGAATTTAGTTTTATCATATTGACTTTATTTTCATACACTTAATCACTAACTCAATTGATGACCTTGTCATAGCATTAGTTTGTTTGACATATTTTTTCTTGTGCATAATTTGATATACTTCGATCTGTAAGATATTAATTAGCTAATCATAAAAAAAAAAATTAACCGTCCTATAGGAATTTTTGTACATAATAGGAATTTTCGTATATAAAAGGAAAGCCAACAATCTTGAGTTAAATGATCATTCATGTTAATTCACCATTATATTTTGATGCAAGCATGGTCAACTAGGTTGAACGTCCATAAATCTTCCATTGATTCCTATTCAAGTTAATTTAAAGTTAAAACATTATTTTGTGACTTGTTCTTTGTCATCATTATTCTTGATCTTGTTTTCAATTTGATTTATAGTTCTAACTTGTTAGTATTTCAATAGTTATAAGGTTCTAATTATTTAGAATTTTAGTAGTTCTACGATTCTAAAGAAGTGTGAAAAGTTCATTTAGAACTACTGCAATTCCTTGAGAAATCGATCTTAGAGGTTTGCTTATCGCATGGTATAAGTGATTCGTACACTTATGAGTACTATAATTTGCACATCATTTCCTTTATCCATGAGATGTTTGCATTCTTTTCAAGGATTGCTCTTCACCCTTACTTACTCTTATAACCATGCTTTTGTACACGAGTTTTATTCTGCAATTCGTCCCCAATGCTCTAGTCATTTTTCTATCACTTTCATGTTGAGGGGGCATGAGGTCACATTTTCTCCAGATAATGTCATTCACTACTTATCTCTCCCTAACATGAAAGATCCTTCTTTTCCATCTCACAAGTCTTGACTTCACCGATGATTATGATCGTCTCAAAGCGCATGATTCTTTTGTCATGGCTGCCATTCTTGTTGGACCTGATCTTAGGCATGGTGGTGATGTTGTTTCTCTTACTCAAAACTCCCTTGGTCACATGCTTAGTAACATAGTTGGTAATTGTGTTCATCCTTGTTCTCACTTCACTTTAGTGCCCTTTTCTAGAGGTCACTTTCTGTGTGCTATCATGAACGGTGAGTCTATAGATCTTGCAAGCATGATTTATTGAACCATCATTTTTTGTTCCTTTACTTATAAACTTCTTCTCTTCATTAATCAAGACGGATGTGTTGATTCATAAAGATGGACAAAGTATAGCAAGACATATGCACTTGGAATGTTGGGGTGCTTGGGGAATCTTGTTCGTGTTCGAGTTTGTTCATGAGAATGAACTTCTTTAGGTCACCTTGCATGAATGTATTCTGTTTGATGCTTGCCTTATTTAGGTTGTGCAGTGTTTTGCCACTGATATCCAAAGTAGGAGATTGTAAGTCCTTTGAGTTTTCGTTGACGTTTTCATGTGCAAAACACGGAGTCTATTTTATTTGTGTTTTTGTCTACCTATATGTAAGGTACTTTACTGGAGATCATAATATACACTCATATAGAACTGAACACTTTGTATGTTGGTATGTTACACACACTACAGGGTGGTTAGAAGCATGTAGTTTGCATATTTAGGTGTGTTTTTACTTAGATTTGATTTTCACAGATTGTGAGTATTTGCAGATTTTAAAAATGTTAATTTTTTCCTTAAAAAACTTATTTTTCTTGGCTCGTAAAATTGCATTGTGGTCCTCGCCAGTGGCTTGCCAAGGTAGGTCGACGAAGAGTCAGCAAGTTTCTCTCAGTGTGGTCTGGGACTCATTTAACCTCACTAAGACACTCGCAAGGGGTTTGCTAAGGAATCATTGAGCCCTCACCGAAGTGATCTACTAGAGGTCAACAAGGGTATCGAAAGTTGGAAAAATCATATATAAATTCTCTCTCTTTTTCTTGTTTCTTACCAAAAATTATGCACTTGATTTGTGTTGTAAAAATCTAATATTTTGTGAAAAAATGTTCTTGAGCTTTGAAATATTTTTACTTTTCTAAATCATTAATACGTAGAGTGTTTTTTTTGTATTATTGGTTCGAAGTTGGAGAAAAATATCAGTGTGATATTTGGAGAAAATATATTTTTGAAAAGTGTTTCCTTATCGCCAATACATTGAGTGTTTTTCTATATTGGGATGCAAAGTGGAGTTGGAGAATAATATATTTTACAAACGGTGTTTCTGTGTCAACAATACATCAAGTGCTTTTCTATATTGATGATACGAGGTGGTTTTACAAAATCATTCTTAGGTGTGTATGTTTTCTTGTTTAGGATTCACACTTACTGATGGCAGGTATGAGTACTACATTAAGTGGTGATGAGGCTTTAGAAGTAAGCTCGATCCCGTACGAATCAAAGTAGCTATGCAGAAAGTTGGCAAGAGCAGCATACGAAGTTAGGATGGACAGTCCTAACTGATAGAGGTATAGACATGTCATATTTATTGAGTTGTATTAAATGTTTATTTTTTTTAGTGAATTTACTATTGAGTGATTGCCTTAAGTAACATGTGGATATTACTACTTAAGATAAGAGCCTAAATGAGTTTACCACGTTGCATCATTGTGTTAGCTTAATCTGCTGCATGTGTTAGTACAATCACAATGTTATTTGAGTATGTGCCAACATATAAGTTTAAACTATGATTGGAAAGCTTTTACAACTATACTCTATTTCGACTATCTATCTTATTGTTTATACTTTGTTTCCTATCTACTTGTTATTTGGTTAAATTTTGGTTGCTTGTACGAGAGGAGCGAGTCCTATGTCTGCTTGTTATTTGTTTAAATTTTCGTTGCTTGTACAAAAGGAGCGAGTCCTAAAGTGTCAGTTTCACCTTGCCTTGGTTGTTAGCAAGGTTTGAACTCTCTCAATTTTCATTCACTTACCAAGTGTTTGTGGAATCAAAAAGGTGTTCCTAGATTCCTTTCCTTATAAGTCTAACCTTGGATTCTGAAGTGAAGAATTTGAGGTTGACCATGTCTATATATTGACTGACATGATCAATCTCAACCTCCCATTAGTTAGGGATATAAGAAAACAAATTAAAAAAAAAAAGAATTTAGAGAATCATGATCATAATATATCAGTTTTGAAAAGCTGAACCTGTAAGCTCGTAGTTGACTTTTTTTTTTCAAAATCTGACCTATCATACCTTTCCAACCAAGATTAAGATTAAGACACAGAAACATGCATTTTAAAGCTTATGACCAAGAGATTATTATGACATGAAAATACTTGAGATACTAGCTTCCCATATTCAAGACATCCCAAAGCCAATTCTCGCTGAGCCACCGTACTCTAGGAAAAAACTAAACTGCTTACCCCTTCAAAGCGACTTAGGCGGTCTAGGGGGATTATGTTGGTTAGTAAATTAACCAAGTACATGTGGAGCCATTTAATTGGTCCACGTTAATTGTTGAAAAGTCAAACGGTATAGTCAGAGTACAATCATCTTTGCAAACAATCACCTTTTTAAAATATATTAGTAGAAAATTCTCGAAACTCACAAATTTTTTGAATTTATGATAGATAATTCTAGCTCTATGCCTACAATTATTTAAGTGGAAAATAGGATAAGTGGATAACCTTCATTTCTTTATTTCCTTAATTACAACCCAAATAAAATTATGAATGAGTTTGAATAATATATATATATATATGTCAAATTAAATTTCATGATTTGACATTTTTCATTATGTTGCAAATAATTTAAAAAAAATATTAAAATTACGTAAATTTATACCTACATTTGCACTTAAATCATTTATATTCTAATACATGAAAGAATTCTTCTGGAAAATGAAGAAGTTGTTCATTTTTTTAGAAAATTTTGATACATGTCATAATATAATTAATTTAGGTATAAAAATAATTACAAATTTATGTATTTTTAGCACTACTCCTTAACTTAATTAAAGTTACATGCCTTTTCAACTTAGTAACTTAATTGTGAAATCTAGTAAAGAGGAATGCTACGTTACAAAAATTTATACTCATTTTTTGTACTCACATTTATTATACTGTAACAAAATTATCTAGAAAATTAAATTACTTCTTCATTTTTTAAAATAACTTTTTCATGTGTCATAATATGATTGATATGAGTATATAAATAATTATAAATTTATATGTTCTTAACATTTTTAAACCAATCATATGATGAAATTTGGTTATCTCAATATATATTATGAATTTGTTCCAACACAATGCCGATATTGATAGTTATGTTCTAATCAATGACAAATGTAAAAAATAGTGAGAGAGATTCAACTCAATAAACAGCCAAATCTCGATAATGCTGACAGCTAAGGATTCACTCAACTCGTAAAAAAAGCATAAGTAAAACAATAGTAAAAACGAAATAAAAGTAAGCACACAAAGCAATAAGAAAAACAATAAATGCTTTCCAATTATTGAATAATTTTTATATGCTAGAACATATCAAAATAATCCACTAATTGTACTTACATATGCAACAGAACATTCAAACGCAACAATATAAAGTAGTAAATCCACTTAGGCTTGACCACGCAAAATTGCAAATATACGGGATGCGTATAAGTAATCAGTATTTAAAGATATAGTGTTGAACCCACAAGAAAAAGTATAATTAATAACAAATTACCAAAGTAAATATTACTACAACTATTTGGACGATAAGACATAAAAGCTAAAATTACGAAACTAAACTAAATGTAGCAAAGAACTATATATGAGAGAAATAACCTAGGTAGCCATTAATCCCCCAATCTCTTAAGTATGTGAATCCCTAAATTCCTCCCCAAATAATTAACAACAAATAACATGATTAATTGACTCTAAATTATGCATGCATTTCTTTCTCAAGTAAACTGCATATAATATAATAACCTAACCTAATCACACTTTCATGCTAATCAGGTTAAATCATTACTCATGAAGAAATTCAATTATATATCACATACATACGAATCGTATCTCTCAGCCTAGAAACTGCATATGCTATTTGATCAAGACAAACATATAAACAATTCTCTCAAAGCTACCTATATTTCTCTATAGATTAATTAATGATCAAGCAATTAACAATTCAAATCAGATCAAATAATATAATTAAAAATTGAAATTAAAAGAGAGGAGATAATTTAGATCAACACATGTAATTGGGTTTGTAAAACCCTAGATTAATAGAAAATTAGCTAGACATGATGTTCATTATCCAGATTTGCAATTGAATAAAACATTAAAATTCTTAGAAAAAAGAAAATAGTAATAACACACTCAATCTCTTGATAACTATTACCCAATCTTCTATAATTCTACTCTTGATCTTGTTCTTAAAATTGTTCTCCATAATTTTTCACTACAATCTCTGCTGGACTTATGGTTCTATGAAGATTGATCTAATTCTCAAAATTTGTGTATTTTTTGCTGTATAATTCTATACTTTTCTCTCTATAATTTCTCTATTCATTTAGGACTCTAATAATGTATATATAAACACACACAAAACCTAGGCACAATGAAATTTGGTCACAATTGGAATGTTGGAAATAAGGTCCAGAATTTGCAAGAACTTTACACGGGCCCCAACTCAAACATTCAACCATTGTGGTGCAAGTTGAAATTTGGAAATATAAATGCAACATGAAAGGTCACTACTTGGCTCAAAGTACTTTACGCCTCGACATGAGTTGATCTTTAAAATTGCACAAATTGAATCGAGGGTGTCAGGCTGCGGCACTAATAGGCTTGGGGAGGGACGTGAATGCCTATGCGCCAATTTACATGCCTTGCACCACATATGTCATGCCGCATGACGTGCACATATGTCATTTAGGCCCAAAATACCTAAAATACATCAAAACATGTCCGGTAACTCCGAAAATAATATTTGTGCGATAATTCAATGAAATGAACATAATTAGGTCCTAAATCCTAATTTAATCTCGAATAATCATTGGATAATTGCGTATTTCAGATGCGTATCAAGGCTCATATCCTAAGTGGTAACATCCACGGGTTGCTTAAGGTAATCACTCAATAGCTAAATTCACTAAATGAAAATAAACAATTATACATACTAGATAAGGTAAACACCAATACCTCTATCAGTCAGGACCTCCCGTCCTAACTGTCTAAGCTACTATCACCTGCTCCATAGCTACTTTGATCAACACTGAATCTAGCTCATCTCCATAGCCACATCACCATGTAGTGTGATACTAGTACCTATAATCAGTATTTATGAATTCTCAATAAGATAATAATTTTTCAAGAAATGATAATTTGTAAAAACACCTTGTATCAACGATATGGAATTACACTCAACATATTGTTGACACGGAATCTTCAAACAACTTGAATAGTGTTTTAAAATAAAACCTTTGTATTGCAATAAATAATCACACTAAATGTATAGAAAATATGGAATCACAAATTTTTAAAATAAGAAATTTATTTTCAAAATCTCAAATCATTAATACAAAATAGAGCACTCAACGTATTAATGATTTGACAAGGCAAGAGATATTTTGAATTTTAGAAAGAGCTGTAAAAAGGGCAGAGTTTTTGTTATAGAAAAACTTATGAAAACAAATAAAATCATGACCCTTGTGGTCCTACTAGGACAAGGTCACCACGAGCTACCAGGGAGCCCACTACAAAGTCCAATGATTAGAAAAAATAAAACAAAATAAGTTCACTGACCTACCTCGATGAACACCTAGTGAGACCACAGTGAGCTTAAGAAAAAAGATTTTTCCAGTTAAAAACTTAAAAAAGAAGAAATCTTATAAATACCCAAATTTAGTAAAACATAAAGAAGGATAAAAACACATTTTAAACATGCAGACTACATGCTCCCAACCACCTCATGGTGTGTGTAACATGCTAACATACAAATTAATAAAATTTAAGTGAGCGTGTGCGATACTGATCACAAGCAAAGTATCATACAAAGAGGTATATAAAAATACTAAGTAAAATGAATTGACTCCATGTTTTGCACATAGAAATGCTAACAAAGACACAAAGGTATTTACATGCCTTACAATCTCCCTTTGGCTTTCTGTGGTAAAATATTGCGCAACCTAAATAATGCAAGCATCAAACACAATGTATTCATACAAGATGATCTAAAGAAGTTCATTCCCCTGAATAAACTTGGACAAAAACAAGACACCCCCAACACATCTATACTCTAAGTACATTCATCTTGTAGTGCTCTATCCATCTTCATGAATGACAACATCCATCTTGATGATAACTCCAACTCTAAGTGAGCTATAAGGTCCAAGTCTAAATTTGTATCTTGTACACACGAAATAAACACATACCCATGAAAGTATCGTACAGATCTTCGTGTAGTCTAACCAAATACTATCGTGTTACCCCTACACAGATAGACATCGATAAGATAAACACAAGTAATCAAAAAAATCCCCCTAAATGCATGAAAGTTAGATAACATGATGTGATGCAAACCTACACTCACATCTCAACTAGTGCAGAATACATAAATAAACATGTGCAACAAACAAACTTCTCCTCCTTTTTGACACAAAGTCAAAGGAACACCCCTATATAAGGGAGAGAAGGCATACAACATGAAACACATATAGAGATGAAATAAAGCATAAGTAAGAAAAACAAATAAACAAACAAGGAAACATAGGCAACAAAAACAAAACCTGCCTGTAGGGAAACCACTGCAACTCAAGGAGAGAGGTAAACACCAATAGCCTTTCTCAAATTTCAAATCTAAAAGAGTCTAAAGGTTTCATGAATAAATCAACTAACTATTATTAGTACTAATAAATTGCAATGAAAGAGTGTTGAAATCCACTAAGTCTCTAATGAAATGGTGTATAATGTCAATATGTTTTGTCCTTGAGTGTTGAACAAGGTTTTTTGAAATATAGATAGCATTGGTGTTGTCACAAAGAAAAACAAAGTCCCTTACCATTATACCATAGTCTTTCAAAATTTGTTTCATCCTTCCTTTCATACCAAGCACGGGGGGGCTTGTTTTAAGCCATAGAGGGCTTTCTTAAGTTCCATTACATGAATGGAAAAGTGAGGATCTTTAAATCCTTTGGGTTACTAAATTTAAACTTTCACTTTGATCACACCATTCAAAAAGACACTCTTAACATCCATTTGGTAAAGAATAAATTCAAAGTAGCAAGCCAACCAAATCAACAATCTAACACATTTAAGATGTGCAATGGGAGCAAAAGTTTTTCTTCAAAATAAATTCCTTCAATCTGAGTATAGCCTTGAGTAACAATTCTTGATTTTTTCTTGTAAATAAATCTATTTTAATCTTCTTTATTCTTATGCAACCAATAAACCAATGACATGTTTATCTTCAAGTCTAAGAATTAGATACCACACATCATTTCTTTGAAATTAGAGTAATTCTTCTTGGATGGAGTTGACCCAATGTAAATCCTACAAGGCTTCTTTAATAATCTTAGGAAGGATGGTAAAAGTGTAGTAAATGTAGTTGAGAGAATTTTGAATTTGTCTCCGAATTTTAACGCTTCCTTCAACATTTCCAATATTGTTGTCAAAGGGATGAGCACATTTTGCCCATTTTGGTAAAGTTTTCTTTTCTTTATCAAAAATTTTAGAGGAACAATCAACATCAGGAGTAGAAGAAGAAGTAGTAGGAAGAGCAGAAAAATCAATAATAGGTAGAACTTCATTAATCGAAATAAACTCAAGTGAACCACAGTTTTCAAATAAATTGCAATCGTCAGTCTCAACCATCTAAGTAGCCCTAAATCATCAATTACCATATTGATTGATTCCATAACGACAAATTCCTTAAGAATGTTTTGTAAGATTTTGTAAATCATCAATTACCATATTGAAGATTTTGTAAGCATGAATATTTCCATAATAGCCCAAGAAAATACCAAGGTTACTCTTTGCCTCTAACTTTCCCAAATTCTCTTTGTCCTTGAGAGTGTAACAAGTTCCAAACACTCTAAGATGTTTGATGTTGGGTCTCTTGTTATTGAACAATTCATAAGAAAATTGTCCGGTGTCGAGTCTTAAGAAGCAAAGGTTTAACATGTAAAATGCAGTGTTAATAGCTTCACCCTAAAAATATCTTGCGAGATTCTTACTGGAAAACATCACCCTGGCCATTTTTTGAATAACTATGTTCTTTCTTTCAACAATTCCATTTTGCTTAGGGTTCTTTGGTCAGAAAACTCATGCTGAATACCAAAATCATCACATAGTCTAAAACTTAGAGTTCTCAAATTAATTTCCATAGTCACTTCTTATTTTTAAAATATTACCAATGGTTTAATTTTTCTCATTATGAAGTTTAATATAGAGAGCTTTAAAGTTGATAAAAGCTCATGACTTCTCTCTAAGAAGTAAAACCCAAGTGTACAACAATTTCCAAGATATACTTTTTTACCTCCAATGCTAGCAGTACGCATTGGTCCCATCAAATCTATGTGAAGCAACTCTATGGTTCTTGAAGTTGAAAGTTGCTAATTTTTATTATGTTGACTTTTACTTTGCTTGCTCAACTGGCAAGGTCCACGTACATGGTTTGGAAGAGAAGAAATCTTAGGTAGTCCTTTAACAGTTTCAAACTTAGAAAGTTTACTTAGCATTTTGTAGTTAGCATGACCAAGATGTTGATGCCACAATTCTTCAATACTCAAGCTGGCCCTGTTATGGAGAAAAGGAGGAGAATAAGAACCAACACAGTAATAGTTATCACTAGATCTGATACCCTTCACAACAACACTTTTTCAGTTGTCATACATCGTACACTCTATTAGATAACTTAAGAAACACTTATCATCACATGTTTGACTAGTGCTGATAAGGTTAGCTTTATGTCCGTTGACAAAAAGGATGTTTTGAAGTTTTAGAATCCCCGTAGCACGAATAGTACCTTTTTCATGAATTTTAGCTTTACTACTATCACTAAAAGTCATTGTCCCATCTCCAATCATTTTAAGAGAAGTAAAGTATGATCTGTACCCTATCATATGTCTGGAACAACTACTATCAAAGTACCAAATATTTGAAACTTGTGCCTTGAGAGAGCAGTGTGAACAACTTTGCAAAGGTGATCAAGTGAGGGGTTAAAGATATCTTTAAAAATTTTGAGTTCTTTCAGGTAAGAAATAGCTTTTTTTTTAGAGAAATGGGTTCAGATGTTAGAGAGAACAGTTCAAAAGATCTTCAATATGACTAAGGATGTCAGTATTAGACTAAGAAGGGATACTAGGGGTAGGAGAAAGAGATAGAAAGTCACAAGAATCAACTTCAAAACTTAGAAATGGAGATTCAGAAACATGGATAAAAACTTTAGGAGAATCTTTAGGTAGGATAGGGCATACATAAGTGTTAGCTTGAACAAATAGAGGGGAAGAAAGAGAAGGAGTAGTCACCTCATCAATGTAACAAAGACCTCTCATATCACCAAGTGACTCTTATCCTTTTTCTTAGTTCTGTGCTCAATATCACCCATGATCTTTTTCAACTTGAGATGCTCATAAACCAAATCGTTGTAGGAGTTTTGCAAGGAGAAGCCATCATTAACATCAACCCAACTAGTGAATTGAGTAGACTTTTCTTCAGTATGAGAAGCCATCAACACATTATACTTTGAGAAGCCAAACCTTTCAGTATCAACTTTAATAGTGCTGAAATCATCACCATAAATGCTTTCCAAGTAATCCTAAGTTTCCTTAAAACTTTTGAAGCTTCAAATATGATCTTCATCACAAGAAGGAACAACTCCAATGATAGGAAACTTAGGACTTCTGAAGCTTGAAATATGATCTTCATCACAAGAAGGAACAAATCTGATGATAGTGTAGAGTCCAAGATGATTCTTGTTGCTTAAATTAAAGGTCTTTTTTAGTCCAAAAATCAAAAAGTTTGGGGACATTAGTGCCATCATCTAAGTTTTGAAAGGGAATCTTCCATCCATTTTCAATGAAAGACCAAACCTCATCATCAAAGGATCTTAGATACGAACACATCTAAGATCTCCAATAGGCAAAGCTCATGCCCTCAAATAGAGGTGGTCTAGAAACCAAATCTCTTACTCCAAAATTCATTAAGAATAGGGGAGACTAACACGTACGAGGGAAAGGAAAGAAACACTAGTGCTATTAAGCCCAAAAAGGGTGTACTAGCCCTACGAATTGAGATAGTGTCAACTCTATAAAAAACCAAGTTTAGATGATACTTGCACCTAAGAACTCACTCCACTCACACAAATAGTAGAAATAAAATAATAGTAAAAATGAAACAGAAGTAAGCAAACAAAGCAATAAGAAAAGTAATAAATGTTTTCCAATTACTAAATAATTCTTATATGTTGGAACATATTAGAATAATCCATTAATTGTACTCATACATGCAACAGAACATTCAAACACAATAATATAATGTGGTAAACTCACTTAGGCTCCAATCTTAAGTGGTAACATCTACAAGCAATCCCTTAGCAGCGCAATTCAGTAGCTGTCATTACAGCTAATTTGATCCATACTAAATATGGCTCATCTCTAGAGCCACACCACCATGCAATTTGATACTATTATCTGCAATCAGTATTCGTGAATTCTAAACAAGATAATAATTTCCCAAGAAATGATTTTTTGTAAAAACTCCTCGTATAGACAATATAGAATTACACTCAACGTATTGTTGACATGAAATCTCCAAATAACTCAAATAACATTTTAAAATAAAATATTTGTATTGCAATACAGAATCACACTCAATGTATTGCAAATATGGAATCACAATTTTTCCAAAATAAGAATTTATTTTTTAAATCTCAAATAACTAATACAGAAAAGAGCACTCAAAGTATTAATGATTTAATAAGACAAGAAATATTTTGAATTTCAGAAAGGGTTGCCAAAAGGGCAAAGATTTTGATCTAAAAAAACTTATGAAAATAAATAAAGTGAATGGGTATTTATAGAGAAATTTTTCATGCACTGTGACCCTTGCGGACTCCTCATAGTCCTACCACAACCAGGTCCCCAAGAGCTACCAACAAACCCACTGCAAGGTCTAACAATCAGAAAAATGAATAAAATAACTTTGTCGACCTCTCGCTGACCTACCTCGGAGAACACCCTGCGAGACCTCAACGAACTTAAGAAAAAAGATTTTTCAAGTGAAAAACTTAAAGAAGAGAAATCCCATAAATATCCAAATTTAGTAAAACATAAAGAGGGATAAAAACATATTTTAAGAATGCAAACTATATGCTTCCAACTATCCCGTGGTGTATGTAACATACGAATATACAAAATGTTAGAATCTATATGAGTGTGTGCGATACTGATTACAAGCAAAGCACCATACAAAAAAGTAGACAAAAATATTAAATAAAATAAATAACAAAAATACTAAGTAAAATAAACAGACTCCATATTTTGCACAAGATAATACCAACAAAGATACAAAAGAATTTACTGAAATTATTTTTTGTGTTTGAAGTTGGTTGATGTGTTTCAGTTGCATTATAAAAAAATTCTTGAAAATTAAGCATTGATAATAAACGTGCATAGCACTTTCATACCATATCTTAAGTGTATATAGATCTCTCAATCTTCTACATGATATAATACGTGCATTGATTTCAATGCAAGTAGAATGATTTTTTCAACAACATTCATAAATATATATTGAGATATTATCACCTCTACCTTATCCTAAATATAATAAATGAAAATTGATCCAAAAATTTAATTACATAACTATCACCTATCCAAACAATAATGATTAAAGAAATATTGAGAAATTACACAAAATAATTATCCTATAATTTCTTGTAACAAAAATAACATTAAACGAAATTCGATTTATAATAATTTAATATTGTAGTTGATTAAGTTTAAATTGAACAACATTTAAATGTACGGTGTTCAATTTGAAAGTTTTGAGCTGGTAATTTTTTTTTTTTGTAATAAAAATATATTAGCTAGACATAAAGGGTTATATTTTGAAAAAACAACAAAATATCACATCTTGTGTTCAAATTATATATTTTTACAATTAAAAAAAATGATTATTATATCATTTTCTTTGAATGTCATCCAATTAAATGTCGTTCAACTTAAATTAGGGCAATTTAGACTCGTTTAATTTTAAATATCGTTCAATTAAATACTGTTTAAAATTATTAAAGTATACGAAAATGTCGTTTTTCCAAAAACATTTTGTGAAGATAGGAAAAATTCAGAATTTGCATAAAAATAATATTTTATATATGCAATAAAAAAAATCTGAAATTAAAGAAAACATTTTGTTCTTAAATTCAATATTACGATTTTCTCAGTAATAATATTTATCAAAAAAGAAAAATAATTAATTATGGAGAAAATGATAACTGACAGATTCTGATTCTCTGGATTTTAGTTTAAAAAATAAAGTGGAACAACAAACAAGAACTGTGACGATAAATAATTTAAAATGATGTTAAACAACACATGCACTACTCCTCCAAAAAGCTGCGAAAAAGCAGTCTATGGAATCAAATTCCTACAAGATTATAAAGACTTTTTTTTTTTCCTTCCTTTTAATAACAAATATACTTTTCTTTAATATAAAAAAAGTAAAAGACGTTTAATTTTATTTTATTTTTTTATAAGAAAAAAGTAAAAGACGTTTAATACAACAAGAAGACCAAAACATCCAGCACTATAGATTTTGTCTGCAAAAGCAGATATAAACTTCGCAAAAATAGTTAAAACTCAAACTCGAATTAGGGCATCAATTTAGGAATAAAAATTTTATTATAATTGATTAATAAATTTTATGTCTTTAAAATTTTCATTATTTGTTATTATTATATACAACAATAACAAAAAAAAAAAAAATTGAACGAAACATTTATATATAAATTAATATGTAAATATAATTCAATTAATATCAAAATACAATATAAACATATTCAAAAACAGAAGTAATCAACACCGTTTGCTATCCTAACTCGAATGTACGTTATCTAGATAGGAGAGGAACAAGGTAGGTGATGGACGTGACCTTCTTTAAAGCTTAAAACATGCTTTTGGTTAAAAGTTGACCAAAAACCCATAAATAACTTACACGCCATAAAGAAAGAGAAAGTAATAGCACGTATACCTGCTTTTTTGTTGCACAGGGTTTGGATAAATAAATCGGTGTTAGCATGCAATAGAACCTTTTCAGCTTTTCTTTTACTTTTTTTTTTCCATTAATGTGCTCAAACAGTGTCTATGCAATTATGCTAAAATGGTAATACCAAAAACACATTTTTCTACTTATATAGTTTGTATCATAATACCTAATAAAATTATCTTAAAAATAAAAAAATTATTTATTTTTTTAAATTATTCAATTATGTAATGTAATATAAATATAAAAATTACTATAAATTTATGTGATTGTGACATCCTACCTTATTGTCTTGACTTTTTATTTGCATTTTTTACGGGTTTTTGGATTCCATCTTTTACTTTATAGAGGGCGTGGACATTTGCAAACATTTCTTTCTTTTTTTTTACGTTAAAAGTTTTCTTTTATGTCAGGACAATAGAAATGGTTAGGGAAGATTTTTTTAGGTAATAATAAATAATAATAATAATAATAAAATCTAGTATAACTAAAACACAAGAAGTTAGGTACGCAAATTAAGGAGAATAATAATAATCAAATAAAATAATAATAATAATATTATTATTATTATTATTATAAATTTTGACATAAAAAAATAATAATAAAATTGAAATTAAAATTATTAATAAAATTTTTTGACTTCTAAATAAGAAAAAAAGAAAACTAATAAATGATAACACAGATATGTAAAAAAAAAAAAAATAGAGTCTTTTAACGTATTTTTAACGATTGTAGAACGAATGAATTTTCTTGTTATTGGTAGAATACTTTTCATTCCATTCTAAATTAATAATTAAATCAAATACATAGATACTTAAAAAAAATTCTAATTACCATTCTCATTCTATTGACAACAACAAAAATAACATTATTTTAGTATTAAGAGAAACATTCGCTAGAATTATCCAAATTTTAATAAGTGAATAGAAATGTCAGAATATATACAAAGTAACTTCAATCCTAAAAAATCTATAGTAGAAAGGGAGATAACGGAGCAGATTAATAGATTGGAATAAAAAGAGGGAAAAATAATAATACCTATTAGAAAATGATAATTAAAATACTTGACCCAAAATTAAAATTATAGGACTAAATTAACTTACCTTTAATAGTTACAAAATTAATGTGTTAATTAAGTAAAATTATAAGATTAAATTGACCCAAATAAGAGTATTTATAACTTTAGAAACTTCCATGTAAATGATTTTATTCTTTTTTTTTAAGAAATAACTTCAACATACACACCAGCTACATACTATTAAGCAGCAACTCATCAGTAAGAATTAAGGGACTAAAATAATGCCAGAAACAATTTCTTGTTAATAACACTGTCATGTATATGATTTTCCTTAAAATGTCGGAGATTAGACTGAAAATGTTCATCTATTTGTTTTTTTTTTTTTTTCCAGAAATTGTAACTTGTCTAGGGCTCCATACATTTAAAATACCTCAATTTTTACTTTAATATCTTAAATTAAAGGGTATTTATGTCTTTTCATATTTAAAATTTTTTAATTCTTTTTTTTTTTTACTAATTATCTTCTTTTAATTATGTTAAGAAGTTATTTAGGTTAAGATTATTTTTATTTTTTATAATTATAAAATTTAATGATAAAATTGGTCCAAATTTATACATTTTTTTATGTAACATATTACATACACCTTTATCGTGTTACATACACTTATGCTAAATTTCACATACATATATGTCATTATATGTAACACATTATATGCACATCTGTTGTTGTATGTAACATATTATATATCTATCTGACGAGTTCGTCGGAGCTCCAATAAGATCACTAGAGATCTGGAAATCCAGTTAGTTTACTGGCATAGTTGTCGGAGCTCTAATGTATTTATTTATTAGCCATAAAGGATATTTTAGTAATTTGTATAATTTTTATGTAATCAAAACTCACAATTTTGGACATATTTTTGCTAATTTTAAAAAATATTATCTTATAATCTAAATGTGAGCTATTTAAGGTCTTTCTTAGGAGATGTATATAAGAAAATTTATTTATAATTAGGATTAGGTCCAAAGGGCACTCATTTTATGAAAGGGGAGAGGATTTAAGCAATTGTGGATTCACCTATACGGGCGTATAGCTGCCATCGTTCAACCAAAATACACCTCACTACGAATTCTCTATCTCTATTCTTCAATACAATATAGAAATCCAAAAATATTATTTTTTGATACAAAATCTTTGAATCACAAACCCAAAAAAATACAAAAATACTCTACTCATTTTTTCGATTCTAAGACAGATTCAGATTCTGGATTGTTTTATCCTGAAAACAACGGAACTGATTACTACTTACACATTTTGGACAAAATTGCGAAATATCTTAAAGAATGTTACTTAATTCGCGACTCAATCTAAACAATAATATTTTTTGGTAACTTTGTTTCTGATTATTTTCCTGCAGCAATACTTGTTGTGACACAAATAGCATTGAATGTAAAGTGAGAAACAAAGGGTGCAAATGTTTACACGAGATGATCAGACAAAATAAAATTCCCTTCATTTTTCTTCCATGAATACAATGCAACTAGAAAGTATTGATTACTCGATCTATGAATGACAATAGAGTTAGACACCAATCACATCTTTATTTAGGAGGAAAAAAATTTAAAAATATTGTAAAAATAGATTGCACTTTAAAAGGCAACCTCTACCCAACTATAGAAGTGCTGGCCTCGATGAATAGGTGGGTGTAATGGTCACTATAAAACCCTTATAAAATTTAGGGATAGAGTTTAAAGTTAGTGCCGTATAGTTCCCATATTATAAAATATATATTTTTTCGTTCCATGGCTTTGGAAAATTTGTTAATTAAAAATAAATCATATTATTTTAATAATATTTCTTTTAAAATATTTTTTTGATTAAAAGTAAAATTTAATATAAAATTATTTAAAGAAAAAAATTAACAATGATAATATTTTAACAGAAAATTATTGAAATATATTATTTTGGTTTTCAAAATAAAAAATAATAAATATTATAATATAAATTGTGATAATCAATAATTATTAAAAAATAAAGTTTATTAAAAAAATTCATATTAAATATTACTTTATATGATCATATTTTAACGACATTGTAATCATTTGACATAAAGAAACAATATTTAATAAATTTTTTTTAAATAAAATTATTTGTCCCGGCCATTTTACTGTGAACTTACACCTTTTACAATTTGTGCGACTAAATACAGCCTTTTTTTATCCTCTCAAAATTTGAATATTTTACTTATTTTTATTTTTACTTATTAAATTTAAGTTATATATTTTAAATTTAAAAATTAAATATTAATAACATCAAATATATTTTATGCATTATATATAAAATATATAGTTAAGATTTTGAAAATAAACACAAACAAATAAAAAAGCAAGTAGATGATCTTTCTCTAAAATTTAAAATTATTATCGCATTAAATGGTCAAAAATACATACGTCACTATAAATAACAATAAATAATTCATCGGTAATTAACCTACTCAGTTCTTAAGTCATGGATGATATCATATTGACCAGATATACATGCGCTCAGTTGGTAGCAACTAGCAAACAAATTATTAAGTCGGCAGCATTTATTGAAGTCGCAAAGTTTGGGACATGTGGATGGTGGAGGGAGAGACAGTGTGTTGTGTGAAACTTTTAACACCCTTAAAAATTGCAGTGTCAACCCAGCACGGGTACCTCGAATAATAAAATTATTTAGATACATCGTATAAAGTTATGAGTTTTATTAGACAATGAAATGTATAGATTCAAAATTTAAAACATATTTTTGATGTCAAATTCTTATTATAATTTTTTATTAGTATTGTGTGGGTATACTTGGCTAAATTCGAGCATCAAATAACTATAATTCTCCATAGTCCGATAACATGTAACAATAATTATATTCTTTTTAAGTAGTTTTTTTTTTTTTTTTAATTTGCAGTGTCAAGCATTCAATTAGTTTTGGAATTATTAGTCAAATTCCTACACATCATGAGTTGCGCTCTGCATTTCCTAAAAATATTCGTCAAGTACTTAAATGTAATTTTGATATATTTTTAATAAATAAAAATTCTATAATATGCATAAATTTATAAATATTTTTGAATCTATCTTAATTATATTATGATATATATTAATATTTTTTTTAAAAAAATAAAGTATTTTTTTAATTTTTAAAATAATTTTGATATTTGGTACACAATAAAAGACTTACAAAAATAGGTAAAAAATAAGTAATATTAGCATTTTTTTTATAAATATTATTATATTCATTAAATTGTGATATATATTAATGTATTAATTGTTGATTAAATATAAAATTAAAAATTTATAATAATAAAATAATTATATAATTAAAATTTTATTATATAAATTAATATACGTATTAAATTATAATAAAAAATATTTTTGTTTGTAGAAATATTTATAAGCTTCGTGTTTTGAACCTTTACAACTGGCCTATATGATCCTCTCAAGATATTCATAATGTAAATATATAAAAGAAAGTGACAGCCAACTCATGCGAATGCTAGCTTTTACAGGTGTATGATCCTATTTAAAATTGAATAAGGGGGGACTATATATATATATATATACTTAGTATGTATTATATATTATTTTTATATTTTAATAAATTTATTATATTTTTATGTAATATTAAAATATATATTTATTATTTTGTTTAATAAATAAAGTATTGAAAATTTAATAATTCTTTTCTTATGAAAAAAAATTCACAATGATGTATAATAATATCGATACTTATTTTGAAACGCTTAAACTTGAAAAATAAAAGAATAATAAAAAAAATTAACCATTATAAAATAAAAATTATTTAGAGCATAAAAATATTTGCATTACAAAAGTAAATAAGTTTTAGTAAAAAATAATTAATATTTAAGTAATATAAAATGTAAACTCTTATAAGAAAAAAAGGATAATAAAATTATAATATAGTAAAATTATTATAATTAAATAAATAAAATTAATAATAGTCACAATTTTTATGCTTAAATTTAAATAATTTTTCTAATTTTTTTTTTAATTATAATACTATTATTATTTTGAAAATAAATATGTATTTTAACTTATTTAAGACTTAAAATATAAAAATTAAACTAAAAATCAAAATTTTATAATCTTATTTTTTATGTTTCAATTTTTTCTTCTTTATTTGCTTAAGTTGATTTTTTTTTTTAACCATATTTAAGAAAAGAAAAAGAAAAAATTAATTCAAACATATATTATTTGTTTTAGGTTATATAAGACTTTATGTAATAAAAAGAATTAGAAAATAAATAAAATTATTATAATATTTTATATTAAATACATAAAATTAATAATAATAAAAATTTACTTATTAAAATTGAACTATTTTATAAAATATTTTCTTTAATTACAAGTTTTTTCATTATTTTAAAAATAAATATGTACTTTAATTTATTTAAAATATCTAGTTACAAAATTAAACTATAAATAAATCTTATCTTTTATATTTGAAATACTTTTCTTTATTTATTTACGTCATTTTTTTTTTTGTAACATTTTTATTCTTTAACCCAGTATTTTAAAATAAAAGTAAAAATAATAACATTTAATCATTATAATTGAATATATAAAATAAATAGCAATTATAATTTTATAGTTAAATCTAAAAATTTGAGAATAAAATCATTCAATATAAAAATTAAATTCTTTAACCCATTATTTTAAAAGAATAATAAATAAAAAAATGAATTCATTAAGGTTATGTATAACTTTTTGAATCATAAATAAAATTTTTACGATCTTATCGTTATAATAAAATAATTATTATTATTAAACAAATAAAATAAATAATAATTCTAATTTTATAATTAAAACAAAATTTTGATAACAAAATCGTCTAAAATAACAAAAGTAACAAAAGAGACATGACAAATATATGGTAGTTAATATATATATATATAACAAAAATACTAAAACATAAAAGTAATATATAACAAGTATTAATTACTTGCATTTTACTAATATATGTATAATATGTAATTTAAGTTATGTAAAACTTTTTGTAAAAAAAATCATAAATAAAACTCTTACGTATTAAATATATATATATATATATATATATATATATATATATATATATAAAAGATCAAAAGATATAATTTATGACTCAAATTTTTATACTACTAATTTTCAATCATTGAAATTCAAGACAATAAATTTCTCCTATTTTTTCTCTCTTATTCTTTTTAAATCTCAACCGTTAAAAAATAATGGTGTAAAAAATTAGGTAATAAATAAAGAATATGTTCCTATCTTATATGTACTTTTTCTATTTCCTTTAAGAGAATTGGTGACAATATGGTCGCCTATTCATTTATAATTTATATATAAAATCAAACTTTTCCTTTTGTTCAATAATTGGGTTTCTTGAGTAGGAACTAACTAAAGGAGTTTTTAACAAAATTTAACCGATTAAAATTTTCAATCATACAAAACTCTTGACAAGCATCTATGGGCATGAATATAACAATATATACTATAATCATCATGCACCAAAGAGGACATAACAATGTATTATATTACAATCAAAAGCTACAAAAATTTCAATGGAAAATAAGAATAAACTAGGAAGAACTAGTAAACTTAAGCTCAACACTATAGCACTGGTACAATAAATAACCCATAAATAAGTGCTTTCTTTAAATTTCAATGAGAAATCCAAGCCCACAACATAGTAATACCCTCATTGACGTGGGGTTTGTGAACACCTTCAAACGCCATAACAACGCACAACAAACACCATAACAACACACACTAAACGCCATAACAGCGCACTCAAAATCCACTATGGACTAACAGAACTGAACTAACAAGTTTTGGGGGGGGGTACCACCACCGAAGAGAGATACCTCCAAAGAGGATCTCCCACTCCAATGGATAAAGAGAGAGATTCTTGAGAAGAAACTAAAAAGATAAATTGAAAAATTATGTGGGAAGACAAATTGAACTAACATGTGTGCTTACATACACATCGTATTTGAATTAAATTTGTATCTAGTTTACCTCAGCATGTTCCCTCGTAATGGCTAGAGAACCAATCGTCTGGGTCAAATTGTAAGCTAGTTGAAACTTGGAGGAATTAAGCTTGTTAGGGCACTTCGTTTACAAATCTGTAAGAGAAAGCTAACATGACCTAGCACTCATATACACATACCAGAGAACACAAGACCCAGTTCTTTCAGCCCACTTGATAATTAAATCAACTCTTCCACTGACCTGATTACTACACATTGATGCAAGGTTTGTAACATAGGACATAATCAATGTTGATATGAGAAACAATGCAATGAAGCACCTCGATTGTATTCCTGAAAATTCTGGACTAGTGAACCGAAGACTGTATTGCCCTTCACCTGAAGCGTGATTCAAGCAACTACTAATCATCAGGTTCGGTGGAAAAATCAGGTTCCTCAGGTTTTTGTAACTTGGGCATTTCGTCTTTGAGTTTCTGAGCTCCTCTCCTTGTGTTCGCCGCAAATCTCGAAGCCAGTATTGTGACCCCAAGATTCAATTTTGCCTGAGAAGGATTTGAACCACCAGAAGAATTTTCCTCTTCCTCTTGCTCAGTCTCATAGTCAAGTTTATCATCGAAAACAAATGATTCTCTTGTCATAAGGTCCTTAGCCATCTTCCTTTTTTTGTACCGTTGCCAAGCAGCCTGTATGAAGCAGGCAGCCCAAGTCCTCCAATGGTGGGAGTAAAACCGGAAGGTATGTTGCAGCTTCTTGCTGTGGAGACGTCTAAATTGGTTGGCTACGAATTTGAGATCTTCAGCTCGCAATGCAAATGCTTCAACTTCAGTAAGTGCCTTAACAGATCTAGTGGAAGAAGGCAAGTTGACAGTGGATTTTGGAAGCAAAGCCCATGCAAGCAGTTCCTCTCCACAGAAATCTCCTGGTCTTAATGTAATTGAATTAAAGAAACCAGTTCGACCACCGTTGGTAGTAGAGCTATCCAATGTACCTCTGATGATGAATAGCATCTCCGACACAGGGTCACCCTCACGAACAATGTATGTGCCTGCAGTGCTCAGAGATGATACCAAGCGCTCACATATAGCATCAAGGAGCTGATCATCCATCTGTGAGAAAAATGGGACCTATATAGCCAAGGAAATCAATTAGGTTAGCACTCGGATGTGGAAGAAACTTACGAAGCCATATTCATTACTATTTGAAAGGCATTCATTGAAAAGAAATCAAAAAAATTCATTAGATCAAACTGCAAGTAAGAAATTCATTTTAATTTAGAGCAGCCCATGCACTTCACATAGCATGAACAGCCAAATCGAAGACTTCAGTAGGTTCATTAATTTTGATGCTCTTGAATACCAGAAACATGGACGGTGACACGTGTCAGAAGATGGTTTATTGCACAGTGGCTCGGCAAGCAGTTGACATAGTTTATGATGCAACAATTGAAGCAGAACAGCAGAACCACATTCAGCAATATAAAAGGACTCAACTCCAAAAGCAGAACAGTGTCTTTTTCTACTTTAGTTTGCTATGTTTTTCATTAATTTTATTTTTGCAAGGGGACAATGATTTTTATCGATCAGATGAGAAAAACTCACATGTACTGAGATGATAGGAGACTGAAGTCAGCATCTAGTCTTTTTTTGATACTTTAAGAGAATGGATAAGAAAATAAGGATGAGAAAAACCCTATAACTCAAAACTTAACCAAAACCAAGAACCATACCCGTCTAACTAGATCTAAGCATAGATGTCTTTGAATATCACGGCGAAGGTCAGCAGGCAAGCCATGAAGAATTGATTCTTCATCAACTCCCCGAGTTGCATGCCACTTATATTGTACAAAACGTTGAACACGCCGTTTCAAATCTTCAGGTAGTTGGCGATGCCTCATCCATTCCTCGGTGTCCCTTCGTTTAAGCCTCCACTCCTCAAGCCTCACAGTGATAGATTGCAGATATGTCTATGGAGGTAGAGAAAAGTGAGGAAACAATGCCAAAAATTATGTCTAGACCACTAGAGCTACAAAATTATCTACAGCAGGTCAATAAGAAGTTCAAGATAACCATTTTAACTACCAGCAATAACTTGACAGGATGTATGAAGTATAAGCAAGAAGGATATAAGAAATGATATCCACATTGTTCTTTCTAACGACCCATTGAAACATCATGCTACTTGAGAGAAAAAGTTACTGCAGTCCAGTAAAAGACAAAGAAGTGCCAGTTAAATCCCTTTAATTAGCAATGAAGTATAGTCAACAACAAAAAAGAGATCTACTGAACAACACAACCCTAGTTTTCTAAAGCTATTTATATCATAACTGGTACAAAACCACATATTTGTTGTCCCCAAAGAAAACCCCACATATATTTGTTGTACCGAATCATATATTTTCTCATTTGTATTCTCTCCAAATGAATCAAAACTCACGAATAAAAGAAATATATATTTGAAACAAGACCTGCAGCTCCAGCCAACAGATATAAAACTCATAATTACTAGAAATCCAAACATCTTAAAAATAAATTTGGATGCTAAATAAAACCCAGCATAGATTATGACATATCCAAGGAATTCCTAACATCTAACAAGTTGGTCACAAACTCCTTCCAAAAGCTTTAAGATGGGCCAACAATTTATTTATACATTATAGCACTCCATCATGTGTGCGCTTCATATGTTTGAAATTCAACAATTACGGGTTGCAAGGGTCTCAAGACTGGATTGCCCCCTCTAATACCATGTTAGAAGTTTTCGGCAACAAATAAGTTTTGAGAGGATTAGTGACCAACAAACTAACAAACGTCAACATAAATAAAGCAGGGATTTGAAAAGAAGGAACCTTTCATCACCCAAATTGGCACAATATTCAACATGCTGACATTGAAGGGGAAAGAAAACTTTTTAATCCTCGAACAAGACAGTTGAAATCCTTTTCAATACCTGCATATTCCCGATCAAATGTGCAAACAAGACCAGACCCAAAATGGCAATGAGAATGGCAAAAGATGTTTCTCCAATATAAGTGCTTGTTGACAAATTCTGTCCATATGAACTGACAAAATATGGAAGCATAATAAATTAAATAATTTTACCTCATACATAAAAGAATGAAAATAAAAAATCACAGCAAAAGTAAAATAATTAAATAAATACACAAACACCAATGTTAACCATCACCTATGTTAAATAAGGGCATTATAATCAAATACCTGTATCTTATTTTAGTCCAAAAATATTGTAGTCTCAACTTTTTTTAATTGAATAAACCGTAATTCTGCTTAGCCACCATCCACACCTCAACCGTCAACTCCTTTTGCCCTTCATCTTCTCCAACCATACCCAACCTATTCTCCCCTTCAACCTTGCATAGACCAACCTCTACCCAGCCAGCCTTGCAAAAACCATCTACTACCCAACCCTTTCTGCTAGAGATGGTAACGGGTCGGTTCGAGTCAGATTGGACCCGACTCGTTTTGATATGCGATTTAAATTGAATTGAACCATTTTCAAACAAAATGGGTTCGGTTCGGTTAAGATTTATGAGTCAAAACAAAAAAAACTGAACCGTTGACCTTTTTTTTTTTTTTTCCCCAAGTGAAAAACAAAAATTAGAATAATTTTTTATTTAATTAAAGTTTTTAGTAAATAAGCAGATACTTGAATGATGCCCCGAATCGAACTGAACGAACTGTTTTAAATAAAATAAATAATGTCCCGACCCGTTTCGCCCCTACCCGATCTAACCCGAATGGGTCGAATACCAGCAGGTACCCGAACCGTCGTATCAAATTGCCATCCATACTTTCCGCCATCCACAACCTTGAGAAACTCATCCCACCACTAAAATTGCGAAACCTAGCCACCACCAAACTCAAGTTAGCCACCACTAGAGTCACGGGGCCAAGGTCTATTAAAGTAGCACAGCTTAACCCACTACCCATATCGCAACCCCCGACGACTATTCTTACCAAATTCGTCACGTTAGACCTATTTTTTTGCATTTTTCAACCTCCATCACCTGTCCCCTAGTGGTTTCCAATCATCCTCCGTGGTCAGATTGTCTGGTGGTTTTTTGTTTGGTAAAAGCTTGCCAATAGCATAGATAAATATTTCGTCACAGTGATCATGTCGATTTGGTTATTTACCTACTATATTAGGTTCTAATATGTTATTGCAGCAAGTACAAGTATTCACTTTATTTTTTACTGGTTGATGTATTTGGTATATTTTTGTTATAATATGAGTTTGGTGAATCACCTTTATTTTAGTTTACTTTTTGAGTGCTATATTACTTGGTTACTGCTAATTTTATTTATAAAAAAATAAACAGTGGCTAAGCCTCCTCCATCGACTTCCTCTATTGGCGCACTATCGTTGGTGCTACAGTTCATACTAAATCTGATAGCTTATCTCTTTAAATTACGGCTTTTAAACTAAATGATAATTACTTACACTTGACTCAAGCCGTGTTTTTAGAAGCCAAGGAAAATGAACATTATTTGACGGATGACCCACCAACACATGATAAACCTAAATTTAAAACTTGGAGTTCGAAGTTGGCTTTGGAACAGCATGGAGCCTAGTATTTCAAGAAATTACATGTTTTTTGCAACTACTAAAGAAGTTTGGCAGGTAGTGCGTGACCAATACTCTTAAGACAAGTATGTTTCTCAAACTATTTACTTGTATTTGGGATACTCTCTTGCACTCAAAATGAAAGGTCTATTAGTGAGTACTATAGACAATTGGTTGGTCAATTAGAGGAACAAAAATTGTATCACCCAGTCACTTCAGATTTGGATACTCTTGAGCGTCAACAAGAGAAATTTCATGTTAAGTTTTTGTTTGGCTTGGATTCGAAACATTATCATGTTAGACAGGCTATTATGGCTAGTGATTAGATTCCTTCATCTGCCTTCTTCTAGTGGAGATCCTGATCCTACACCACCTTTTGCCCATGTTGATGATCTTCATTTTCCTATTGCCTTATACAACGATCAAAGCTCTACTGCCTCTTACCCTAGTTACTTTTTTATCTTTTCACCATCTCTGGTATATCACAATTCTGCACTCTCTCTAACATAACAGTTCTTAAGTCTTATGAGGAAGCACTTACCCATCCTAATTGAGTTGCTGCAATAGAAGAAGAAATGTCAGCTTTGCAATCTCGTGGCATCTGAGAGGAAATCTTTCAAACAAAGGACTTGGGTCAATTGTGTTATTTCTTTGGTATTGAGATGGCCTTCAGTAAAAAAGGTATCATATTGTCTTAAAGATAATATGTGCAAGACCAGTTAACAAAAGCCAGCATATTGGGATCTAAGCCTTCAGTTATCTTATGGATCCGAATTAGGGGTGTCAATTCGTGCGAGCTGGACTAGTTTGAGCTGGCCCAAACTAGCCCAGCCCAAATTGGTTCAACCCTAGCTCAATTCAAATTTAATTCGAGCTGGCAAATGTGAGCTCGAACCCAAACCAAACACAAACGAGCTGGCTCAAACTGGCCCAAACTAGCCCGAATTTTTAATTATATATATATATTTTAGTTAATATAACTTTTTTTATTAAAAAAAATATGTTTAATAATTAAAGCTCAAATAAAATTACATAAAATAATAAAAATATATATATAAATATAATAAAAAATTAATTATTAAAGCAAAAAGTCAATTACTAAATTAATTTGGCAATGATTAAATGCATTAAACCATACTCATGTAAAAGTTAGAAGTCGTCATGCCCTCATAAAAACTCACATTTAGAATAAAGAGTTATCAAATCCAAATAAAATTTATTCTAGTTATTAAACAAAATAAATAGAGATGAGTAGATTAAATGAATATACTTATTAAAAATTGAACAGTTAAAGTAAATTAAAATGTTACACGATAACATAACTTTTTTTTATATACATAAGAACAAAATTTTGACTATTACATAATATCTAAGTCTCAAGATAAGGAACAAGTAGAAAAGAGAATAGCATAACACAAGTATCAATTTAAAAATAGAAACTTCATAATACTAATTTAAATTAAATATAAATATTATTTTTTTTGTTTAAAGAATTAGGTAGATTTAAATGCTAAATGCATTAACATCAAAGAATGTAGCATAATATTGTGACAAAATGAATAAATTATAACTATTTATTCATTATCAGCTTATTTTTAAAAGAAAAATGAAAAAAATAACTAATATATCATAAAAAAGAAGTACTAAAAGAAATAAAAGATTATTTTAATTTTAATATAGTATTTTTTTTATTTAAAATTTAATTTTATTTTATTTTAGTTCGAGCTAATGGGCTGGCCCTAACCCAGCCCTAACCCAGCCCAAATTTGTTCGTGTTATTCGAGTTGGGCCAAAACAAGCCCAAATTTAATTCGATTCGTGTTTTTCGATTTGGGTTCGATTCGGTCAATCGAGCTATAACACAAATTGTCATCCCTAATCCGAATGCACAGCTCAATGATACAAGTAGTAACAACTTTGATGAGAAGAAGAGATACAGAAGCCTAGTAGGGAAACTAATTTATCTCACTGTTACTAGGCCTGATATAACTCTTGTTATAGGAGTTGTCAATCAATTTACAAAAAATTCTAAGCAAATACATTAGAAAACAGTTTGTCGCATTTTGAAATATCTGAAAGGGACTATTGGCATGGGTGTTCTATATAAAAAAGGTCAAGAACTTGATATTGTTAGTTACTTTTATGCAGATTGGGCAGGTTTTCGTTTTGATAGAAGATCTACTTTTGGATATTTCACTTTTGTTAAAGAAAATCTTGTGATATGGGAGAGAAAAAAACAAAATGTGATTGCCCGCTCGAGTGCAGAAGCTGAGTATCAAGTTATGGCTCATGCTACAAATGAATTGATGTTGATTAGAAATTTCATGAATGAATTGGGAATTGGGGTGAAGAATCCTATGGTCATGCATAATGATAATCAAGTTGAAGTTCACTTGCCAATAATCTTATGTTTCATAAGCAAACTAAACATATAAAAGTAGACTGCCTTTTCATAAGAAAAGCAGTAATGCGAGAAGATGTGTGTACTCCGTATATTAAGTCAGACGAACAATTAGAAGATATATGTACTAAAGTTGTTACTAAAAGTCTGTTAACGTCTTTTCATTCCAAGCTGAGTATCATGAATATATATACTCTAGCTTTAGAGAGAATGTTATAACAAGGGCATTTTAACCATATCCATATATCTTATTTTAGTATAAATATATTGTAGTCTCAATCTTTCTTAATTGAATAAACCATTATTTTACTCCAAATAACAACCTACAAGCTCAAGCTTGGAAAAAATGGCAAACTAATGTATTCACACACAATTGCCGCAACAGATCCTCATTCAAACAACTCCTTGTTTGTATCCTTCCCATTGTGCTAACATTCCACATGTTTGACCTCTCTAAACACGTCCATCCCACATGAGGGGGAGTATTACAATGTTAACTACGTCAATATAAAACTTATCATTGGCCCACCTCATACAGCTTAAGTTTGCATGATAAAGGGACAAACCAAAATGATCTAACAATCACCTAATTCACCAATTTTACGTAAAGAAATCACCTTCAAATTTCCCTCCCACAGTAACAGAAAAATATAGAGTATCTATATACATATGTATAGATACATATACATATACATATGTGTATATAGTGTTAGTATGGCTGCAAAACTGTTTTTTTAAGAAGGGGCATATATGTAATTTATCCCTCTAATTAATATATGTAACCCTACTACAACACATATATATATATTGTTGTTTTGTTTGCTGCCGCAAGAGAATTAGAGAGGAGAAAAGCACACCAATCGCAGAAGAGAAAAAGAAGAAGAATTGCCGAACCAGAATTGCCATCTGAATCAAATTGCCATTTGAAACCAAATAAAAAGAAAAGGAGATTAATATATATATCATCAGCCATAATCGTGAGACTAGGAAAAGCACACATCTCACTTTGAAAAGTCAACAAGAATATATATATACATATCAGCCTCCCTTTTCTATTGATCGGATATTCCCATTCGTCCCTTTGCAACATTGTGGTAACCTTTAAATTTGCAATATTTTTTTAATTGTTATTGCATTAGTGTTGTTAGTTATTGGGAGATTTTGTGAGCATATCTGGTATTTGATATTTTTGAGTGGCTTTTGAATATTGATATTTGTATTCTCCATTTGGATCTGATAGTGGATTTTCCTAGGTGTGCCGTCGTCAGTAGAGTAGACTTTTCACATTAAAAAGTTAAACCACTTAAATCATTGTGTGCCATTTATTTTTCCTTATTACCTATTATTTTGCTGTTACCCATAATTAATTATTTGTGCAACTAAATTGGATCCGAACTACGCTTCCGCTAGTGCCAATTTATAACATATAGATATATAGATACATATAAATATACATATGTGTATATAGATATATAGATACATATACATATACATATACTTATGTATAGATACATAGGTGTATATACATATATAGATACATATACATATACATATACTTATGTATAGATACATAGGTGTATATACATATATAGATAAATATACATATACATATGTGTATATACATATATATTTGTATATATGTATGCAAGTATATAGTAAAATACAATATATAAGGCAACTAGTATTTAAGGAAACTAGGATTAGCATTCCCCCACTTTGGGTGAAGGGCGCTCACAATCTCATAATTTTGGACAAATGAGAACTTTAATCCATAATGTAGAGCATTTTAGTCCTATGCCATTATAAAATGTGCACTTTAGTACCAAAAGATAGGACTAAAATGCATCTTTTAAACCAAAGGTACATGACTAAAGTACACCTTTCTACAAATGTATGAAACTAACACACTCCACTTCAAAGCAAAGCAACTAAGTGCTCACCTTCCCAAAGCTATGGGACTGGGTGTCCTTAACCCACTTCAAAGGAGGAAAATGAAAAGGATAAACATTTAAGATTAAAGTTCAAAAAAATTATGCTTCTTGACAGTCAGCAGAATTAACAATTAGGAAAAATGAGAGGACCTTTCTTGACACTGATTGAGGGTTATCCCAGATAAATGCTTTACACTTGCACAGTTAAATAACCAGTAAGGTTAAACTCAATAACTTCCAACGAAACTGCAATGACTTGCACAGTTAAATGACCAGTAAGGTTAAACTCAATGACTTCCAACAAAACTGCAATGACGTAAAAATTTGGGCTCCAACAATTTTTGGAGCACTAATTGAATTGTTCCTGACCCTTATTTACATCAGAGAATGCATATCTTTCTTAAAAGCCAGTAACTTTAATTTCTGAATAAACATGATGGATGCTGAGAATAAAGGATCTCTTTAAATTTGCATGGAATGGTTATTATGTCATGGGAAATTTATTTTACCTTAGGTTCTGCAAGCCCCACCATAGGCAGTAGAAATACTTTTCAATAAAGTTAGAGGAAACGACATTTTTCTTCACTGCATTTTCAAAGATTCCATACTTGAATGAAAGATCACAATTCTTGAACACATTTGTAGTATTTGCCCATGTCTTACGAGCAATATCGTTGAAGGAACCACAATCTAAGTAATAAAGATTGCATCTTTCTGGACTAAACTCCTTTCTACAAAAAGATTTCCAGCATGAGGTATGCCGGTCAATTGACAGCAAATACCATGCAGCCCCTAAAACCTGCAAAAAGAATAGGGGGGAATACAAAAATCATTACCTGGCGTACTCTTTTTGGAATTTGTAATAGCCTACAAATCATACTAAATTGATGTAGCATAGCACCAAGAGAAGAATAAGAGAGAGAATAGAATAAAAGGAAGAAAACAAAATACTTGGGGCTAGGAATTTTAAGAGTAAAAACTAGGGAGAAAATAGAGCAATGGGTGAGGGGAAGAAGCCAGAAACTGAATTCAATAATAAAAGTCTACTACTTACAAAAAGGAGAAGGTGCCTATTAATAGGCATGGAAAAACCCTCATCAACTAATGGGCATAAATAATGAAATATCACAAATAAATAAATCCTTAAAAATATTGTTGTATATAACAAATTATTTGTATCTTATTTTCATCAAAACATCTTATCGGTACAACATCTCCAATAAAATTGAAGATAAAGGTAGAAAGAAACATAATTGAAATTTGTAGGATGAAGGAAATAACTAATTAAGCTGCATACATGACTAGCCAACATGTAAAGTAGAAGATTATATGCAGCGCCAGCCCAAGCAGTTTTCGTCACCACACCGGTTGCTTTTACTATTTCTGAACTCAATGGGAAGATCAGATATAATCTGGGAACATATTGGAGTAAAACAATCAATGCAAGGGCATTGTTGTTATGGTCTGTTCTAGCACTTCTGGTTGCCGGTATTATAAACCATATGACTATCTGCATAAAACATACCACTGGGTTATGCTTCATGCTTCTCTTTTGACATAATTTATTTACAAGCCAAAAACGTCAACCATGTGATGAAAATAAACATCCAGAGTTAACAACAATGGCCTAAATGCACCGCATAAAAGAAAAATCAACAGAAGGAAACATGAAAAGAAAGTTTAAGCTTATCAGGCTTATTGTTGTTAGTTTGTTATCATGAGCATATGTTTGTCCTTGTCTTACTCAACAGCAAACTGAATGTAAAACTAAAGCAACTCAACCTTGTCTTCTTAATAAGAGCTGCTATGTGAGAGGGGTCAACAGATGAAACTCTAAAAATTACCTGCGGGAGAGGCAATGTGGCAATGAGGTCAATGAAGAAGTCAGATCGAAAGTACCTCTGAGCAATCTTGTTTGGGTCCATGACAAGCTCGCCCCTCCCAAACACTCTAGAGCTAGGTGCAACATAGGCCGTTCTGAATTTAATAATTAAATGCAACAAATAAAAAATATCTGCAACAGTCCTAAAGCAAGTAACAACTATTCGCAAATTAAAGTCTGTCTTCACACAAAAAGATTTTGGATCCCCACCCACCATGGGCAAGTAAAAGTACAGTGGATCAATAAACAACGCCACCAAGCATGAGACAATGAAAACCCGGTTCCATTGTAGTACAATCTCGCTACCTGGATCAAGAATTCTCTTGCGCCGAGGTTCGTTGTCCTCTGGAAATACATTAGACCTTCCAAATTCAAAAGTTTCAGCAAATCTACTTCTGCCCCCAACCGATCTAATATCATTTTTTTGCAATGAGAACGATGAAATCTTATATGTAGATGACGATTTCTCAAGCCTCATTGGTTCCGGTCCTCCCCAAATGAATTGTTTGCACTGTTTTTCATCTGAATGAAATCTAAAAGTATTTAAGGAAAAATAGACAGTTAAAGAAATTCACATGAACATCTATTCTTGCACAACATAGAATAATATGACTCGGTTCCTATTAGAGTTTATAAAAGACCGAATCAAAATTCAATGAACCAACCCTTTGAGCTCAGGGATAGGACCTTATCCTTACTAAAATAAGTATTAAATACAATATCAATAACAACAATAATTTAACTCAAGAAAAGCAGATAGCATCTCTTTGGATTCCAGTAAAATATAGGAAGAACCTCGTTTACTCCAACTCCAATGCGGTAATTACTTGCAAACTTGTAATCAATTTGTGAAAAAGTTTATCTATTCTATTCCAATATGAAGAAGGCTGTAACATTTTCATCACATTAAAAAAAGGATGGGGAAAATTAGCCGCAGAAATTCAGCATAAATGGAAAGCCCGCATAAATTAAACGTGTAAATATATATGAAATTAGCTTTGTTGAATAAACCAGTTTTCATGGGTCCTAATACAAAACAAAGTTTAAGCTCTAGCTCGGTGTAAATGAGTAGAAATTCAAATTTCATAAGCCCAACATGATTTCCTATATTTATATCCTCTTCCATGGCTCCACCCATTAGAAATCGAAACCCATGAAAAGAAAAATAAGCTAAATATCTCATAGTTTCGCGATACTTGTATTTTTAAAATTTACTATATGACTAAACAAGTTCGCCAGAATTTCACAGCTAGTCTCAAGTTTACATTCTAATGGTTCCCCAAATAAGGAACAAGTTCACCAGATTAGAAATCAAAGACTTCTCTAATCTAAATCAAAGAGCATTACAAGTTCGGTTAAAGCTACAACTTGGGCTCTTTGAAACTGCAGAACTCAAGAAATCAAATACTATGCTACTCTAACAGGAACCAAATGCAAAGAAAAAGCTAAATTGCAAAATAAATAAAGAAATTACCTAACAAGCTTTTCCTTAATGAAATCCATATGGGAAAGAAGATAGAGCTGAAATCAGATCCTGCAAAGCCCAATCATGCATTAATAAGAGAAGTGTGTTCTTCTTTTACTTCCTCTGAGCAACTTTTTCTTCCCAAAAGTTTTGCAAATCTGAGCATAAGAAAAGTTGGGATGTGAGGAACTGACAACTGGGAAAGGAAGATTTTGTTTAATACAAGTTACGACTTGATGACGATTGAGATGAGCTCAACTTGAGGAGAAATTTTACACGAGCCGATGAGGTTTTTATTTGAATACAGACAATCCATTTTAATATAATATTAATTATATTTTTATATTATATATTTATTTATGCACCAAATTCATACACAAACACACACAAAAACAAAAACAAAAATCCTAAAACTCATTTTTCTAAAAATAAAAACAAGAAGTAAAAAAAGAATGGGAATGTATGACAGATTTTTCTATATATAAAAAAAAAAAAAAAAACGAATAAAAATGTATGATAATATTCATAATCCTTGAACCTAAAAAGTTTTTGTACTAGTCAGAGTACATAACTAAATAATACATCTTATTAATTTTAATAAAATATAATTAATAATTATATTAAAATAAATATAAATTAATATTGATTTACAATTAGTGGTCTCCATTGTTCTCTTTATCAAAATAAATATATTTTTTTTCAATCTAAATTTATATCCCAATTAGATTTATATAGATTTATAAATTTTTATCTCTTTATATTTTTGAAATTTTACAAATAAATATCTAAATTTTAAATTATATAATTTAATCTTAATTTTTTTTTACATAAATTTCAAAATTTTGAATCACATATGTATTTAATAGCAAAGTTAGGACATATAATTGAAATATTAAAATTTTGTGAATTAAAATTTAAAAGTTTAAGATCTGTGTATGAAATTTTAAAAATTTAATAACTAAATTATACGTTTTAAAAGTTTAGAAACATATGTGTAAAATTATTCAAAATTTGAGAATTAATAAAATAATTAGAGAAGAATAATTTGAAAAATGATCAAAACGAAAGAATGCATCTTACATCCCAAATTATAAAATAGTCATTAATTTTAATTTAAAAATGGTCTTGGTTTATTTTGAAAAAAATAGAATTTAATTAGATAACAACCTCCTTTATACATACATTTTTATTTTTAACCTCATTTAGCTATTGCACATATGTTTTTTTTTTTTACAACGGAAAAAATATATATTTTGTAACCATGTGTTTCTGTAAAAAAATATATTTTTCTTGAAAAAAATATATGTTATTTTTTAATAGCATAAAATACATATATTGTTTAGGGAGTTAAAAGTAAATTAGTATAAGTGTGTCATATATAAATTGAAATGATAAATCACAATATTTTAAATTTTTTTTTTTGCTTGGAATAATATTTTTAAATTATGCCATTAACTAAAGCAATTATAAGTGTAAAATTATAATTGTAAAATTCATCATAAAAGTTTCTAAGATTTTTTTCAATAACAAAATATTGAATAACACTTTTTTTTATTTTAAAACTTATTAATTTAATATTTGAAATATTTAAAAAAAAATTAAAAAAATATTCGAATGATAAAATGTTTAATTTGTTTTTTTTAATAATTTCATGTTTATGAACACATTTATTTCCTTAAAGGCTTGCATTTTACCAAACCACCTTTTTCCATGTCCAGAAAATTTATACACATCTTATTAAAATTAAAAAATACATATTTATAACACTTTTTTAAATTAATAATTATAAAATAGTGAGTTATTCATTAAATTAGTAGAGATTTACCAAAATGACCTCACATATGTCTTACAAATACAAGATTAAGACAAAAATATTACTGATAATTTTACAAAATTAAAGTTATTAAGCCACTTTTAGGCTTGTTATTTATCTTGTTTTGCACTTAAAATGATTAAAATAGCTTCATATTTATTAAATTGAGTCAATGTAGATAAAGCGGTAACAAACGGAGGAAAAAGAGTAAAAATGAACACAATCAATGCAGCAAGCCTTACGTAGCAGCATCACTATTTTGGGCAACAACACGCTTGGACAAACATGAATTGTCGAGCTTGCAGACAGGGATAATGTTGTGCCCGATGTTCATTACACATAATCCAACCGAAGAAGCCTGAGCCACGGTAGGCATTGATTGCCAGAACCTCTATATGCCTTAAGCCGAGGCACTCTCTATCTTAGGCTGCAAAGTTCACTACCTTAGGTTGCGGCGCGTGTTAATGTGTACATGCAATAAGCCAAAATGTTAATTTCCTACTTTGACAAGTCTTCTATTTGGAAATACTTTCTATTTTAGCTACAATTGCTTGTAACTTAAATTATTCAAGCCTATAAATACAACTCTTAAGCATCCAAGGAAATGGATTCAATATTTTTCTACACTAGCCTAAATATTTAGAAAAAGAGGCAGCAGTTAAGAAAATAAGGTAAATTAAGAGGAATATTCAAAATTAAAGATGTTGGTGATATGAATAATCTGCCACAACATCTACTACGGATCCTACACGGGCCGATTACAAGATCGAAAGCCAAGCAACTCAAGGAAGCTATGAACAGGCTGATCCAAGAGTTAATTCAAGGCCAAGGGATGATGAAATTGAAGCTTGAAGCTTGTGAGAGATCAACCACTGTATTGGAGGCAAATTTTGGAAAAAGAGACCTGCGCTGTGGTATGAATTTATAGCTGCCACGGCGAGTAATGTTCTGTTTTGAAGGAAAAATTTATCAAATATGGGCGCTGCGGCATGGAAATAGGGCGCCGCAGCGCAGGAGTTTCTATTTTGGGACAAATTCATAAGCGTGCCACAGCATACATTTCAGGCGCCGTGGCATGAGCAGACGTGCGCGCGCTGACAGGCCAGACCTGCGCGCTGACACAAGACACCCCGACTGACCACCCTGACCTGCACGCGCTGACCCTCAACATGCGCGCCATGGCATGAAGTTTTGGTCGCCGCAGCCCGGTCATTTGTAATGCAATCCAAGGACCTCACGCCGCGGCACATGTATTTCTCCGCCGTGGCACAGAAACAATATTTGTAATTTTTTTGACCATTGGATATCAACCAATGGCTCAAATTTCTTCTGGGTTTTTAGATTAATTTTTTGTATAAATAGACTTTGTAGTAGCTGCCAAAAACTACTTGGTTCACAAATTACATTTGAATTAAAAAATTTAACTTTGAGAGCTCAAAGCTTCAAGTGCTCTATCAACCAAACTTATCAAAGGAATTTACAACCCTTTGTGGCATTTCCCTCATCTTGATTCGTGGTGGGTAATATTCATGCGTTAAGGTGAGTTCTTGTAACTAAAAATCTAAGTTTCTCGTAGAAATTTGCATGCTAGTATAGTATCGGGTCTTAAGGCCGTATTTTTTGTGGTTCTCAAATCTCCGTTGTTTATGGGTCATAGGAGTTATGTCATTTCAGTTCGCATCATTTGGTATCAAAGCTCTAGGTTGTGACTTTAGATTCTTATCCTTGTATTTGTTGTTTTTGTTTCCACAAATTTTGTGTGCTTCTTCAAAAATCTGTGTGTTTCTTCAAAATCTGTGTGTTCTTCATTTTTTCCTGAATTTTCTTTTTGTTCTTGCAAATTTTTGATTGTTTAATGCAATTTCTAAAATATTTTGCATTGTTGTTATGTTTCCTGATTGTTTGAACTGAATTGGGCTGTGTTGGAAGGTTTTTCGTATTGAAAATTTTTTCTAAAACTTTGCTCGTAAAGTGAAGGGCAATTTAGTCATTATACTGTACTCTCGTGTTTGTTCGTGTTAAAATTTCTGGAGGTTTGGTTCGCTAAAGGACGAGGAGTGCTTGAGCAATCAATCCAAGCGATTAAACACGTGAGGTAAAGGAGTGAGTTTTCGGTTTTTAATTTGATTAACTAATTCTCTATCTGCAATAGTTGTGGTGATAATGTCTGAGAGGAACAGTTCAGAGGAGCGTCCGGATACCGCCTTTTTGTTGCGTGCATTACAACAATCTATGGAACAGATGAATGCCGTCATGGTAAACATAAGTGAGTAGGTAGAATGGTAAGAAGCTACGATCACCACATTACAACAAAGAGCACCCCAAGAGGCTCCGAAAGTTAGGAGGCCCTTTGTAGAGGAAGAGATAGAAGAGGAGAATTGGGATGAGGAGTATGAGGATGAAGAAAGGAGGATGCCCTATGGAGGAAGGAATGGGCATAAAGGAGGTAGGAATGGACGGGAGGTATGTGGAGACCCTCACCTCGTCTTTTTGACAGGATTGATCGAAATTTAGGTAACATCAAGATAAAGATGCCAACATTCCAAGGAAAGAATGATCCAAAATTATACTTGGAATGGGAGAAAAAGGTTGAGCATGTCTTTGATTGTCACAATTATTTCGAGGAGAAAAAGGTGAAGTTGGTGAAAATCAAGTTTAGTGATTACGCATTGAATTTGTGGGATCAACTAGTGGTCCTTAGGAGGAGAAGTGGAGAGAGGCCAATTGATAGTTGGGGAGAGATAAAGGCTATATGAGAAAACGATTCGTCCCAAGTCATTACTACCAGGAACTCTATCAAAAGCTACAAAGGCTTAGTCAAGGTCATCGATCAGTTGATGAATATTTTAAGGAAATGGAGATGACAATGGTGAAAACGAATGTGGAAGAAGATAGAGAGGCCACCATGGCTCGGTTTATAAGTGGATTGAACTATAACATTGCCAACATTATAGAATTGCATCACTATGTAGAGTTGGAGGACATGGTGCAAATGGCAATTAAGGTGGAGAGACAATTAAAGAAAATGAATAATCTTGTGATACCACCAAAGGCCACTTTTTCGACACCAAACAAAGGCAAGGAGGTAGAGGCTAGTAAGGGTAATGCTATTGTTGAGAACCCAACTAGGAACCGTGAAGTTGTATGTTTTCGATGTATTGGACGGGTCACATTGCTTCTCAATGTCCAAATAAGAAGGCAATGATCATCCAAGCTAATGGTGAAATTGAAACTGATAATGATAATGAGGAGGAAGAGATGCTACCACTAGAGGAAGCTAGTGATGAAGAAGTTGGGCCAGTAGAAGGGGAGGCCTTGGTGATAATGAGATCCTTGAGTATTCAACACAAGGATGATGATGTAGAGCAACAACAAAAGAGCATCTTTCACACAAAGTTTCATGTAAACTCCAAGGTTTGTAATGTGATCATTGATGGTGGAGGTGCACCAATGTGGCTAGCACTACCTTAATGGATAAACTAGGGTTGCCAACGCGCAAACACCAGAAGCCCTACAAGTTAAAATAGTTGAATGATAGTGGGGAAGTGAGGGTCAATAAATAAGTGCTAGTTTCCTTCTCTATTGGAAAATATAAGGACGAAGTTATGTCAATAAATAAGTGCCTATGCAAGCCGAACCTATATTGCTAGGGAGACCTTGGAAATATGATAGGAGAGTCACTAATGATGGATTCAAGAATAAATATTCGTTTGAGAAGGAAGGAAAGAAGTTTACTCTCGTACCCTTGACTCTAAAACAAGTCTTTGAGGACCAAGTAAGGAGAAGGGGAAGAAGGAAGAAGAGGAAAAGGAAAAGAGCAAAACAAATTTTTATGTAAGGGAACACGATTTGAAAAGAGCCATTTTGGCAAAACGACCCATACTTGTACTTTTGTACAAGGAGTCAATTTTTCTTCTAACAAACTTGACAAATCTTTGCCAAGTGCTACTGTTTATTTGTTGCAGGAATATGATGATGTTTTTCCAAATGACATTCTTGATGGAGTACCACCAATCCGGGGAATTGAGCATCAAATTGACTTTGTGTCTGGTGCGTCGCTTCTAAACCGACCCGCTTATAGAACTAACCCGAAGGACACTAAGGAGATTCAACAAGAAGTTGAAGAATTCTTGTCCAAAGGACAAGTGAGGGAGAGCTTGAGTCCATGTGCGGTACCAATGTTGCTTGTACCTAAGAAGGATGGAACTAGCCGCATGTGCGTTGATTGTCGGGCAATCAACAATATTACGGTAAAGTATCAGCATCATATTCCTAGGTTAGATGACATGCTTGATGAATTACGTGGTGCTTGCATATTTTCTAAAATTGATTTGAAAAGTAGTTACCATCAAATCAGAATGAAAGAGGGTGATGCATGGAAAATTGCTTTCAAAACTAAGCATGGACTGTATGAATGGTTAGTTATGCCATTTGGGCTAACTAACGCTCCTAGTACCTTCATGAGGCTTATGAACCATGTATTGCATGCTTATATTGAAAAATTTATAGTTGTTTACTTTGATGATATTATCATTTATAGTAAAAACTTAGAAGAGCATGTATTACATTTAAGACTTGTGCTAGAATTGCTAAGAAAAGAAAAACTTTATGCCAATTTGAAAAAGTGTTACTTTTGCATGAAAAAGTTAGTTTTTCTTGGATTTGTCATTAGCTCTAAGGGAATAGAGGTTGACCTTGAGAAGGTAAAGGCGATTAGGGATTGGACCTCGCCTAAATATGTTACGGATGTTTGTAGTTTTCATGGCTTAGCTAGTTTCTATCGTAGGTGTGTTAAAGACTTTAGCACCTTAGCCATACCTGTAATTGAGGTAATTAAGAAAACTGTAGGATTTAAATGTGGGGAAGAGTAAAAGAAAACTTTTAATCTGTTAAAGGATAAATTGTGTACTGCACCTATTTTATCTTTGCTTGACTTTACTAAAACTTTTGAAGTTGAGCGTGATGCTTCAAGTATAGGCATATGAGCTGTTTTGATGCAGGAAAAGCGACCAATCGCCTTTTTCAATGAGAAGCTTGGTGGAGCAACCCAGAACTACCTAACATATGACAAAGAGCTCTACGCACTGGTTAGAACTCTGGAGACTTGGCAGCATTACCTTTGGCCGAAAGAGTTCGTCATCCACACGGATCATGAATCCTTGAAGCATTTAAAGAGCCAAGGGAAACTGAATAGATGACATGCGAGGTGGATGGAATTCATCATAACCTTCCTTTATATTATTCAATATAAGTGAGGTATAGAAAATATTGTCGCAGATACACTATCAAGGAGGTATACCTTACTCTCTACTTTAAATGCTAGATTGTTAGGGTTTGAGTATATTAAGGAAATGTATGCTGCTGATGATGATTTTTCTGTTGTGTACAATGCATGTCAAACGTATGCTTTTGGAAAATTTTATATATTAGATGGGTATTTGTTTAGAGAAAATCATTTGTGCATACCCAATTGCTCTATGAGAGAGCTTTTAGTGAAGGAGGCCCATGGGAGAGGTCTAATGGGACACTTTGGTGTAACCAAGACCTTGGATGTTCTACACGAACATTTCTTTTGGCCTAAGATGAGGCGTGATGTAGAGAGAATTTGTTCTAGGTGCATCACATCTAGGCAAGCAAAGTCCAAAGTTCTACCTCAAGGACTGTATACACCCTTACCGGTGCCTAGTTCGCCTTGGGTAGATATATTTATGGATTTTATTTTGGGTTTGCCTAGGTCTAAAGGAGGGAGAGACTCCATTTTTGTAGTTGTTAATAAGTTTTCAAAAATGGCACACTTTATTGTGTGTCACAAAACCGATGATGCAACTAACATAGCCAATCTTTTCTTTAAAGAAATTATACGGCTCCATGGAGTGCCCAAAAGTATTGTGTCAGATAGGAATGTTAAGTTCCTTAGTTACTTTTGGAAAATTTTGTGGGCTAAGTTGGGGAAAAAACATTTTATTTTCTACAACTTGTCATCCCCAAATAGATGGCCAAACGAAAGTAGTCAACCGAACTTTGTCTACTTTATTACGTACGGTCATACAAAAAAATTTGAAAAATTAGGAAGATTATCTACCATTTGTTGAGTTTGCCTACAATAGGAATGTGCATTCAACCACGGATCACTCTCCATTTGAGGTTGTATATGGTTTTAATCCACTAACTCCTATAGATTTGTTACCTTTACTTATTTCAGAAAGAACTAATTTTGAAGATGCAAAAAAGGCAGAGATGGTGAAAAGGTTGCATGAAAGCATATGTGAGCACATTGAAAAGAAGAATAAGGAGAATGCTTTCAAGGCTAACAAGGGGAGACAAAAGGTTATATTTGAACCCGGAGACTGGGTTTGGGTGCATATGAGGAAAGAACGTTTTCCTGATAAGCGAAGGTCAAAACTTCAACCGAGAGGAGATGGCCTGTTCCAAGTGATCAAGTGCATTAACGACAACGCCTATAAAATTGACCTTCTCGGTGAGTATAATGTTAGCGCATCATTTAACGTTTCTGATATTTCTCCTTTTGATTTTGCAGGTGACGATTCGAGGTCAAATCCTTTTTAAGAATGGGAGAATGATACGAATAATCTGCCACAACATCCACTACGGATCCCACACGGGCCGATTACAAGATTAAAAGCCAAGCAACTCAAGGAAGCTATGAACGGGCTGATCCAAGAGTTAATTCAAGACCAAGGGATGATAAAATTGAAGCTTGAGGCTTGTGAGAGATCAACCAATGTATTGGAGGTAGATTTTGGAAAAAGAAACCTGCACCGCGACATGGATTTATAGCTACCGCGGCGAGTGATGTTCTGTTTTGAAGGGGGAATTTATCAACTATGCACGCCGCGGCATGGAAATAGGGCGCCGTAGTGTAAGAGTTTTTGTTTTGGGACCAATTCATAAGCGTGCCGTGGCATACATTTCAAGCGCCACGGCATGAGCAGACGTGCGTGCACTGATAGGCCAAACCTGCGCGCTGACACAGGACATCTCAGCTAACACCCTAGACCTGTAAGCGCTGACACCAGACATGCATGCTGACCCTCAACATGTGCGCCACGGCATAAAGTTTTGGCTGCCGCGGCCCAGCCATTTGTAATGCAATCCGAAGACCTCATGCTGCGGTACATGTATTTTCCCGCTGCAGTATAGAAACAATATTTGTAATTTTTTTTACCATTGGATATCAACCAATGGCTCAAATTTCTTCTAGGTTTTTAGATTAATTTCTTGTATAAATAAACTTTGTAGTAGCTGCCAAAAACAACTTGGTTCACAAATTACATTTGAATTCAAAAATTTAACTTTGAGACCTCAAAGCTCCAAATGCTCTATCAACTAAACTTATCAAAGGAATTTACAACTCTTTGTGGCGTTTCTCTCGTCTTGATTCGTAGTGGGTAATATTCATGTGTTAAGGTGAGTTCTTGCAACTAAAAATCTAAGTTTCTTGTAGAAATTTGCATGCTAATATAGTGTCGGGTCTTAAGGCCGTATTTTTTATGGTTCTCAAATCTCTGTTGTTTATGGATCATAGGAGTCGTGTCGTTTCAGTTCGCATCAGTTGGAGTTTAAGTACACTAAGGTAATAGTTTGTGGCGATTAATTTTTTAAGGGACAATTGAAAGATTGATTTTTAACCTTTTGTTCTCCTTTGTATTTTTATTTGTTATTGTCTATACTCATTATTTTTATTGAATATCGTATGATTAGTTAAAATTGTTGCTAGAATCTTCTTGAACTCAATATTTTTATATAATTATTTAGTTTGTTCTTCTATTTCATTGTGATTACAAATTAAATTATAGTATTCAATTTGAATTTCATATAATTAATTATCTAATTAACAATTGTACTATAGAGGTAATTAGGTAGCTTTGAGAGAAATATTTAATTGCTTGTTTTGTTTGAATAACATGCATGGTTTCTAGGCTAAGAGATATAATTCATACTTGATCTTTAAATATTTATTACTTATACATGTCTCATGCACTTGCAGTTTAGCGTAAATAAACATTTGGCACCGTTGCCAATGATTGGAATTAATTTGTAATTTGATATTCTTTACTAGAATTACCAAAACTAATTTAGGCATACAAAAATATAAAAAATAATAAAATACAAAAATAATTTTTATTTGCTTTTATTTTATTTTGTAATACTTAATTAAGTTTTTCTTTTTTACTTACATAACTTTTATTTTTTTTTATTTTTTAGTTATTTTATTTATTTATTTTTTGTTGTATAATATTTTTTATTTTAGTTTTGTATTGATAGATATGTAATTGACTCTTTTGAGCTTCAAAAATTTATAGATGTAAGGATGACAATTAAGAAAGAAACCAACCTTATAGTATATATTGAACGGAGTAGTACTATGAGAAAGCTCACTATATAAGAAAATTTTGATATCTTTAAGTTGAGATCCTACATATCTACTCAACCCGTATAACATCAAATGCATAAATGTACATGGAATGAAGGGGATTACACTTATAGTAATGTCTACCCAGATTCAAACCTTTCATACTCATACTCTCAAAATTTGGATTGGAGAAGTCAATCTTACAATTCTTGAAGCTACAATCAAGAGGAAACACCTTCTACATGACAATCATATGTAGCAGACTACATCATATACCACCACTTCTACAAGAGGAAGAGTCACCAATCAAATTGAATTTAACTTTGGTATGGAAGCGATGCAAAGGTTAATAGACAAACTCAAACATGAAGAACAAAAATTTGAGAGGCTTAACCATGACATAAGGGAGCAACCATATAATTTATCTCATAACCTCACCCAAACTCAAGACTTTTTATTTGGTGACAATAATCACAACATATTTATAGAAGACAAGAAGCCCAACTATGAGAAAACATTTAATTTCAGTGAAATACATGAGGTAGTGAAGAATATGAAAGATACTAAGTATGTGGTAAAAGATGAACCTAAGAATAATTTTGAAGAGCATGGAGTACTTGAAGAGGAGGAAAGAGAAGCTCCCATCATTGTAGACATACCAATAGAAATTTCAAAAGGGGTCAATTTTGATACACAAAATAGGGAGATCACTTTGAGCAACAATAATGAAAGGGTTACCTTTAAGATTTATCTAGACAATGACTTTTTTAGAAATACTAGTAAAGACTATTGGTTGGACTTTAAGGTGAGCTTGAGGAGTGCAAGCTCAATGAGGAAATTTAAACTGTTTTGTTTGACTTAGTCTTTGAGTAAGAATTTGATGTTAGAAGTTTTCAAATTCTAAAATTGGGTCTTGATGCATCAACTAAGAGGAAGAGGCCCAAGAGAAAATACTAATGGTCTTGTCAATGACCTTAAATGTAACACTTCTTGGGAGGCAACCCAATTAATTAAATTTTATTTTTATGTTTCAATTTTATTAGTTTTCTTTGTTTTATATTTTAGATGAATAAAGCAAGAGAGGGAGACAATAGTGTTTACATAAATACATCAAATTATAAAGACTATAGCACTATTGAGAGAGTTTTTCTTTATCCTATTAATCAATTATCTTTGTTTCTCAATGTGTTTTGCACATTAAGGACAATTTACAATTCAAGTGTAAGGGAGGGAACTCCATTCTCTTCTTTTGTTATTAGTCACAATTTTTTTAGGATATTTTAGTAATAAATTGGGTAAAAATTCATGAACTTATAGAATCTAAATACATGTATGCTTTATATGAAATATATGAACTCAATAAAGAATTAGTTGTTATGGCTAGGATAAGAAATTTAGCATGTTTATTGAAATACATACATGAATCTTGTGTATGCTTGCTAGTTTTTTTTATTTTTTATTGATTCACTTTATGCACATGCCATTATTAATTTTGGTGTTCTTATTGAGAGAAAATTTGGTGTAAGTGTTAGTTAATGAAGTATACCATGCTTTAGAATTATTTGATCATTCTTTGAAGCGAAATCATAAATGGTATATTTGAATCGATTGAGTCTTTCAAGTTAACCATAATTTATATTTTTAGTCACCAATTTGAGCTTAATAAGATGCTATTCGTTTCTTTAAACCATATGTGAGCCTAACTAAAATTGTGTATTACCTTTACCCTTACATTGTTAACTTGTGTAAAAACGTTATCATATGTGTATGCTATAGACTAAAGTAAAATGTAATGCACTCTATATAAAAAAATTCATAACACCAATATCCCTATGAACAAAAAGAAAATAAAAATAAAAGAGATGAATTAAAAAAAAGTTTAGGAGTGTTGTAATGTTACTAAAAAACTTGTGGAATAAAAGAATGAAAAATCATATAATAGGGTGCACTAGAACATTAAGTAAAAGCTCAATCGTGCCTTATATATGGCATGATGAATAAAAAACAAGCTAAGGTATAGAATGAGCCTAAATGTCATTATTTATCTACCTCCATCTAAGCCTTACATTACAAACATATAGAATTGTTTTGATCTTTAACTAATGCATGATTTACATTAGTGAAGAGGGGTGTGAAAAATACATATGAAATGTGTTCTAAGACTTAATCTTAAAGATAACTCCTTCATTCTTGATGCTCAAGGATACTATTGTAAAAATATTATTACAATGCTTGGTTGTAGTTGGAACGGAATGAAATAATATTTTTACCATAATACTCTTATACTTTACATTTCATATTGGGCAAATGGGTGTTAATTTTTTATTTCTTTCGTTTTTAGTAGATATTAGGAAGGAAATGAATGAACTTTCCTTTGGTTAGGTAGTGAAAATGGCATTTTTGGACTAGAAGTAATTAATAAGATTTCTTTTCGTCTTCATAATACAACCAAGTATAGGAATTTGAAGGCTATTATCATTAGAATTCACTAAACTAAATACGTCCTTATAATCTAATTGGTAAGGTTATAGTAGCATAGGTAAAAAATTCTGAGGTTTAAATCTCAACCTTTATTAGCATGATTGGTATACCGCAATGGCGGATTTAGGATTTCCAATGGGAGGCACCATGTAAAATCAAAATCAAAATAGTTATGTGATTTCTTTATATAATGTCTGCTACAACAACTCTCGACGAGTTTTCATATTTAGAAATCAACGCATAATAACATCATTATCAATATTATCAAATACATCTTTCTCAATGTATGTAACTAAATTATCATTGAGCCATTGATCTTCTATTCGATTACGCAACCTATTATTGACAGTTTTTCTATTGATAGTTTTCATAGCAAAAAAAACTTTTTCTACAGTAGCGGTTGCAACTGGTAAAATAAGAGTCAATTGCATGAGCAAATAAATCAGAGGGTAAACTTGATTTTTCTTGGTCTCAACCATCTTCTGTTCAAGATCACCAACTCTATTCAAAGATGAAAATTCAATGCTAGATTTGATATCCACATTGTAGTTTCCAAGTTGATCATCAAGTTTTAAGAGCTCAATTTATGAAAAATCTTTGTCATAAATTTGTCCAAAATGAACCAATTTTTGCTTGTCAAAAGCTAAAAAATGATCTTTTAGATTTAGACAAATCATACAAAGAAGGAGCTCAATACTTGTCTCATTAAAATAGTTGTTCAATTTTTGAAGTTGCGTGTCTATAATAATGTAAAAATAACCCAACACAATAATGATGTAAATTTATTATCTTATGAACTTTTCGTCGTGACCTTACACTAGCTATAAAGATGTCACTCACATTAGGGACAAAAATGTGATGCTTGTTACAAAAAGTAGAAACCTCATCAAGTAAAGAATTCCAACCATAATTTTTCATTGTTTGTAACATTTCCTTGCATATTTTGACACACTTCATAGCATTGACAATATCTTGATCTTTTCATTTGAGATCCCTAATATAACTCTTATCAAATGCAAATAAAAAAAAATAATTAAATGATTGAATAATATCCAATATAACCATTACTTCATGTTTTTTATTAGAGCTTGACCCACCACTCTTTGTTATAATCTCAAGCACTTCAATGATAGATGAGAACATAGCAATTAAATTAAACAAAGAATTGTAATGTGAACTCCAACATGTATCACTAGGTCTTTTTAGAGAAATTTCTTGATTTAATCATTGACCATTTAAGAGCTCACCATTGTCAAGTTCTTCAAATATTAAAGTAGCATGTTTTTTGCGAAGAATATTACGATTTTTAGCTGATCCTCCAACAACATTTACCACATTTGAAACATAAGTGAATAGACCTACTATGTCCATATGATTTTCAGCAATAGTGATAAAAGCAAATTGAAATTGGTGGGCAAAACAGTATATATAAAACGCATGTTTATTTTCATCTAGTATGAGTTTTTGAGACCATTAAACTCTCCTCGCATATTACTTGCTCCATTATAACCTTGTTCCCTCAATTAAAATAAGCTTCGATTATGTCTAGAGAAATAAGCATCAATAGTATTCTTTAAAGAGTGGGATGTAGTGTCAATAACATGCTCAATACCTATAAAGCGCTCAATCACACAACATTTGTTGTCAACATAACGAATAACAATTATCATTTGTTATTTTGAAGCTAGATCACAAGACTCATCAATAAGAACAGAAAATTGAGAGTTTTCAATATTTGCAAAAATAACATTGGTGCTATCAATTGAAATTGCACTCTCAATGTCCTTTTGAAGTGCAGGTGATGTTAGTTTATGATTTTCAAGAGCATTTTTAAAAGAAACAGCTTTTATGCCTTCATTATGGTCACATAACTACTGCAATAGTTGAAGAAAATTTCCTTGATTACTTGAACTTTCATATTCATCACCACAAAATGCTAGGTCTTGTCTTAAAATAAATCAAATACAATCAATTGATTCACCCAAACGAACATAATAATAAATGTGAGCTTGATTAGTTTGCTTGCAAAAAAATACATCAATGTGTTGTTTTTGATTCATTAAAGCTTCACATTTTTGCCAAGGACCTCTAACATGAGCATAAAAGGAATCATTTTTTTCCAATTTGAGAACCCTTTACCAACAACTGAGTCACCACCTCCTTATTTTACAATGTTTGGTTTAAAGAGATAACAACACAAACAATATGCAACATTATTTGATATGATATACTCTAACTAGTTAGGATACTCATCAAACCATGCACTATTAATTGTTTTGTTTTTTTTTTCCCAATTTGGCTAGTAAGAAAATCATGATTTTGGGGTTGATAAGGACACTTTTGTAAGTAGGCTCTTCCAACTTTTCTATGATATTAAGATCATAGTTTATTATTCGAATTTTTAGACCTAGATCTACCAAAAATTTGTTAAATCAATTTTTGGCACACTTTTTTCTAAACAAGTGTTACTTCTTTTCGTGGTAGATGCCAAGTCAGAAACTATTGTTATTTTAAAATATTCTTTCATTTTCTTCCTCAAAAATAAAATTATCAAATAAAGACTTTATTTTGACAAAAAAAATAAATATTTAATTTCAACTTTATTGCATTATAATAAGTTGATAGCCATAAGCATAAAGTATTATTATATAATGTATGTTAAGTTATAGCAAATTTACTCAATACAATCCAACAATTATTTAATTTATATCTATAAATTAATTTTAATGTAATTCATAAATACGGAAATGATAGACATATGTATATGTATACATATATATATATATATATATATATATATATACCTTAAAAGGTTATAAGGATTGAATTTACTTGTTAAAATTTTTGGAACTAGCATATTTTGACTTCTTTGAATAAATAGTTGTAAAATTTTTAAAAAAAAAACACTTAACTTTTTTGCTAATAGATAAAGAAAAAGAGATGTATAAAACCTTTTTATTTAAGTCTATAAATAAATAATATCATAGAGGAACCAATGTTCTTGAATGAAATTGATTGGAATAAAGGAATTAAGAGAGAGCCGACAATGGAACAACACTACAACAGACCAACTGCCATGTATAAGCACATATGCTTTGTTCTCTCAAAAGGCCATAATAAAAGAACCACTTTGACAACTATACATATATCACAGCCCATTTCGTGAGTTGCATCTTTTAGAAAGATAACTCATAAATTCACAATGAATGCAACAATTTAGAAACATAAGAGATAAGAGCTGAGAGCATGAAGCATAAAATAAACTTGAAAAATCTGGAAAACTTAAAACTAAAAACCACATAAGGAAGAAACCCAAAAAAACTCAAATGACCTAATTAGATCATATAATTAAAGAAAACAAAACCTTTGGCCAACAAAAAAAACTTACCCAGTTAATTGTTCTTCCAAAAGTGAGATGAAAGTATGAAACCCACTTTTTTTTCCATCTCTCTACATGACTAAAATCAATTTGAGATTTTTAGCTTTTGGGTTTATACTGTGGTTAGAAACTACTTTTATAATTTTTTAATAATTTATTTATTTTAAAAATTGTAACTTTTATCGGAATAGTAACTATCATAAAAAGAAAAAAAGCTAAAAAGTTATCATCAAGAAAAAAGAAAGTTTAAAAATCAGTTAGGGCACAACTTTAAATATTTAAAAAAAATTATAAAATCATAATAATTTAAAAAAGCATGTAAAACGTCAACTGGGGCACATGCCCTCCCTTATGCCCAAACAAATCCGGCCTGGTATATCCCATATAAGTCGATTATAATCGTATTATATTAAATTATATTATAATTAATTTATATAATGTTCGGTAATAACCTATATAATATAGTTAAATAAAATTAATTATAAATATTTTAATAAAATAATTTATTATTAAAAAAAATTTATCAATATTTAATTCATTTTTATGTTTTTATTACATTTTAAGAATAAAAAAATTTTTTTTAAAATTGAGATGAAAGATAAAGTTGACACATAATAGATTAAGTATAGTTTAAAGCCACACGCTTTAGTTGCACAAAAATTCTACATAACTATATTATTTTTGTATTGTATGATATAATCTAATTTTATAATCAAATATATATATAATTATGATATTTAATATTGTGTATAATTATGATATTTAATATTGTGTAGAAAGCATGCAATATTTTTACATACAAAATATGGATGCTTGAAAACTAAAAATATTAGAAAATTTATACTAGTGTTACGTAGCCTCACCAGTCATCACTTTACCGTTGAATGTAAGGAAATGTTATGGATTCAAGATTAGTATCATCCACATAAGTATGCAAAGATTATTGTGCCCTTATAACTTACATTCTCTTTCTTATTATTACCGATCTTCAATACCTGCATTGCACGTGTAAAGACACATGTAAAATATAAGAACAAAAAAATATAGAGAAATTATTTAAAATTACATCCCTTAAAACTTATAATAACTAAAATATAAAAATTATCTAAAATTTTATTCCCTAAAATATATAATAACAAAAATAGTATCCCTTAACATTAATTCGTACCCCTCAAAAGGGCTACGAATTAGTGTTAAGGGTTGCTGTTTTTATTATTATAAATTTTAAGGGTGTTAGTTTTGTAATACGATAATTTATAATTTATGATGATAAGCTTTATTTGTAGACAATAAATTTGGAACTGTACAATTTGTATTTTTCATGTCATGTACCTTCAATTGTTTGCTCTCGTTAATCATTCATTGAAAATTAGTAATCATGAAGATCGTGTTAAGGGAGTTGAAGGAAGCACACATGTGGCAGGTTAAAATAAGACACTTGTGACAGATTGAAGTGAGAAGTGAGCAATCCAAGAAAGGTGTGATATGTCAAGTTGTATGGCTGAGATGTGGGAATGTATTGCACGGCTCAGATATGAGTTTGTTTATTAGAGTTTGTTAGATAATCAATATTAGATACTGAGCTTGTAAACTGTAAGTTGTTAATAACAGATTATAGTTCAGACTGATAGTATAAAAAGATATCTCTTATTGATCATTGCATCCAGGGACGGACCCAAAAAAAAATTTCTAACAGGGCTAATATATATTAAAAAAAAATTATTTATAATATCAAAATTTATAACTAAAATTTAAAAAATATATATAAACTTAAAACGCAAAAAAAAAAAAAATATAAACTTAAAAAGCAAACAAAAAATTTATTTAAGTTGTTTCGACGACACTTCATAAAATTTATCAATTATCATATAAGGTTCAACAAATTTAAAGAAATAATAGTCAACTATTATGAAAAAATAAGAATGCTAAATATATACAAATTTATACTTACATAGGCACTCAAATTAATAATTATACAATATTTATCGATAAAAGTTTAAAAGTTACAATTTTTAAGAGATATAACATACATTTATTGATTTGGTTATAAGTTTAAGTACAAATATTTTAAATATATAATATTTTTTAAAAAATAATATAGATAATTTTAATAGATTTTAAAAAAAATACCAAACTTTAACTTGATTGAGCAGCAAGCAACAGACCATAGAACATAATTATATAACAGAAAAGGAGCAGAGTTGCAGAAAATATAAGACCAAAAAATGGTGTATTAGTTTAAGTTTATTTATAAAATTTTTGTGATAAATAATATATTGTGCTTTACAAAATAATAGTAATATTTATTAAATTTAAAAAAAAAAAAAATCTCAAAAAGCTACCCGGGCTCAAGCCCGGTGTAGCCAACAGCTGGATCCGTCACTAATTGCATCTAGAAAACTACAGTCAGTAAATGAAATGAAGAAGTACAGTTTCTCTTATCTCCTCCTCTCCTTCCTCTCTCTTCTTAGAATCAATTTTGTCAGTAAATCTTTGTCATCTTGGCACACCTTGGCATAAAATAGTTGCCATCGCAGCACAATACTTGTTGTGTTGATTGTGTCTCTTTTTGCTCGATTTTTTGACTTTTGCTACTGTTTCACTTACATTGACTCAATTAAACATAAATTATGTCATTTTAATAATTTTAAATACAAAATAAGATAATTACCTAACTTAAAAGTGACTAAATAACTATACGAAAGTAGAATTATCAAGTACAAGTATTTCTCAACTAGTGGTAAACCTTACATTAGTAGGAGTGGGATCTTTGAGAAAACATTGTTTCCATTCAGTGTCTTATCTTATAGTTCATCTACCCCATCTACTTTTGTCTCCACGCAGCATAGGACTATTCTACTCGTTTTGAGTTCTTCTTTTGTAATCAGTCCAATTTGCTAGAAATAGCTGGTCAGCCAGTTGTACCAACCATCATTAATGTTCTTGCTTCTCTTCTTACACCGACATCATCTTGTGATGTGTCTCTTTCACCACTTACTAGTGTTCACGGGTCTACTAGTTCTCCTGTCCTTACCTATGTCAACGTCTCTTTCTATGCCTACTATTAATTCTATGCTTTCGTTAGTGTCTTTTATTTTCTCAGCTCCTTTTCTACTATTCCAGAACCTATTTTGTCTATTCCTTGTACTTCTCAAATTGTTGTTCAATCATCTGTTCCTAACACTAATATCCAGCCAACTAATTTTTTAGTTCCTACTTCAAATTCTCACTCTATGTTTACAAGGTCAAAAATTGAGGTTTATAAACCTAAATTGCTAGCTGCTGTTAACATTGATTTGTCTCTTACTGAACCAACTAGTGAGAAACAAGCTCTATCTCACTCTGGCTAGAAGAAGTCTATACAAGATGAAATTAATTCCTTTATAAGGAATCAAACTTGGGTGTTTGTTCCTCCCCTCAGAATAAAAAGGTTATAGGCTGCAAGTAGGTATGAAGGGTTAAGAAGTTGCCATATGGTGTAGTGGACAAACTCAAGTCTCAAGTTATGGCCAAAGGTTTTCACTAGCAACCATGGTTTAATTTAACTGAGACATTTACTCTAGTGGTCAAACAGATCACAATGAGGGTCATCATCACTTTAGCTCTGTCCAAGGTTTGGCTATTTCATCAACTAGACATTAATAATAGCTTCCTTAATGGTTCTTTGATTGAGGAGGTATATATGTCTCAGCCCCAAGGCTTTAAAGATCCCACATATCCTAGCTATGTTTGTTGGTTAGAGAAGGCCATATATGGGTTAAAACAAGCTCTAAGAGCTTGGTTTGAAACTCTCAAAGCTACTCTTCTTTCTATGGGTTTTATTTAGTCTAAGGCTAATATTTCTCTTATCTTTAAGCCGATTGGTTCCATTGTCTATTTGCTGGTGTATGTTGATGATATAATAATCTCAAACAGCGGTGATAATGAGGTCAAAGCTCTTATCTCTTTATTGAATATAAAGTTTGCTCTTAAATATTTAGGTTTATTAAATTACTTTCTTGGCATTGAAGTGCATTGCTTGCCACATGGTGACTTGTTTCTTAATTAGAGCAAGTACATTAGAGAGGTGTTATTAAAAATTGTTATTAAAAGCCAAGATGGAAGTCTCTAAGCCAGTTCATACACCCATGGTGACTAATTTATTAAAAGCCAAGATTGATGTAGCAATTAGTGCCACAATTATTGCCTATAATTGCTACAAATAATAAATGCTGGCACAAAGTCTTCACCTAAAAATCTACCCAAAGATATACAATGACTTTGGGAGATTTGCTGAAGATTTTAAGTTTTTATTTTATTTTTTTCTTACTTAATTTTCATTATAAATACCTGTAAGTTGAAGTTTTCAGTATCATCCAATTTAAAATCAATTCCACTATTACCTTAGAACTTCTCTCTGAAAATTCTATCAATTTCTCTATTTTGAGACGTAAGCTAGAACGAATCTAGCAACCCGCTGCGTCAAGTGGTATCAGAGTCTTCCTCTGTATCAGGCGAAGCTTTCCTGATTATTATCATCCTTCAACACCATCCCTGCATCATCTAACTCATCCTATCTCCATCTTCAATCAGTCCACTTATTCCAAAAAAAAAATTCAGATATCATTTAGACTATATTACCACCTACATACGTACCAAACACCCACAAAAAAAAATCCTTAATTACAGTAAGTGCTCCATCATATTGAGAGGTTGCTGCTATCACACAAGAAATTTTCATCACAAATATTTCAGTGTTTTCATATCCTATATTCTTTGTTAAAAAAAAAAAAAAGAGCAGAGAAGCTTGAAGAAGTGAAGAAGTGAAGAATTAAAGACTAAATAAGCGTGGGAAGAGAAAAAGAAAGAAAGAGAAGGAAAAAGAAAAAAGGAAAAAAAAAAAAAAGAGAGAGAGGAAGAAGAAGTAGTGTCGGCAAGAAAGAAAGGGAAAAGAAAAAAAAGGAAAAAAGGAAAAAGAAAAAAAAAGTTAATATTTTTTTTCTATCATTGTTAAAAAAAAATATCTGATAGTGAGTCTACACGTCAAGCTTCAATAGTAGAGAAATATGCAGCAAAAGAGTCAGTCGATGCTATTGATAGACAAATACAAAATTTAGAAGCATCATTCGAAAGGTATTTTCAAGCTTTGGAAGCAATTTTGACTCAACGTCTTGGTAGACCAAACATCAATAATGAACTTCCAATTTGTAAACCAGCTGAAGTCAATCTGCAGAAATATGACAATTTTCAAGGTAATCGTAGGAACCTCAGAAATAACATTGTTCTAGATGAGGACTCCAGTGATGATGATGAGTTACCAGTTCCACTAGAAGATAACCATGGACCTCGACAAAATGACTATCGCATGAAGATAGAGATACCGCAGTTCGATGGTTTGTTTGTAATCGAAGAATTCTTTGATTGGTTAGCTGAAGTAGAAAAGTTTTTTGACTATTGGGGAACTGAAGAACACATGAAGGCCAAATTAAGGGCCCACCGACTCAAAGGAGATGCATTAGCTTGGTGGGACAAACTGCAAATGACACGCATTCGGCAAAACAAAGACAAGGTTCGAAGTTGGCGACGAATGAGAAAGTTTATGATTGAACATTTTCTACCTCCAGATTATGAGCAAACACTTTTCAGTCATTATCAACATTGTCGACAAGGATACCACACCGTGCAAGATTATGTTACTGAATTTCACAAGCTTGCAGCTCGAGTTGATATCCGTGAATCTGCAAATCAAAGAATTTCAAGATTCATTGATGGTTTGCATGCCAATATACAAGATGAGGTCTACAAGCAATCCCATAATACACTTGCTAATGCTATTCAACTTGCCTTAAAAATAGAGGCACAACTCAATAGAAGAGTAGCACGTGGTCCTATATCTTCACAGTCTTCAGCATTTGTACCAAAATCCTTACCAAATAAGGGAAAGATAGTAGAAGGAGCACGTGATGATGTACCAAGGCCTAAACCATCCACTGGTCAACCAGCTACATGTCCACAACGTGAACCAAGCTTCTTCTAGCAACCCTTATGCAATACCTAGAGGAAATAAGTGTTACCGATGTGGGCAAACAGGGGCATAACTCTCACCAATGTCGTCAAAATAGGCTAGTCAACTTAACCATTCATGATGATGACTTTGAGGGAGATGAAGATTACCATGAAGAAGAAGACTTTGCAAAACAAGAAGAAGAAGATCCAGAAAACATTATTCATGAGGATGAAGGAGTATCTTTAGTAATAAAAAGGTTAATGTATACCCCAAAGAAAAAAGAAGACCCACAACGACACAACATCTTTAAAACAAGGTGTACAGTTAATCAACGAGTGTGTGATCTCATCATTGATAACGGTAGCAGTGAGAACATTATTTCCAAAATCATGGTTGACAAGCTACAATTGAAGACACACAAACATCCGTCTCTATACCGTATTGGATGGATTAAAGATGTTGTGGAAACAAGGGTAACATAACAATGCCTTATTCCTTTTTTAATTGGCAAATATAAAGATGAGGTTTTGTGTGATGTTAACATGGATGCTTGTCACATGCTACTTGGAAGACCATGATGGTAGGAAGAACTATTACACCTTTTATAAAGATGAAGTAAAATTCACTTTAACACCGATGAAACAATAACACTACCTAACAAGCTTTGAGACAAAAACCCTCCTTTTGGTTCTAAAAGAAAAAGTTGTTCCACAACAACTGCCTGATCAAATTCAACACCTCTTATTTGAATTTAGAGATGTTGTCCTAGAAGAATTACCTACAGGCTTGCCACCCCTTCGAGACATTTAGCATCATATTGATCTTGTTCCAGGTGCTAGTCTGCCAAATTTGTCTCATTATTGCATGAGCCCTAAAGAATATGAGATTTTGCAGTCTCAAGTTGAAGAACTTCTTCAAAAAGGAATGCTTCAAGAAAGCATGAGCCCTTGTGCTATACCGACTCTTTTGACACCGAAGAAAGATGGAAGTTGGAGAATGTGTGTGGATAGTCGAGCCATTAACAAAATTATAGTACGCTATCATTTTCAGATTCCTCAGTTACACGATATGCTTGATAGTTTGGCAGGATCAAAGGTGTTTTCCAAGATTGATCTTCGAAGTGGATACCATCAAATTCGTATCCGACCTAGTGATGAATGGGAGACAGCTTTCAAGACTTATGAAGGACTATATGAATGGTTAGTCATGCCTTTTGGACTATCAAATGCACCAAGTACTTTCATGAGACTGATGAACCAGGTATTCCAACCATTCATTGGAAAGTTTGTTGTTGTTTATTTCAACGACATTCTAATTTATAGTCAAAGTAAGGAAGAACACTTACAACATATTCATGAAGTTTTCAATGCACTGAGGGTGAACAAGTTGTATGCAAATCTAAAGAAATGCAGCTTTATGGCCAACTCTCTCATTTTCTTGGGCTTTGTCATAAGTTTCGAGGGAATAAAAGTTGATCAGGAAAAAGTGAAAGCTATTAAAGATTGGACAAACGCCAAAGACAATTATAGAAGTGCAAAGTTTTCATGGCCTAGCAACATTTTACAAACGATTTGTGAAGAACTTTAGTACTATTGCTGCACCTCTTACTGACTATTTGAAGCAAAACAACTTGTTTGGACAGATCAAGCCGAGAAAAGTTTCACAACCCTAAAAGAGAAATTGACAAACGCACCAGTCTTGGCACTTCCAAATTTTGAGAAGATCTTTGAAGTTGATTGTGATGCCTCTGGGGTAGGAGTTGGAGCTGTTTTGCCTCAAGAAATGAAACCAATAGCTTTCTTTAGTGAAAAACTTAGTGAACCAAGACAAAAATGGTCAACCTATGAACAAGAGTTGTATTGTCACGCCCCAATGATTTTAAGGACGTGAAAATAAAGAATTATATAAGTATTAAATATGTAATGGTTAACATCACATTCTAGGAATCAAAATAAGAAAGATGCAACATCAGAGTAAGGCGCGGTACGAGAATCTATATACGATTCTCAAATAATCTCAAGCATGCCACACTATGCTTCCAAAATACAGAGTAACGATCATAATACTTTACAGTCATCCATAAATCTTTCAAATCCCAAATTTTTTTTTTATACAAAACATAGGACACTCACGCTAGTATCCAAAAGACTTTGTAGAGCTCTAAGCTATCTACTGCTCGTCGTCTGAAAAAGGTAGAAAATAAAGAATGAGCTTTCGCCCAGTAGAGTTACTCCAACATAAAGGTAAAACAATTTATATCGTCAACATAATCAAATATAAATCGGTTATGAAACATATATATATATATATATAATCATATTTGACTGCTGAAAAGAAAACAAATTAAAATATAATCACAAGACTTAAAATTTAATTAAAACCAAACCATCCATAATAAATCAAAGTTCGTAATTTAATAGTTAAGAAGTAAACCCAACAACTTATGGGATGAGAATAAATTAATCGTTATATATATATATATATGTAAATTACAAATTCATCATAGCTAAATATACCAATAAAGAATCAACATGTAAAACATACATGCACGCACCTTTGATCCCTCGTTCCGTGACCCAGAACGAGTTGTCCCGTGTCCCAGGACTATGGCACTTATACTCACTATCCCGTGTCCCAGGATGTAGTCCCGTGTCCCAGGACTATGCGCAAACCTCGAGGTACAACGCTAGGCCTTACCACAATGATCTCAGGTACATACACCGAAAAATACTCATCCCAACATTTATAATTCACAATACAATATCACAACTTTGCAACGCTTTAAACCAGATTTCAAATACATTTATTCACATTTTAGTATTATACAAATAATTAAAAAAAATCATTATACGTTTAAAACTTATGTTGCAAAGTAAACATTAAACTTATTAACATTTTGAAAACCCTTTACGGACTTTTCATTATCTTATTTATTCATAAAAGTCAAGAATAACAACTATAATATTTAATATATTTAAATATCATATAATTAATAAATTTAGAGTAACTCTACTTGAAGAACCGCCCACTTGAACTCCGAGTCTTGTCACACAGTGTCCCTTCTCAGAAGTCACAAAAGTTTCAATTCCTATTATTCAAAATACCAACATAAATATTTCCATAATTCGCCAAATTGTTCCCATGACCCACAAAATTCACAAATATGATTATTTACCCAATTACACCTGATAGGGTCATTATTATCATTAAAGCTCCCTTTTGACCTAATTACGTCATCTTTTATTCATTTTCTTTGGCCATAATTTATAATCGAAATCAAAATCAAAATCACAATTAAATAAAATTAAAGCTTAACTTATTTCTTGATTTACTAAAGAAATCCAATTACCAACAAAACTTATATTTACTATATTTTTTTTTTATAAAAATTTCAAATATAAATACATATATACTTGATTTTTTTTTTAACAATCAAAACCAAGAATAAAATATTCATGCTTAAAATAAATTTTCCACATTAAAATTTAAAAATATAATTTATTATCAAATTCTAATAATATAAACTTCCATGTTTTAATTAATTATTTCTATTTATTTATTTTTACTAAGTAAAATTATTAATTATTTTCGGATTAATTAAAATCATAATTTTTAAATTTTTAAAAATTGTTCCAAAATACTTTAAAATAGTTAATAATTGATGTCTTTAATATATTCAAAAATCAAAACACAAAAGGCTTAAAAATACTTAATTAACATTTTACTATAACAACTATTTTAATCCAAAATTAATCCAAAATTAATTCAAAATCTCATGTATAAAAACTATTTAAACAACATGCAGACATGGATTCTTTTGTTTAAACAACATACAAACATGGATTCAAAGAATTCTTAACATTTCAATTCACATTCATGCCAAAATTTATGAAAATATGTTATAAAATCTACATGCATGAATTCTAAAACACAATAATGAGTAAAATCTACAACATTACATGAAAATCTACTCAGATAAACATAAATTTTCAGATTTAATTTCATTCATGGCCAAAGGAAATTTTAAGGTTAAAGTTTCTGAAATTTACCTTAATTTATGTCAAATTGAAAATGCTTCTAGAAATATTTTTACCCTTTCCTTTTTCTCTTTTTTTTTTCTTTCTTTTCTTCTTCTCTTCTTCTTACGACTTCTCTTCTCTTCTTTGTTTTTGTTTTCTTTCTCTCTCTCTTCTCTGTTTCTGTTTTCTATTAAATTTTTTTCAGCCCATTCGGGCTTTAACTAAATTTCTTTCTTTTTTTTTTTTACTTCCAAAACCATGTTTCAGCCCATGGTTTTGGGTTCTACAAAATATTATTATTATTTATTTATTTTTTAAAATGGGTCCCACATGTATGCAATTGTTCAAACATTACAACAGTGGGAGCCATATTTAGTACAAAAGGAGTTCATCCTTAATACAAATTATCAAGCTCTCAAGTACCTCAACAACTCCTCAAAGTTGAATCGTATGCATGCTCGATGGATTGCCTATATTCAAAAGTTTACTTTTTCACTTCAACACAAGTAAGGCCAGTTGAACAAAGTTGCTGATGCTTTGAGTCGTCGAGTTATGATACTAACTTCTGTTAGGGGTGAAATAATTGGTTTTGATTACTTGAAAGGTTTATATGCAGATGATGAAGATTTCAAAGAAAAATGGCACAACTGTAGCAATGGAGTTACAAGCAAACATCAAATTCATGATGGTTTTCTATTCTATAAGAGTCGTTTGTGTATTCCTCGAGGTTCGCTTAGGGAACACATCATCAGGGAGCTACATGATGGAGGATTGGGAGGACATATGGGTCGAGATAAAACCATCTCCTTGGTAGAGACTCGATATTTTTGGTCACATCTCAGACGAGGCGTTGAGAAGTTTGTAAAACGCTGTTATACTTGCCAAACTGCAAAGAGACAAGTTCAGAACACAGGCTTTTACACACCTCTATCAATTCCTAATGCTCCTTGGGAAGATTTATCCATGGATTTTGTTTTGGGACTGCCAAGAACACAAAGAGGTTTAGATTCTATTTTTGTTGTGGTTGATCGCTTTTCCAAAATGGCTCATTTTATTCCTTGCAAGAAGACATTTGATGCTACGCATATTGCTCAATTGTTCTTTCGAGAAGTTGTTCGCTTACATGGTTTGCCCAAGACAATTGTCTCTGATCGTGATAGCAAATTTCTTAGTCACTTTTGGCGAACTTTATGGAAGAGATTTGATACATCATTGCATTATAGTAGCACATGTCATCTACAAACAGATGGTCAAACAGAAGTCACAAATCGATCTTTGGGTAACATCCTCCGGTGTTTGATTCAAGAAAATCCAAGATAGTGGGAGAATGTCTTACCTCAACCAGAGTTTGCTTACAACAATGTACCAAATTGATCCAGTGGCAAATCTCCTTTTGAGATTGTCTATATACGTCCTCCATTGCATACTTTGGATCTGGTTCCTTTGCCCAAACTTCCAGGAATGAACATCGTTGCTGATCACATGATAGATAAGGTAATCGATATTCATGGGGATGTCTAGAGAAAATTACAAGAGTCTGCCGCAAAGTACAAACTTCCTGCTGATAAACATAAGCGATTTAAGTCATTCAATGAAGGAGATCTCGTGATGGTTTATCTACGTAAAGAACGAGTTCCAGTTGGAGAGTATAGCAAACTCAAACAAAAAAAGATTGGACCATTTCACATTCTTCAAAAGATCAATGATAATGCCTATGTGGTCGATCTCCTTGATGTTTTTGCAATTTTCAAGACATTCAAACATCCAAGATCTACATGAGTATTATGAACTTGAACCATTACCATAGTCAACTCGAGAACGAGTTTTTTTTTCAAAGTAGGGGAGAACTGATGCAGCAATTAGTGCCATAATTATTGCTTGTAATTGCTGCAAATAATAAATGCTGGCACAAAGTTTTCACCTAAAAACCTACCCAAAGATATACAATGACTTTGAGAGATTTGCTGAAGATTTTAAGTTTCTATTTTGTTTTTTTCTTGCTTAATTTTCATTATAAATACCTGTAAGCTAAAGTTTTCAGCATCATCCAATTTTAAATCAATTCTAATATTACTTTAGAACTTCTCTCTGAGAATTCTATCAATTTCTCTATTTTGAGACGTAAGCTAAAACGAATCTAGCAACCAGCTGTGTCAAAGATGGAAGTTTCTTAATAAGCACTTGTAATTAGGATAAATTAATATCAAGCAATTAATTTTCTTATGACTAATTTATTGAATTAAAAATGAAAATTATTATCTATATTATTTTTTTTTATATAAATTATTATATATATATCAGGTTACTATTGTCATATTTTAAAAATTAAGGGCAAGGTTGTATTTTCTTTTTTTAAAAGGTAAATGTATAATAATAATAATAAGTTTTGAAAAGTTTTAGTGAATATAAATTTATAGTAAATATCAAATGACATTTATTTATTGTTGTATGATCTATAGTAAGTACAGATTGAAAGATTGAAATGATGCCATATTAATTAGCGTTATGATAAACGTATGATATTTTAGTTAATATTAATTCTGTGTAATTATTATTAATAAAAGTTAAATGGATAATTCTTACTGTTGTTTGACCTTCCTTTATTTCATATTTCTTTAAAAATTCTCTTTTATTATGTTAATTTTATTACCGTAATTTTTCTGAAATCCTTTTGTCTTCACATACTCCTCAATATACCTGCTAATATTTTAAAAATTAACGCATTGCACTCGTCATTAATGTCTCATTTTATAAAAAATAATCTTTCAACATTTTACTCATCACACCCACCTATCAAAATATTAAAACTAACAAAAAAAAAAAAAAACAATTATTGTTCGGTTGTCCATGTCTTTGTAAAATTTGTAGCACACAATAACATATTAATTTATTCATTATTATATTAATTTTAAATAATATATTAATTGTATATAAATTATATATATTTAATTTATATACACTTTATAAATTATTTATAGTATATTATAATTGATATATTATTTTAAGATCAATTTAATTATTTATATATTATAAATGTTATTTAAGACCCAAACACTATTTATAATTTTATTTTTGAATATACATTGCTCAAATGTTATAAAGAAGAATATATATTGATTTTACTATTGTAAAACTATAAATTAAGAGCAAAGAAGTAGATAAAACAAATAGAAGAATTGATTTAGATTATTATTGTGTTTACAATACACTACTAAAGGTTGTATTTATAAGGTTGTCATATAATATGATTTAAATACAATATAAATTTTGAATCCAATATATGATGGATATTAAACATCTATTTTAGATAGAAAATATATTAAATCTTCATTTTAATGAAGAAAATATATTGAATAAGTAATGTTATAATAAGAGATAAATATAACTATGAAATAGATAATATTATATTTAAAAATTGACGTCCAAATTATAATATTCCTCTTTGAATTCAACCACAGGAAGAAATGTATCTCATTAAAACTTTGCTAGAAAAACACAGTGGGGCAAAACCTAGAGAAGGAAAAAAGAGTATATATTTCTCATGTGTACGCAAGATTTATCTCGTTAAAACCTTGCTATGAATGCCCAGTAGGACAAAATATGAGCGAAGTAAAAAGAGTACAGTGAATGAGTGAGTTACTCCTCTTGATGATGATAACTGATGATTATGAAATGTCTTTAAGTCTACGCATTCCGATCTTCTATACAAGCTAGCTTCTTAAAAGTTGTTTTCAGAAGAAATTTGGCTAATAAGTCTGCTATATTATCATTTGAATGAATTTGTTAGATATCTATATCATTCTTCTAGATCTGATAAGTAGGGATAGGCATAAATTCAGAAAATCGATCGAACCAATTGGACTGGACCTAAACTGAACCTTCTAGGTCGGTTTTTGTCCAGTAGGTACGATTCGGTTCAACTTTTTTTAAAAAATGATTAAATCGGTTCGGTTAAGGTTTATATAAAAAAAAACCTATATATTTAAAATAATATTTTTATATATAAAATGACATTTTTTATTTTTATTAGGATTTATATATATATTTACACATTATGATCATGATATATTTATATGAGCTTAAAACTTATTACAAGACTTTAATTTTGGTGATTTTATTCAATTAAATATGATATGATAGCGCGGTAGATATTTTTATGTGTATGTTTTTTTTAATAAATATAGTAGGTGCAAACCGACCAACCGAACCGAACAAACCAATTAAGTAGGTTGGTCAGTTTTTGTTTATAAAAATGTCTAACCGACCAACCTACTCTCATCCCTACTTATAAGTGTAGAAGAACTTTGGTGAGATATATTGATGCGAACCGAAGAGTACGATTCTTATGACCTACAAACAACGAAGATTTGAGAACCACAAGAAATACGGTCTAAGACTTGACACTATATTAGCATGCAAATTTCTACGAGAAACTTGGATTTTGGTTTGCAAGATCACCTTAACGCATAGATATTATGCACGACGAATCAAGACGAGGGAAACGCCACAAAGATTTATAAATTCCTTTGATTAGTTTGGATGAAAAGCACAAAGAGCTTTCAAGCTCTCAATCTTGAAATTTGATTCAAAATATGAAATATATGATGTGAATTGTTGTTCCCAGCTGATTACAAGGTCTATTTATATAAATAATTAAAAACCTAGAAGCAAAAAAATTTGGACCATTGATTGTAATTCAATGGTCCAAAAATTACAAAATAATTTAATTGTGCTGTGGCGGTGAAATACTTGTGCCGTGACCAAAATTACATGCCATAGTGCACACGTTGGGGGGTCAACGCGTAGGTCTGGGCATGTCAGCGTGCGCATGTCCATTCATGCCATGGAGCCTAGAAATGCATACCGTGGCGCGCATGTTTCCTTAGCCAAAACAGAATGTTCTGTGCTATGGTGCCCAAAAAGTCATACCGCGGCGTGCATGATTGACGAAGATCCCCCATTCAAAACAGAACTTTACTCGCCGTGATGACTATAAATTCATGCTACGGTGCAGGTCTTCTTTTAAAAAATCTGCCTTCAACACATTGATTGGTCTCTCACGAGGTTCAAGCTCCAATTTCACCATCCCTTGGTCTTGTGTTAACTCCTAGATAAGCCCATTCAAAGCTTCCTTGAGTTGTTTAGCCTTCGATCTCGTGATCAGCCCGAGTAGAATTCGTAGTGGTTGTAACGGCAAATTATTCGTATCATATATTTGATCCTATTGCCTTTAATGTAACTTCTTTTAACCTGTACAATACAAGCAACAATATCCTCATACAATATTGTGGTTTTTCTCTTAATTGAGGAAAATTTACATGAATTTTAAATATATTCGATCATAGATCTCAACCATATGTATTCACTACTTGCTTCATGTAATGCAAGTATTTTAGAGTAATTTGATGATGAAGATACCATAATTGTGTCATAGATCACCATGATATAGCATAATTCCCATATATGAAAATATATTCGATTTATGATATTGCATTATATGAATTAGATAAATAGCCAACATCTGCACAACTAGTCAATTGCATTTTTGATTTTTTTGAATAAAATAAGCCCATATCAATTGTTCCATGAAGGTAACGTGCTTAACATTCCAATGTCTTTTTGTTGGTACTAAACTACATCTCGTAAGTAAATTCACTGAAAATGAAATATCTGAGCGTGTACAGTTTACAAGATATTAAGGGCACCAAAAGCACTTAAATATGGTCCTTTAGGACTGAGAATTTTGTCATCATCCTTTTGAGTGCGAAAGGGATCCTTTTTATAAGAAGGGATCTCACAATCATGGGAAAGCTTAATAGATGTGCTTTATTCATATAGAATTGCTTTAAAACTTTTTAGTGTATATCAATTGGTGAACAAATATTTCATTTAATAAATGTTCAATTTCTAATCTCAAGTAAAATTTTGCTTCTCTAAGTTCTTTCATTTCAAACTCTAATTTCAAATACTTGCACGTTTTATTTATCTTCTGAAAAGTACCAATAATGTTCAAGTCGTCCATATATATTGGGACAATGAAAAAACTAATGCTTAGTACTTTGATGAAAACACGAGGACATATTGCATTATTCACAAACTCTTCCTTTAAAAGATATTCGATGAGGCAATTGTATCACATATGACCAGATTACTTTAACCTATATAATGATTCTTGTAATTTAATAGAATACAAGTTGTTCGGTTTTGAGAAGCTTTCATTAGGCAATTTAAAGCCTTAAAAAAATTTCATGTATATGTCACTATCAAGTGATCCATATAGATATATAATCATTACGTCCATGAGAAGCAGATAAAGATTTTCCATAACTCCAAGACTGATTAAGAATTGAAATGTGATCATGTCCAAGAACATGTTTTTTTCATAATCAATTTTTTGTCTTTGAGAGAAACCTTATGCTACAAGTCTAGCTTTGTATCGCACAATTTAATTTTTCTCATAATAAAGAACCATTTGTATCCTACAAGTTTGATTTTTTCAGTCATTTGGACTATAGGCTTAAAGACTTTACGCTTTACAAATGATTCTAATTTAGCTTGAATTGTTTCTTTCCATCTTGGCTAATCTTTTCTTTCTATACATTAGTAGATGAATTTTGTTTTAGGATCTTCATTTTCTCTTGATACTTTAAGAGTCATATTGAAAGCAAAAGTGTTGCTAGCAATAATTTTATTTATATCATATTTTTCTTCCCTATCAACATAATTTATAGAGATCTAATTGTTTTTAGGTACTTGAGATTCTTCATGAGTCATTTCTTCAATAATTTTAGACTGATCATTATTGTTCGTTTCTTATTTTACATCCTCTTTGGTGACAATTACTTATACCTTTCTTTTTTGAGGATTTTTATCTTTCGCACTAATGGGTCGATCACACTTTAATTGAACTTGAGATTTATTTGAAGTTGGGTTCATAAATTTTTCAATTGGGAGATCTATCTTTTCATAGGCATTAAATGCCAGCATATGCAATTTTGTTACTCGTTTTGAATAAGTGAAAACATTAAGCAATTTATTTACTAAATTGTAAATGAACAATTTTCTGAACTCCAAGCTCATGTTGGTTTGTTAGTTGATTAAAGTGAGCTAATGAAGATGCATCCCAACAAATTTGAAGACATTTTTTTAATTTTTGTTTTCTCTCGCCTTAATATTGGGAAATTTGTTTAATCAATTTGGAACTTGGCAAAATGTGCCATGAAAGTATCACCTGTTAAGGATTTTAGATGCTTGATAATAGACGAAGAATCAAAACAAACATATTCTCAACTTTATTTGAAAGCTTATCTTAGTTCGATGTGGCAGTGCAATTAGAACATATACAACGCAACCAAAAATTTGTAAATAAGAGATGTTTGGTTGGTAACCAACACTAGTTGCAATAGATAATATGTATGAAAAGATGTTGGTTAGACACAAACTAAGGCTCCAATATGTACTATAGCATGTCCCCACACAAAAACATGAAGTTTTGTTTTTATGATCAGTGGTCTAGCAATTAGCTTGAGGCACTTAATAAATGATTCAGTAAGAGCATTTTAGGTGTGTATGTGGGTGACATGATGCTCAACATCAATCTCAACTGACATACAATAATCATTAAATGCTTGGGAATATGATTTATTTGGTATTATCTAGACGAACTTTCCTAATATAAAAATCTATAAATTGTGCTCTTAATCTAATAATTTGAGTAAAGAGCTTAATGAATACATGACTGAATGTAGATAAAAGGTAAACATATGACCATCTTGTTGATGCATCTATCAATACCATAATATATATAAATGGTCGGTGGATGAATGGTCCACAAATATCTCCTTAAATTATTTTTAAAAATGAAAAAGATTCAACATTAACCTTAGCCACCGATAGTCTTGTAATCATTTTACCTTTTATATACGCAATATCAAGATAATCACTTGACAATTAAATCTTTTGATCTCACAGTAAGTATTCACTTGAATTTTCTATTATTCTTTTTATCATTGTAGAACTTGGATGACCCAACTGATCATACCATAATGTTAAAACTTTAGACTCTTAGTTATTTTGATTCATTACTACATATGACTCAATTGTGCTTATAAATGTATAATATAAGCTACAAGAAAATGCATTGAGCTTTTCTAAAACAAGCTTATGATTAGAGAAAATAGATATAACACAAAAACATTCTACATTATTCTCAATGATTGTTTTAATGTGATATTTTTTATTATGGATATATTTAAAACTCAACAAATTTTTCTTAAATTTGGAGGAATATAAAACACAATTTATTTCTAATTTTGTCCCACTAAAAAGAACAATATTTTGGAGCCTTCTATTAATTTTGTTATGCCTGAAATTGTGTTCACATTTACTTTTGTAAATTTCAAAAAGAAAAAATATTTTATATATAGTAAAATTGAATGCATTATTGCACTATCCACCAAGCTTATATTATCATTCTCCTCAAAATAAATTGATTTACTTTAAAAATCTATTTTTTTTTACATGTAAAAATAAAATTAAGTAAATAAGATATTATTTTTTATTATTTTGAAGAACTACTTATAAATAAAAATTTAATAATCATTAAATTGAAACTGATTTTTATACAACAACACATTAACCTACAACCACAAAAAATAATGAGAAGGATTGACACTGAGGGTATCAAAACTACTCTAATGCCTAAGTCAATTTTTTATAGTGAGAAAATTGAAATAGCCTAATAGAGTATCATAGAAGGCGTACGTTACAACTAAATTTATGAAGCTATTTATAGGGGTGGAAAACATTTAAGAAAAATAGTCTAATATCTGTCAATATCATATATTAGATAATTACTGCAGTATATCTACTATTTGATTTGAATATACAAATATTAGATATTTGATAATAATCATTTAGATATTAAATATTTATATATGAATTAATAGATATGTGATATTAGATATCTGATATTAAATATTAATTAGAAAAAGGCGTAATGAATGTATCTTATATTTAGTTATTTATGTCATTTAATTTCTTAGATTATAAGTCGTATCAGTTGATCCCTTAATTTTAAAAATGGGATCAATTAAAAATAAAATACATAATTTTAATAATTTTTTAATTAAAATATTATTTTTTTAAGAGGCGAGCAAATTATATTATTTTAATATTTTAATATTAAAATATTAATTTAAAATAATATTTTAATTATAAAATTATTAAAATTATATATTTTATCATTAATTTTTTTTTTAAATTAATAGACTAAAAAACATAATAAAAAAACTTGACACTGCCCCTATTAATTAATATATATCTAATTATATGAGACATTACACATATATTAATTTTGTCAATATTTTAAGGGAGAATATTTCCAGAATATGTTAATTTTTATATTAAACATTTTATGCTAACTAAGCAATTTGACTAGTCAAATAATAATGTGGACCAATAAGGAGTTCCATGTATTCTAAGTCATTTTATTCCTCCAACAGAAGCCCCTTAGGCTTCCTTGTTTGCTTTTGACAGTCTTGTAGGTCTTGTCACTATTCTAGGATACAGTCGTTCATTCGTGTTGGTATCCCTAATTTGATTGCAAAGCATCGATCTTGAGACAACGAGCTTTCAAACGATGGTTTCTGTGTCTTAATCGGAGCATCGGTTGAGAAGTTACACTTAATCAAAATTTTATGATGAAAAATCAACTTTAGGACTTTGGAGGGGCACAAAATTAATTAAAAAAATCAATATTTATCCTCCCATATTCTTCCACCCTGATTTGTGACCCTCATATTTCAATACGAGTGGATGGATGAGATTGAACTTGTAACCTTATGTATAGGCCAAGTTTTATCAATTAATTTACTCAGAACTAAACAGTCAATAATTAGGATTTGGCAGACTGTTATGGGACAACACTTGGGACTCAAAAAAAGTCTTCGTAAGTGGATCAAAACTTTCTTTTTTCTTTGAATTTGCTTTGATTTCTCACAATCTGGTTTTTCTTCGTAGATATGCTTTCTCAACATGTAACTTCCTAGAAATCTACCAACTCAAATGCTTTCAAGCTCTCCACCCAACGCTTAGCTATTAGTACCAGGAGTCAAACAGACATTGGTCACGTTCTAAGGAGGAAGGTAGTGTGCCAGGTTCTACTTCAGCAGTCTAAGATGACTGTTGTATATGATGCACGGCCAACCTCCCAAGTTCACTTCATGGCTAAGGATGTCCTCATAGGAAGTGATAACCTGCCTTGAAGTCCTATTTATCTACTGGCATCACTATTCAGTGCAACCCCAAGTGCGTTATATCTAGAAGAGGGTGAACTTCGATCCATTAAAAAGGTCAGGTCTTCTGCTGACGAGCTGTGTATTGAGGTTATGATGCGTACACTACATGAAGCTACCAAGAGAAATATTGAGTAAGAATATATATCTACCTTGTTCCAGGCTACATCAGAAAAAGATAACTTTTGGTGCTTTAGAAAGAGCAAGTTCCCTATAGGAAACTGCCAAATGGACAGAGGCAGCTATTGAGGTTTTAGGGGCTATTCCCAAACCAAGTTTCTTAGTGAGTTAGTGCTTCAGTATGGTTTGGGAACCAAGAATTGGGAATTGATCAATCTGGTGAGAAAGTTGTCATTGACAATTTGGACTCAAAAGACTTTGTCCCTAACATAAGAGTGGCCCGGGCATACAACTATGAATAAGCCAAAATGAGAATCAAGATACTATTTCATGATGTCATGCTTCTTGTAGACTATTTCCGGAATTTATCCTAAGGAGAAGCTCAGCATTGTGAGTATGACGATAACTTAGATGGCAGGCTATAGTAGCACTAGCCTTGGTTGGGGCCTAGGTTCCCTAAAGAATCCCAGGTACAAGCGGCACTTAGGAAAATGATGAGACTCAACACATTGATCCTATCTATATGGCAATCAAGGATGATGTAGAGATCCAGCGACTCTAAGAATTTTCTTTGGATTTGCCTTAGCTTTTTACAGTAGTTTAATTTTCATCTAATTGGTGATTGTACTTCGCAACCACTTTGATGCTTAATAAAACTTCAACATTTTTGTTTTCTTCATTTTTTCCTTTAAGACTTAGAAGACAAAAAATTTATGGATATTTGCTAAGGCACTTTGCACGGCCTCAGAGCATACTTCACATAGTTTGTGACCTGCCTATACTTGCATAGATTCTATCATTGTTATTCTTTCTTGACTCAGGACTTGAGGAAGATGAACATTAGTTTTGACATTCGAATGTCTTTAACAACTATAGAACCCGCAATATTGGGAGCTAAATTTGAGAGTTCATCATTCAAACGATTTTAATGGCACTTAAGCTAGGATCTTCATAATATCGAGCCCTGGTTTATTCCTTGCACCTTCTTAAAAAAATTTAGAACTTAGAAAATAAAGGGATGAATGAAAAGTCACAATATTTGAGAGAAACAAGAGTGTTTTGAGATCGCTACGAGTTGGCAAGTTGAAGGAGCTTGGGGAACGTACAGCAGGATGGAAAGGAGCAGAGAAAGAAGCGAGAGCTAGACCAATAATGGTAGAAGATTGGGCCCAACCTCGACCTGACCAGCTAGAGGCTGGTTGGCTCACGGCGGACCAATTAGCATATGATCGGCAACATAGCTGGCCAGATCAATCCTAGTTAGCTAGTTGGATCCGTCAGTAACACTTGGTCGAATGAGTGATTGGACGGTTGCTAGGCCAAGGCCTGGGCAAACGGAAAATGGACAACCTTATTTTGGAGCCCGGTTGACAACGCTATCCTATTGCATAGCGACGTGCAATCCATGCCCGCCTATTTTTTTCCAAAGTCTAAACACTTTACCACTTTCCCTTGCAAACTTTTGATACTTTTTTCCTGAAAAATTGTTGAACTTTTTTCGTGCTAATTGTGATTTTCAAATCATAAGTGATGGTACAAAAAACTTAAATAGCCATCAAACTTGTTCCCAGGATTCTTATATTTTTTTCCTATTGCTTTCCAATTTTAACTTGTTCCTTATTTTTGTGCGGGTCATGCTCGAATACTTTTTGAAAAAGCTCCATAGAAAGGGTGGAGGGTTGCAACAGATTCATTTAAATTCCAATCTCCTTAGATTTAAATTCTTGCAAATAATAGAGATCGCTAGAGCATTAGGTAGTCAATTTTTCAAAAAAAGTTCTCAAAGGCTGGAGAGTGACAATGGAACCACTTAAAGTCCAGCCTTGTTAGATAGAAATTTTTCAAAAAATTGCCAAGACTGTTTCCCAAACGTGTTAGATATTGGTCAAATATGGGGTGAAAACTCCTATGAGTCCTTAAGTATCGTAGCCTCCTTACTCAAAAAATGTTGGTGAAAGATAAAGCATGGGGAGCAAGAATATCGGCTGATGTTGCTTCCCTAATGCCTTAAGGTCTGTAATGTGCCAAAGTGTAAATGTTATATAGAGTAAATGTTTGTAAGCCTGAAGTGAAGTCGTACCCCATAGGCTTTACATGCTTCCATCTCTTTGGCATAAAAGCATTAGGCTTCTTTTAAGCATAGAGTGAAGTCGTACCCCATGGAGCTTGCCTATTTCTAGTTCCTTAGGTAAAAGCACAAAGTTGCTTCTGAGCATGGAGTGAAGTCATACACTCTAAGGGTCTGCATACTTCTACCCCCTAGCGTATGAGTGTAGGGTTGCTTTTGAGAGGGAGTGAAGTCGTACCTCACAGGGTCTACATACTTCTACACCCTACGTAAAAGCATAAGGTTGCTTGTAAGTGCAGAGTGTTGTTTCTAAGTGCGAAGGGTTGCTCCTAAGCTTGGCATAAAAGAAGTAAACCACAGGGCCTACATATACTTCTACAATCGAGGCTAAACACCAAAACACAATTTCAAAAATTTAGTTTCTCACAAAACCAATTGTAGAAAATAAACAATATTTAACACTTAGGGTTTAGCTCTTAAAATATTCCAAATTTCTACTTCAAAAAACAATGCAGCTCCAGAATTATCACTTTTGAACAACTTACTAAGTGTGCTTGAGGTTGAAGATGTATGAAGAAAACCCAACTCCCAAGTGTTGAAATCTTGCTCCAATCACTTGAAAAACTCCAACAAATACTGGAGTAGTATTAGGAATACAGTATTGAGTGAGAAATTTGGGTAATTTGTTGAAAATTTATGATTTTTGGTGAGGAGTGTAAGTGAAGGTTCATGTGAAAGGGAGAGAGGTCTAAAATTTTTTGAAATTTTGCATTTTGATAAAAAATCACACATGGCGTGGGATTTTTAGTGTTAAAATTGCATAGGGGCCTTAGCCCAGGTAATTTTTCGCCTCAGTGCGCACTGTGTGTATTTTAGAAAATGCAACCCAAGATCCCCAGGTCGAGGCTTAGAGAAGTTTACACTGCGATGTGTGTAGTTTTCCAAGTTTCCAATGCCAGACTCAAAGCTCTATGCCGCAGTGTAAAATAATAGTTGTCGCAACTCAACCTAACATTTTCAAAATTTTCAAAAAATAATTTCATTTTTTAGCAAAATAAAATAAAACAAATTAAAACAAAACGTAAAGAAAGAATGTAAAAATTTGTTGGGTTACCTCCTAACGAATGCCATGTTTTACATCATTAGCAAGACAAACATTCAAGTGATTATTTTGGGTGTAAAGTGTTACGTTCCTTGATCCTCTTTCAGTTGAAGACCCTATTTTTTCGCTATGTTATCCTTCACACATTTGCTTCCACTTACACTAGTGTCGACCAAGCTAATATCTACTTTAATGTCCATGGTCTCATCTTTGTTGTGGCTTTTAGAAATCCATACCTGTTTAAATTTCTTTTTTCTTTCCATCACCTTTCTTTGTTTTCTCAACAACATTTTTCTCCTCTTTCTCTTGGGTAATAACAACATTCACTTCTTTTTCCTTAAAGGCATAGGGAGTGTCCGAATGCTTGAAGAAGTTGAACGTCATCTCTTCTTTTTGTACTCTCATGATCAGTTCTCCTTTCTCTACATCAGTGTTCTACTAGTGGCTAGAAAGGGTCTCCCAAGAAAGAGCAGAATTTTATTATTTTCCATGTCAAGGATGACAAAATTTGCTAGCAATAAGAACTTCTCCACCTTAACTATGACATTTTTCACATCCTCAATTGGTTTCTTAATAGTTCCATCTTCCATTTGTAAGGCTACAAATGTAGTTTTTGGTTTTTCTAGCCCAAGTTTCCTAAACATTGACAGAGGCATAAGGTTTACACTTGGTCCTAAATCACATAATGCATTCTCTAAGTGTAAATCCCCAACTGTGCATTGATATTTTTTCTTGAGAGGTAATTGAATGTCAAGAATCGCACAACACTTTCCGGTTAGTGGCATTGTTACAAGTTTCTCTAGCTTCTTCCTCTTTGACAGAATTTCAGTTATGAACATAAGGTATGAAGGTGTTTGCTTGGGAAGCCTGTGAAAGGGATGTAGATGTGCAGCTTCTTGAAAACATCCAGAATTTTTGAAATTTGGTCTTCCAAGGTGTGTTTAACAAGTCACTAAGGGAAAGGAACAATTGAGGTATATATATCACTTGTTTTGCTTGATTCCTACTTTATTTTCTCCTTCTGTAATGGTATTTATTCACCCTTTACCTCTTCTCATAGCTCTACTTTTTCACACTTCTTTTCTTCCTCAAATTCCTCTACATCATCCTCCATTAAAGGCTCACTCATTGACATAATGACATTGCATTTCTCCTTGGTAAGTCCTTTAGGATTCAGTTGTATATCACTAGGAAGGGTTTCTTGAGGTCTTTGATTTAGGGCTTGAACAAGTTGGCCTATTTTCATGTCTAAATTACGAATAGAAGCTTCATGAGTTGCTTTTATACAATCTACTTTAGTGTTCATAGTTTGCATGAAGTCCTTCATCACCACCATCAAAGCAGTTGTATTATCTTCATTTGTAGGCTTTTTTCTTCAAGTGGTTGTTTTTTAGGCTGTTGTTGGTGTTGGAATTTAGGTGGAAATTGAGGATAGCTAAATTGATTACCCCTTTAATTATTATTGTTCCATGAAAAATTAGGGTGATTTTTTTATTTGAGATTGTATGTGTTGGAATATGGGTTCCTTGGGTGGTTTTGGTTGTTGACATAATTAATAGTCTCCAAAGGGTTCCCACATGCCTTAGTAGCATGAGTTCTGTTGAAAAAATCACACACCACGAATGGGTTTGCACCATATTTACTCCTACCGTGCCTCCATCCAACTATTTGTTAAACGTAGCAGCAATGTGTTTGTTGCATGGTTGCTATGGTTTCTACATCTACCACTCCAATTACCTTTTTGGGAGTTAGCCTCTCAATTGGCTATTGACAGTTGTTTGATACCATCTCATCCAATAAAGTAAAGGTCTTATCTTCAGTTTTGCTCATTAAGACACCTTATGTTGCTGCTGCATCTCTAATTGTCCATGATTGTCCCATTAATCCATTATAAAAGGTTTGTACTTGAAGCCAAGTGGAAAGACCATGATATGGGCACCTCTTAAGTAATTCCTTGAAGTGTTCTCATTCTTCATAAAAAGATTATCCTTTAAACTGCTAGAAAGATGTGATGTTGTTTCAAAGATTGGCCGTCTTGGAAGGTGAAAATACATAGACATAAATTTTTGAGCTAACTAGTCCCATGTTGTTATCGAATCAGTTAGAAGTGATTGTAACTAAGCCTTAACTTTATCCCTCAATGAGAAAGGAAAAAGACGAAGGCGTATTGCATCGTCCGAGACACCATTCATCTTAAAGGTGTCATAAATTTTAAGAATGAAGGTAAGTGTAAATTCAAATCATCATGAGCCAACCCTCCAAACTAGTTAGCCTACACTATTTGAATGACACTCGGCTTGAGCTTAAGGTTGTTATCATTGATACTCGGTCTAGCTATTGTAGAATTAGCTCCATCTACTTGCAAAACTGCAAAATTCCTTAGCAGTTTGGGAGCAATCAAAGCTTGTTGATCCACGTGTTTTGCCATAACCCTAGATTGTTGTGCTAACTATTCCCTTCTTAAACGACATACAATTCTTTAATTTGAGGATCTAAAGGAACTAAGTTATCACCTGTCAACCTGAGCATATAACAAAAAAAAATACTAAAATAGAAAATTAAAACGTCTAAATTAGTAATACCAATACCCAAATTCGATATTTGTTACAAGTTATAAATTTTTCAAGCAACAGAGCCAAAAACTTACTCATGTTAAACCACAAGTGCACGGGACGGGTGTAAGTGATAAGTATTTAAAATATGAATATCGAACCCATAGGGAAAAGTATAAATTATAATTGAGTACCAATGGGACTATTGAGATTACTATTTGGACAACAAAAAGCAATAACTAAAACTAAATGCTAAACAACTAAACACTTCAATAGGACACAAAACACAACGAAATTCCAATCTCCCAATCAATATTTTAAATACTTATCACTTGAGAAATAAAACCTATGAATCATTAATCTCTCAATCTCTTAAGCATGTTAATCACTAAATTTCTCCCTAAGTAATTAGCAACAAGTTATATGATTCATTAACACTAAACTATGCATGCATTTATCTCTTAAATAAACTACATACAATATAACAACCTAACTTAATTACACTGTCATGCCAATTAGATTAAATTATATTCATGAAGAACGTCAATTATAGACCACATACATACGAATCATACCTCTCAACCTAAAAACTATGTATGTTATTCGATCAAGACAAACAAATAAGCACTTCTCTCAAAGCTACCTATTTTCCTCAATAGATTAATTAATGATTAAGCAATTAATTAATAGTTAAAATCATATCAAATAATATACCTATAATTGCAATCTCAAGAGGGGAATAAAATATATCAACATATGTTAGAAAATTGAGTTTATAAGATTCCTAGATTAAATAAAATGAGCTACTCATGATGTCAATAAAATCCAAAATATTTGTTAAGAAAAGCATTAAAATTGAAGAAAGAAAAAGAAGAAAAAAGATTACAACCAATCTTCACTTAATTCTTCACCAAAAGTATTGCCCACTTCATTTGTATTCTTGATCTGCTCTTTATTTTCTCCAAATATGCTAGAAAATATGCCTTACAAATGTTGATAAAAGCAAAGAACTAGTTCTATGATTAAGCTAATTCTCTCTATGTATATATTCTTAGGTTTATGACTCTATATGTGTATTTATAGGCATAAGAAAAGTCTAGGTAAATTAAGATTTGTGACCAATTAGGATATTGAAAATTAGGTCTATAATCATATTAAAATAATCGCAAGCTGCGCCTTAAACAACCCATCATTGCGATGACATGATGAAAGTTAGGGTACACATTGCAATATAAGAAGGCACCACTGCGGCTCATATTATTTCATGCCGTATCATGCGTTTATCTTTGAAAATTCTAAATTTGTTCCAAGAATGTTAAGTCGCGGCGCACATAACTTTGAGCTGGGGTGCACATATTTTTGTGGCATATTGCTTGCTGACCCTTCACTTGATTTGTCACTTGCATGCATGTGACGCTTTGTACTTGAAAATATCTAATATGCATAAAATATACCTTGTGATTCCAAAAATGACAATTGTGTTATATTTTAATAAAACGAGAGTAAATAGATCCTAAAATCCTATTTAAGTCTTGAATATTCATAGAATAATCGTGCTTTTTAAGCATGTATCAGACAGCCCCAATCGAATCTAACATGGATGTTTAGCAGCACCAACCGAATCTAGTAGGAATGTTCGGCAACACCAACCGAACCTAGCAGGGATGTTCGGCAATGCTTTCTAAACTTAACAATGATGTTTGACAATCCCAACCAAACATTCCAGTTAGGTTCGCTATCCCCTATCGAACCTTTCAATAATGTAATTTTTTGTAAATACTTGAAAATTGCACGAGTTCCACTTGAAATGTTATGGTTCTTCTTTGTCCAGCCTCTGCTTGAAATGGCTTTTAGGTTCCTTAGCTGGTGGCTAGTGGCTTCACGAAGTGGGATGTTGGTGGCTGGTTGTTGGTTCTATGGTGGCTGGTTTTATGGAAGCTTAAAGGGCTGAGGCTAAGGGCTTAGGGTTGAGGCAGAGGGATTTGCGAGGGAGGGCCGAGGGCTGAGGCATGTACGTGGGAGGGATGAGGGATTTAAGAGTAAAATATGATTGAGATGGCTAAGGATATTTTGGAATTACATTAATTGTTAATTTTTGTAAATTTTAAGTAATTTTGTGGGATGTTTAAGAGTAAAAAAGGGATTTTTCCATAATTTCTCCTATCTTAAGTCACAAATCTCACCAAATTGTATTCTTTAAAGACCATAGCGCAAATTGCAATTTTAGACTAAAGCTTAAATGTAGACGTGAGTTTTTAAGTCTTGTCCTAATCTTTAAAACAATATTAGAGCATTATTGCAGTCTCCTTTTGTTCCTCCCATTCTTCTTCTCTCTTTTTTTTTTTTTCCTTTTCTTTTATGGCATGTCCAATGGTCTTTATTTGTGAGTCTTACACAAATGCCATACACAAAGAGATTTTCCCTATCATAAAAAATTAACAAGTTCTTTATCCTTAAACCTACATGACCCAATGCCTATGAAAAATTGAGTGGGTGTTCTTAAAGTCTTTACTTAAGAAGTTGAGATTTTGTGACAAATGGACTTATAAAGTAATGAAGTGTATTGCTACTACATTGTAGTATAGTCTAATGCTTAATGAAGGCTTTCTTGAAAAGTTTAGATCTCAAAAAAATTCTCCATATCTTTTTATCTTGGTAGCTAAAGGAAAATTGAAATTATCTAAAATAATACATTTTAAAACTCACAATAAAAAAAATAGCATTTTTTTTGAATTGGAAGAATATGAGTTAATGATAAGAGCATTATCTTTATTGTTATAAATTTTATGAATTTTATATTAGTTATTTTTTCAAAAAAGTTTGTCTCAACTCTTAAAGCTGGTGTAAGGTAACGGGTTAGACTTACTAATCAGGTAAGGAATGAAAAGAATAATGAGAAAGAGTTTGTATATTTCTTGAATTTACTTTGTACATAATACATATACTTATAATAGGAAAAAAATGATATTAATTAAATATAATAATCTATACCATATTAGGAATGATTTACTTCTCTACCATATTAGGAATGATTTACTTTCCTATTTTAACAATGAATCTCAACACTCACCCTCAAGTTGGTACATAGATGTCACACATATCTAACTTGTCTAAGAACTTTGAGAGCACCTGACTAGACACTCCTTTGGTAAGTATATCAGCTAATTGATATTCTGATCGAATTTTTGGTAGTTCCATAGCTTTCTCGTCTAGTTTTTTCTTAATAAAAAACCTATCTACCTCGACATGCTTTGTACGGTCAAGTTGAACTAGATTATGGGCTATGTCACATGCTGCTTTGTTGTGGCAATACAGTTGAATTGGTTGTTTTAGAGAGTAGCCTAGATCCTGTATTCAACTACAGTGCTTCACAAATTCCTAAGGCCATTCCTCTGTACTCAACTTCTGCACTCGATCGTTCAACAATGTTTTGTTTCTTGCTTCTTTATGTAACTAAGCTCCCACCTACAAAGATAAAGTATCCTGAAGTCGATCGCTTATCATCAACTACTCTGACCCAATCAGCATCGGTATATACTTTGATGTTTTCTTTGTCCGTGCTTTTAGAAAATAGAATTTTCTTTCCTGGAGCAGATTTTAGATACCTCAAAATGCGCATGATTGCATTCATATGTTGCTCATTGAAATTATGCATGAATTAGATAACGATACTTAGAGCATAGGCAAAATCTGGTCTTGTGTGAGCTAAGTACATCAACCTTCCAACAAGTCTCTGGTATCTCACCCTATCCATTGATACCTAATTTGTCTCAATACATAACTTTAGACCCTCTTCCACTAGAGAGTCAACTGGTTGGCAAGCTGACATAGCAGTTTCATGTAGTAGATCTAAGGCATACTTTCTCTAAGATAGAAAGATTCCTTTACTTGATCAAGATATTCAATTCTCATTAAGTATTTTAAGGGGGCCTAAGTCTTTCATTTCAAATTCCTTGCACAAGTATTCCTGCAAAGCTCTCATTTCTTCTAGATCGTTGCCTGTGACGATCATGTCATCTACATATACAATGAGTGCAGTAATTTTTCCATGTTGTTTCTTTAAAAATAATGTGTGATCTGAATTACTTTGTCTGTAACCAAAGTTTATCATGGATTTAGTAAATCGTCCGAACCACGCACTAGAAGACTGTTTTAATCCATATAGCGATTTCTTCAACTTGCACACGTTTTGATTTTTTTTTCTATTACCATGCATCTTGGTGGAAGATCCATGTAGACCTCTTCAGATAGTTCACCATGTAAGAATGCGTTCTTCACATCAAACTATTGTAACAGCCAATCAAAATTTGTAGTTAAGGATAACAAGACTTGAACTGTGTTGATTTTGGCTACTAGTGCAAACATTTAAGTGTAATCAATTTCATAAGTCTGAGTGTACCCTTTTGCACCAATCTCACCTTAAATCGTTCGATCGTTCCATCAGCTTTGTATTTCACAGTAAAGATCCATCGACACCCAATTGATTTTTTTTGTGTGCATCAGCTGACGAGCTCCCAAGTTTGGTTCTTATGCAAATAGGCCATCTCTTCATTCATTGCAGCTTTCCATCTTGGATCATTTAATACTTCTTGCACACTATTAGGTATAGATACAATAGATAATTAATTGACAAATGACTAATTTGATTTTGACAAGTGATAAGTGCTTGAAAAGCACTAACATTTTGTGATTTATTGTGCTTAATTGTTAAAAAAATAGATTTGTTATATCTGGTTTATATGATTATTTTCATAAATCTATCATTTCAGAATCACGGGTATGTTTTAGTGTATTTCAGGTATTTTTAGCGTCAAATGAGTTGAACAATGCAAACACGCAAAGATGGAACACTTACGACGCTCGGATCATAATTTATGAGCAACACGAGTCAAATTATGTAAGCCGTACATAACGAGCCAGCACAAATGTAAGGGGTACATGTGAAGAATTTGAACGCAACACGTGCTGCGGTGAGGAATATATGTGCCGCGGCGAGCAGCTCTTGGGTTTTGACCATTGTCTCCAATTTATTGTTGTGCCACAGCGGGAAAATTGTGTGCCACGGCGCGCCTATTCCTAAATCAATCAGGATTCAATGTAACCCTTACATCTATAAATACCCCCTTAAGAGTCCTTTTTACACACACTTCAATTTTGTGAACCAACAAGAGACTCAACTAGATTTTAGGAGCTTTTCCACACTCAAAGAAGCAAGGGAATTAATTCTAAGGATCCAAGAAACCATTGAATATCGATGATCAAGCTTTTGGAGAAAAACACCATCCCATCCAATTGTGATATTTAGATCTAGGGATTCTTTTTATTGTAGAATTTCCTTTTCTTCTTCTTACTTCTTTGAGTGTTGTTCAAATTAAATTTGTCTATGAATTTTAATATGAACATGAGTGGCTAATTTTATTATGGATGTTTAGTTTGTGTTTTCATGTTTGTTAGAACTGTTGTGATGAATGTTTTTATTGTTTTGAAATAAATAAATTTACCTTTTGATTAAGAGCATGTTTAGATATTTAATTGTGAATTTTCATGAGCCAATTTGAGATTCATAGTTAAGTTAAAAAATATTAGAATTTGGTTTTAGGAACGTCACCTTAACTTAACTTTGAAAAACTTAATCAAAGTTTCAAATTGATGACCTAGTCATGGCCTTAGTTTGATTGACATATTTTTCTTGTGCATAATTTGGTTGCTAATTGATATACTCGATCGTAGGATATTGTTTAGTTAATCAATAAAGAGAATTACCCGATCGTTGGAATTTTCGTAATTAAAAGAAAAGCCGGTAATAATTGTTTATTAGAACGTTCATGTTAATTCACCATAACTTTTCAATGCAAGCATGGCCAACCAAACTAAACGTCCATACATTCTCCATTGATATTTGAAATCTTTTTGAGTTAATTCAGAATTTGCTTAATTGTTTTCCTTAATTGTTCGACACCATTAATCTTGCTCACAAATTCACTTTGTTTACAGTTTTATTAGGTTTAGGATTCTAGTTATTTAGGGTTTTAGTGTTACTAGAATTCTATTTAATTAGTATTTTAGTTGCTTTAGGACTCTAATTAGTTTAAGAAAAAGGTTGTTTAAATCCATTGCAATTTCTTGAGAGATCGACCTCGGAGGTTTGATTATCGCTTGCTACAAGTAATTTGTACACTTGCGAGTACTATAAAATACACTTCAAGTTTTTGGTGCCGTTGCTGTAGAATTGACGTTTTAAATAATTTTCTTTTTAACTTCTAAGAGTTTCTAAATTAGATTTATTTGTTTATTTACTTTACTTTTTTTTTATCTTTTATTCAAAAACACAAAAAAAAAAAAAAATCAAAAAATTAAAAAAAAAGTATTTTTATTGCAATTTCTCTACTGCCTTGATCTTTGTTTGCTTTTTATTTGTGCATACAGGGTAGGAGGTCACTTAACAAAGAACTCACTCCCTTCATTGACAACATTCATAGGCTCAAATAACTATAAAGGAAACTGGATAATCAAATTCAAGAGGAAGAAGACCAACAACAATTGCAAGCAGTAATAGGTGACAACGTGGGTAGACAGATGATGAATATAGAGTTTATAAGACCTATCATTGGGACTGCCACATCGTGCATTCAACTAACAAAGGCAGCTAGGAATTATGAATTGAAAAATATTCATTATTCCATGCTTCCCTCCTTTTACGGTATTCCTAATGAGGATCCTTTAAATTTTATGTGTGAATTATATGCAACTGTGCAAACCTTTCCACTGTTGGGACTTAGTGAAGATCAACTACGAATGAGGTGTTTTCCTTACACTCTCCAAGATAGAGCTAAGTCTTGGCTTATGACATTGGCACCTGGTTCTTTGGCCACTTGGGATGCTATATATAAAAAATTTATGGGTAAGTTCTATTCCCATCAAAAAACGTCTAACCTAATAACCAAAATTGCTACTTTTTTGCAGATGGAGGGAGAACCCTTTCACGAGGCTTGGGACAGGTTCAAATTGCTCTTGATATAGTGTCCACATCACTACTTCCTGTTGTAGTTACAAAATTAGTTTTTCTATGACGGATTGACACTACAGTGTCAATTCACAGTTGACAATGCTGCAGGAGGAGCCATAGGTGAGAAAACAACGGATAAAACTTATGAACTTTTTGAGATGTTGGGAGCCAATTCCCAACAAAAGAGCGCTAGAGGAAGAAGAGTTGGAGTCCATGAATTAGGCTCCAACCATGAAATGGCCATGCAACTTACTGAGTTGACCAAACAAGTGCAACTTCTCACTACCTCTAACATGAATCAAATGCCAAAACACGGGGTATGTGGAGTTTGTGGTTCTTATGGACATGAGGCTAACACTTGTTCTTTTGCAGGTGATTCTTATACAGGGGCTAATGAAGAGGTAAATTTAATGCAAGGGTACCAACCTAGACCTAGGAACGACCCTTACTCTAACACCTACAACCTTGGAAGGCAAAATCACCCCAACTTTGCTTGGAAACAAAACAATAACCAACCATTTGTCCAAAATCAAACACAAGGCCAAAACATTAACCGATAATTTCCACAAAATAAACCAACTGTAGAAGAAACCTTGAATACTTTCATGCAATCCTACAGTGGAAGGATGGACTCTATGGAAGCATCAATGAAAATAGTGGAAATACAGGTGGGGCAGCTAGCTGAACAAATGCACAAACAAGAGACAAGAAAGTTGCCTAGTCAATCCGAACAAGCAAAAGCTGTTAAGATTCTCCGGAGTGTTAAGGTCGTTACAAAAGTTTTACTTGAAATTTCTAATGATTTACCTTATAGTGCAGGTAACATGGAAGATGATAACACAGTTTCTAAGGAATTTGGGAAAAGAGGTGACAAGCATGAAGAGCCTTCAAAGGCAACAATTGGAGAATCATCTAGCTCCCCTAAGTTACACAAGTCATCAGAGCCATACCGACCACTAGTGCCATTCCCACACCGTTTAAAGGACAGTAAGCAAGAAAGGCAGTTTTCTGATTTATTTAACATGCTTTCTAAAGTAAATATTAACTTGCCTCTGTTAGATGTAATTAGAAACGTACCTTCTTATGCAAAAAATTTCAAAGAATTAAACACTAAGAAAAGAAGGTATGAGCTTAATGAAAGAGTCATCGTGTCTGAAATTGCTAGTGCAGTACTTCAACGAAACTTGCCCTCTAAGTTAAAAGATCCATGTAGTTTTATCATTAGTATTACTATGGGGGATAGGAAATTAGCTAAGGCTATGCTTAATCTAGGTGCTAGTATAAATTTGATGACTTACTCAATTTTCTTGCAGCTAGGTTGGGAGAGCTAAAACCAACAATCATGTCCCTTCAACTTGCGGATAGATATGTTAAATATCCAAAGGGCATGGTTGAGGACTTATTTGTACAGGTAGATAAACTAATCATACCTGTTGATTTTGTGGTTTTAGATATGCAGGATAACCCATCTTTGGACAAAGAGCATACAATTCTTTTGTGTAGACCATTTATGGCCACTACCCAAACCATCATTGATGTCCAAAGTGGGAAGTTGACAATGACAGTCATGGGAGAGACTGTACATTTTAAGGTTTTTGATTCATCTCCTTACCCTTCTATATCTGCTATTGATGAATGCTCATTTGTTGAATGTTTAGATTCCATATTCATAATACTTTTGTGCATGATAGATTAGATGATAAATTAGAGGGAGCACTTACAGTTGGAGAGGTAGATGATATTTTAGACTATGAGTCTAGGGAGTACAATGATCTTTTAGACAATGCTATACCCATAGATGAAGCTAGTACACCCTTAGACTTATTAGATGTCCCACATGACAATGAGATTGCTCCACCTGAATTAGAACTTCAAGAACTACCTAAGCATCTGAAATATGTATTTTTGGGAGAGAATGAGACTTATCCGGTTATTATTTCATATACACTCACCCAAAAACAAGAGGAGAAACTAGTGAGAGAGCTTAGGAAGTATAGAAAAGCAATAGGATGGAGTATAGGGGACATTAGAGGTATTAGTCCAGCGATGTGTATGCATAAGATCAATTTGGAGGACAATGTCAGACCTTTTAAAAAAGCACAAAGGAGACTAAACCCAATCATGCAAGAGGTTGTTAAAAAATAAGTTTTGAAACTCCTAGCAATAGGAGTAATTTATCCAATTGCTGATAGTAAATGGGTTAGTCCAATTCATGTGGTACCAAAAAATCTAGAATAACCGTGGTTAATAATGAGAAAGATAAATTAGTGCCCACTAGGATAATCACAGGTTGGAGGATGTGTATCGATTTTCAAAAATTGAATTTGTACACCAAAAATGATCACTTCTCCCTTCCCTTTATTGATCAAATGTTAGAAAGACTAGTTGGACACGATTTCTACTATTTTTTGGAGGGTCTCTTAGGTTATTATCAGGTACCCATTGCTCCAGAGGATTAAGAGAAAACAACATTCACATGCCCATTCGATACTTTCGCTTTCAGGAGAATGCCATTTGGACTATGCAATGCACCCGCCACCTTTTAGAGATGCATGATGTCAATCTTTTCAAACATGGTGGAGAAATTCATCGAGGTATTTATGGATGACTTTTCTGTTTTCGGTTATTCCTTTGATGATTGCTTGCATAAATTGACTTTAGTGTTAGAACGTTGCATTAAGTGTAATTTGACACTTAGTTGGGAAAAAAGTCATTTTATGGTCCAACAAGGCATAGTTTTAGGAGATGTCATATCTAGCAAAGGAATTGAAATAGATAAGGCTAAGATAGATTTAATTGCAAAATTACCTCCCCCTACATCTATTAAGGGGATACGAAGTTTCCTAGGACATGCCGGTTTCTATAGACGATTTATTAAGGATTTTTCCAAAATAAGTCGTCCATTATGTAACCTACTTTCCAAAGGTACTCCATTTGATTTTAATGATGATTGCCTTATTGCCTTCAATACTTTGAAGGATAAACTCACTTATGCACCTGTTATTGTGGCTCCTAATTGGTTTTTACCATTTGAGATCATGTATGATGCATCTAATTATGTAATAGGAGTTGTTTTGGGGCAAAGAGTGGATAAACTTTTACATGTTATATATTATGCTAGCAAAACACTCAATGATGCCCAAATTAACTATACCACCACTGAAAAAGAGTTTTTGGCTGTTGTATTCTTACTTGATAAATTTATGTCTTACTTGGTAGGAACTAAAATTATTGTTCATTCGGATCATGTTGCTTTGAAATATCTATTGATTAAACCGAATGCTAAGCCTAGACTTATTAGGTGGGTCCTACTTTTACAAGAATTTGACCTAGAGATCAAAGACAAAAAAGGTATTGAAAATGTAGTAGCTGATCATCTGTCTAGGCTAATTTCTGAGTATGAAACTGTTGAGGGTGAAAGTAAGGACACAATCATAGAAACCTTCCTTGATGAACAATTGTTTACAATAGGTCCAAATCCATAGTATGCTGACATTGTGAATTACCTTGCTAGTGGAATTTTGAGACCTAACATAACTTTTCAGGAAAAGAAAAGGTTTTTCAGTATTTGCAGGCAATACTTTTGGGATGACCCCTATTTGTTCAAAATATGTCAAGATCAAGTCATCCGGAGGTGTGTGCACGAAGAGGAACATGAGAGCATCCTAGCTTTTTGCCATGAACTACACTGCAGGGGACATTTTGGTGGTAAGAAAATGGCCCTAAAGGTATTACAATCTGGATTTTATTGACCTACTTTGTTTAAGGATGCTAACATGTTTTGTGTGAGGTGTGATAGATGGTCAAAGAACCGGTAATATAGGCAAACGTAATGAAATGCCTTTGACATCGAATCTTGTAGTCGAATTATTTGAGGTGTGGTGAATTGACTTCATGGGTCCGTTTCTCCCATCTTTTGGTTTCACTTATATTTTTGTCGCAGTTGACTATGTATCAAAGTGGGTAGAAGCGATACCTACTAGAACTAATGACGTTAACGTTGTTGTTAAATTCTTGAAGGATATCATCTTTAGCAGGTTTGGAACACCAATAGTGATCATTAGTGATAGAGGCAGCCACTTTTGTAACAAGCTCTTTGATGGGCTTTTGAAAAAGTACAACATTTCTCATAGAGTGGCCACCCCATACCATCCCCAAACTTTGGGGCAAGTGGAAGTGAGCAATAGACAAATCAAGGGAATATTGGAACACACAGTGCTCCCCTCAAGGAAGGATTGGTCAGTTAAATTGAATGATGCCTTATGGGCATATCGCACAGCGTACAAGACACCCATTGGTATGAGCCCCTATCGGTTAATATTTGGTAAAGCATGTCACTTACCCATTAAGCTAGAGCATAGAGCTTATTGGGCGATTAAAGAGCTTAACATGGACATGACAAAAGCTAGGGAAAAACGACTACTCCAACTAAGCGAACTTGAAGAAATTAGGGATGAAGCTTACGAGAATGCCAAGACCTACAAGGAGCGTACTAAGCGCTATCACGATAAAGAGCTCATCAATAAGTCTTTAGTTCCTGGAATGAAAGTTCTGTAATATAATTCATGTTTGCATTTGTTTTCAAGAAAACTAAATTTTAGGTGGAGTAGACCGTACACAATTGCAAATGTATTTCCACATGGAGTGGTTGAGTTACTAAATTCCAAAACACAAGAACTGTTCAAAGTGAACGGGCATTGTGTCAAGCCATACTTGGAAGGAGACACCAACATGAAAAGCATAGAAACCATACGTCTCCAAGATTCTTAGACACGAGAGTGGCCACGTCTTGCTAAGACGTAAAACTAAGCCCTTAATGGGAGGCACCCATTCGATATTTTATTCGTTTCTTTCTTTGTTCATTTTTTCTTTCATTCTCTTCTCTTATTTTTGTTTTTAAAAATTTTTCATAGCAATGAGGACATTACTCAAATCTTGGCTGGGGATGAATGTGTTGCCCATTTTAAAAAATTCCAAAGAAATCAAAAATTTTAAAAAAAATTGCGTGTGCTACCGCGGCAGGAAAAAATTGTGCCGCAGCAAGGAAGTTTCTGTTTCAGAATGGATTTTTAAAAAAATTTGTGTGCCTCGGGAGGGAATATTTGTGCCGCGGTGAGCATGGTTCTATTTTGGGACAATTTTTGAAAATTTTATGCGCGCCACGACGAGGAAGGTTCTATTTCACGCATAAAATCCCAAATTTTATCCACGCTACGGCAGGGAAAAAAAGTATGCCGCAGCGTGCCTTTAAAAAATTACTAGAAAAGGGGTACTCGTGAATTCAAAAATCACAACACCCACAATTTTCCCTCACTTTTCCACATTTTCTCCCAAATACTCTCCCACTTTATCTCCAATTTCTTCTCAATTTCTCACCAAAATCTAAACTTTACTCCATAATTTCTTCAGTCTAACATTACTATCAAGTATTCTTCTCTCAATTTTGACAGATTTGCTCAAAAAAATCAAGAAGCCTCTTCATCTTCTTCAACAAAACCTAGGATTTCAAAAAATTTGGGGTTTCTCTTCAAGGTTTCAATTAAACTCCAAAGAGGTAAAATTCTTCACAATTCTATATTCATTTGGTAATTATTTTCTGGAATCTGTGAATTGTGTTTGAAATTTTTGGATTTAAGTGAATTAATTTGGATAAAAGGGGAATTTTTGGGATTTTTCTGAATTTTCTGGAATTTGTTGTGAAATTATTTGAGGAAATTTATGGATCCTAAAAGAAAGGCAAGGAGGGTAGTCGTTCAAAAGGGAAGGGTAAAGTGGTTAAGGAACGAAATTTTGATGCCTTTCGGTTTGTTAGCTATGAGGCACAAGAGCGGTACAAAGGTGTCGCTAAAAGAAATAAAGGGTTTGTTAATGAGAGGGGGTTAGACTTTGGTCAAGTGGGACTAATGGGCATTTTCGATAAAATTGAGGCTCTAGGGTGGAGAAAATTTGTACACACCCCGAAAGCGGGTGTGAGTTCATTGGTCCAAGAATTCTATGCGAATGTCCCGGAAGCTCAGGACGGAATGGTATGGGTAAGGGGTGTTGAGGTCCCCTTTAATAAGACAGTTATAAATTCATGCTATGGGTTGAGGGATATTCAAGATAGCGGGTATGAGACGTATCTAAAACAAGTTGATTACGATGAAATTATAAACACCCTCACCGATGGTTATGCAGAGTAGGAGTATAAGGGAGACATAATCAATATTTTCCAAGCTAAGCACCTTAGAACTCATTCCCGTATCTGGCAGTATTTTGTGTGTTCTAGATTAATGCCTACCTGGTATTACAGTACTGTTGATAGGGAGCGGGCAATTCTGCAATATACCATAGAGACCGAGCGTTCAATTGATGTGGGAATGGTTATCCAACAACGGGTAGTGTACCCAGCTGAGCATCACAACCTAAGTTATTTCTTTCCCCAACTGATCACTGCCCTATGTGTCAAACACGGAGTCCAATATGACACGGGCGAGGTACTATTACAACAGGGTGAAACATTGACCTTCGCTTACATGCAACACCTAACTAGCGGTACCAAAGTGGGACAAGGTAGTAGGAAGGGTGATGGTACCTCTTACAAGAATGCTACCACAAAAGATAGGTTGGTGAACTTGGAGGCAAGGGTTAATAAAATATAAGAGTACCAAAATCAACAGTAAGCTTGGTTCAACGACCAAATGAGATATTCACACGAATATTAAGCTCTACTCAACAAAATAATGAGTTTTCAATTGACACAAATCAGAATAGACCTCACCTAGTTAAGCCCAGTTCGGCAGCATCCGGGCCACGACTTTGTTTTCAGACCACCGGCGAACCAACCCCAAGACGAGAATGAGCAACTTGATGATATGGAGGACTAAGCCTCCCAATTGTATTTTCTTTCTTTAATTTTCATTTTCTAGTTTAATTTTCTCTTTCTTTCATTTTTTATTTTATTTTTATTTTTATTTTGTTTTTATTTTATGTTGGATTGTTTAAGGATTTTAATTAACATTGTTTAATGATTTTTGCTTTCGTTTGCATTTAATTAATCTTTAAATTTGGCTTTGAGTTGTGATGCACACATTTAGAGATTTCATGCATATTTCTTATGCACTAAATGCCACATGATGAATAGGGCAAGGAATAGTGTAACGGAGCATAAGTGTATGTATACAATCTCATACGAAAAGGGTAACTTCTCTCACTTCTTTACTTAATTTCTTTTTTTTTTCTTTTTAACATTGAGGATAATGTAGAAATTAGGTTGGGGGTGGCAAAAATATTCTATGAGCATGAATTTAGACCAAATTTTAAATTTTAACTTTTTGTAGATTTTTCATTTGAATTTTGTTAGGATAGTATTGAGTCCATTTGAGTCAATCAAAAAATCTATGATATTAATGTGATTGTAATAACTGTGACATGTGAAAGAAATTAAATTTTTACATAAGTGAAGAGCACAAAAGTGTTAGATTCATTTAGTTTGAGGAGTTTGTGGTATATGTGATAGTTTGTTTGGTTAGTATCGCTATGTTTGGTTTGTGTAGTATATGCATGTTCGTGATATATTTTAAGTCTCAACGAACTCTAGAACTTGCTTAAAAATCCATTAAGGCAAAATCATAGAATCACATACCACTTAGAAAGTGATTTAGGCCATTTTTGGACCGTTTGAACTTTTTGAGCCTCCCCATACTGCTTTATCCATAGTGACCCCCGTGAACTCAATAAACATATATACATTGTACTACCCTTAGTGATAAGAGTACTCAATATAATACTTGGTTTTCACAAGCAGTTGTATATGTCTTGCTATCAAAATATTTTTTTGAATAAAGAGCAAGAAACGTAAAGAAAGAAAATCAAGCAAAAATTCAAGGAACATATGAAATTTATAAATAGGAGGATGAAAAAGAACATTTGGGTAGAAAATTTGAGTAAGTTTGTGAAATAAAAAGTACTCTTATCCTACCGAGAATAATTTTTCCGTACTTTCATAACCACATACCTTAACACAACTTTACGAGCTTAATAAGTCCTATTAATTCGAGGTAATTTTGATTTCTAGATTAGTAGAGATGGATTTGAAAGTGAGCCTTTAGAGTTTGTAAGTGCAATTTTCACTCATATTTTACTTGCACAATTTTAAGATCTAAAATGTAATCTAAGAATATCATGCATGACACAATCAGATAGTATAACTAACAGGCTTGTGGTTTGATTGTTTGTTCAAAAGCTGATTACGAAAATGGGTTTAATATTTGGATTGTTTTTGAGTTTAAGTGATTTTTAAGTATTTTGTATGCCATTCGTTATTAATAATTTTTTAGACATATGCATGGATTGATTCAAGTATGTTTAGGGTCTTTAATAGTTTTAAGAGTCATACGATGTTTATGGGTGTCATCACTAGAAACCCTCACGAGACTATAACTCGTCCACTAAGGCCACCTAGGGGTTTAAAGGCTTCTTGCATATGCTAAATGCAACCGTGACAATCTACAGAAGTGATTTAGGTTAGTATAGTTTATTTCATTTGTTTTATTTTAGTTTTTAGATCGCTCCACTTGCTATAGACTAGCAAGAAGCTGGTTGAGGGTTGTGATAAGTGCTTGAAAAGTACTAACATTTCGTAATTTATTGTGCTTAATTGTTAAAAAAATAGATTTGTTATATCTCGTTTATATGATTATTTTCATAAATCTATCAATTCAGAATCACGAGTATGTTTTAGTGTATTTCATGTGTTTTTAGCGTCAAATGAGTTGAATAATGCAAACACGCAAAAACGGAACACTTACAGCGCTTGAATCACAATTTACACGCAACACGAGTCAAATTATGTAAGCCATACATAACGAGCCAGTACATATGTATGGGGTACATGTGAAAAATCTGAAGGCAACACGCGTCGCGGCGGGGAAATTGTGTGCCACGGCCCGCCTATTCCTAAATCAATCAGGATTCAATGTAACCCTTACATCTATAAATACCCCCTTAAGAGTCCCTTTTACACACACTTCAATTTTGCGAACCAACAAGAGACTCAACCAGATTTTAGGAGCTTTTTCACACTCAAAGAAGCAAGGGAATTAATTCTAAGGATCCAAGAAACCATTGAATATCGACGATCAAGATTTTGGAGAAGAATGTCATCCCATCCAATTGTGGGATTTAGATCTAGGGTTACTTTTTGTTGTAAAATTTCCTTTTCTTCTTCTTACTTCTTTGAGTGTATGTTCAAATTGAATTTATCTATGAATTTTAATATGAACATGAGTGGCTAATTTTATTATGGATGTTTAGTTTGTGTTTTCATGTTTGTTAGAACTGTTGTGATGAATGTTTTTATTGTTTTGAAATAAATAAATTTACCTTTTGATTAAGAGCATGTTTAGATATTTAATTGTGAATTTTCATGAGCCAATTTGAGATTCATAGTTAAGTTAAAAAATATTAGAATTTGGTTTTAGGAACGTCACCTTAACTTAACTTTGAAAAACTTAATCAAAGTTTCAAATTGATGACCTAGTCATGGCATTAGTTTGATTGACATATTTTTCTTGTGCATAATTTGGTTGCTAATTGATATACTCGATCGTAGGATATTGTTTAGTTAATCAACAAAGAGAATTACCCGATCGTAGGAATTTTCGTAGTTAAAAGAAAAGCCGGTAATAATTATTTATTAGAATGTTCATGTTAATTCACCATAACTTTTTGATGCAAGCATGGCCAACCAAACTAAACGTCCATACATCCTCTATTAGTATTTGAAATCTTTTTGAATTAATTCAGAATTTGCTTAATTGTTTTCCTTAATTGTTCGACACCAATAATCTTGCTCATAAATCCACTTTGTTTACAGTTTTATTAGGTTTATGATTCTAGTTATTTAGAGTTTTAGTGTTACTAGAATTCTATTTAATTAGTGTTTTAGTTGCTTTAGGACTCTAATTAGTTTAAGAAAAAGGTTGTTTAAATCCATTGCAATTCCTTGAGAGATTGACCTCGGAGGTTTGCTTATCGCTTGCTACAAGTGATTCGTACACTTGCGAGTACTATAAAATACACTTCAACAAGTGATTTGTAGACATATAATGGTTCATTGGATGTCTTACATTACTAGACAATTGAGGTTCACATGTAGGTTTTGGAATACCTCTAGTGAGACGTTGTGGTAACTGTCTCCTAGATGAATCAAGCATTGTACAAGAAATATTCTCAAACAAAAATTGGTTTTGTGTATCAATTGGGAAAGACTTAGGCTCGATTTTAGAAGTTTCTTGGCTTTCTAGGTGCTCATTCCCACTTAAATCCAAGTTTTGATTACTAGATTCCATCTCATTCACTTCTATGCTTATTGTGTCATTGTGTAGGGTATCACCATTCACATCGAAGTTTTGACCACTTGGATCCAAATCACTTACATTTGGATTAGATACTTCCACTACATCTTCCTCAAAGTTGTATACAAGAGTTTGAATTTTATCAAGAGACTCCCCCTGAAAGTCAGACTTAGAGAAATACATAGTATCTTCATGAAAGACAACATCAATAGTGATAAACATTCATTTAGTAGGGGGATGATAACATTTGTATCATTTTTGATGAATTGCATATCCGACAAAGACACACTTCAAGGCTCAAGGCATTAACTTACGGATTGGTGTTTATGAAGATGAACATAGGCAACACATCCGAAGACATGAAGGGATAGGTTTGAAACTGTTGGAGCAACAATAGCTTTTGTAAGTGTCTAGAAGGGTGTTTTGAAGTTGGTAGAATTAGAAGGAATATGATTGATTAGATATGCAGCAGAGAGAAGAGCTTCACCCCAGGGAAGCACGAACAACTTCCAACAAGTGTCTATTCTTGCGTTCAGCCACACCATTCTGTTAAGGTGTATTCAGACAAGTGGTTTGATGAATTGAGCTATGAGAGTCCAGAAATTGCTGAAGTTTAGAACTATGGTATTCCCTACTGTTGCTCACAATGGTGTATATGATTTAACGCAAGTGCACGTGTCGCAAACAAGTAATATAATGATAAGAAAGATCGTTCCCACGGAGATTGGAATACTAGAAAATATCGTAAAAATTAACTATTAAGATCAATGTTTTGTGTTTTTGTTTATTAAAATAAAATAAAATAAATAATACGAGAGAACAAGAGTGAAAACACTGAAACAACGTTCAACAAGAAGAATATCACAAATCACAGATAGATAAATCAGTTAGGATTGCGAATATGACAAGTGATGTAGACAAACTGCTTTGCTACAGCAATGCTGTAGCAAAGTGATGCTGTAGCAATGCTGCAGCAAAGTATACCAGTAACTCGAATTTCAAAAATTCACAAAGGATTCTTCCGAATCTGCAATGTTTATATATTCTATGACTCAATGAAGCATATTCCTATGCAAAACTGAATCTAACAACAACGTTCATGCACAAATTCTTTTGAGTTATGTGAGGTAATTATATATTCCTATATCAATTTCTTCACACTATTCTAGCTTTATCTAACTTAAAATTAACCTTTCCAGATTCAATTTCAGTCTATTATCCTATCAATTGTTGATCAAGCAATCAATAAGAATGAATCAATTAATCAAGCGTAGAATAACTAGCATCCTTTACCAAGCAAAGCACAGTTTTATGAAATTAAAGCACAAAGTCTACATACACTTGCATATCCACAACCCTAACTGAATGAGAATTTAGCCAAGCATATTTATAAAATTAAACATCAAATTATATATGCTCAAAATCAGATCCATATGGTTTAGAGAATTTAGAAGAATCAAATAATAAAGAAATAATGAAATAAATAAATAAATCCCTTAAATCAACCCTAAACCAATTGGATTATGATCCTTTGTCTCGTTCTTGCTTTCTCTTCAATGAAAGTCCTTGCAAATCAAGCTTCAATTGATCTCTTTCCAAAGTCAAATTGATGCTCTGTTTTACCTCTCCTTCCTTGCACCAAATTTGTCCAGAATTTGGGGTTGCTATCTGCTGTGTTTTTCCTCCTTGCTGCTGCTGATTTGTTCTCTGTTTTCTGTTCAGATTTCACGTATGTTTTCCTCCCTTTGTTGCGCCTCCTGCTGCTCAGAATATGGCCTGATTTGTGTTTTTATTTTCTGCCGCAGAATGCTCTTCAAATCAGCCCCTGTTTTTGCTCTTTTATATTAGGTTTAATTGGAGACAAATTTTGGTGTGTTAATTTCCAATATTATCCCTCAAAAGGTGAGTTAATGAAAGCACAAAATCGTCCTTTTCCTTTAGTGTCCAAATCAGCCCTTGAATTCTTGATTCCACATCAGCCCTGTTTTGGCGTTGATTTCCTGGTATGGTTTTGCTGCAGCAATGCTGTAGCAAAGCTGCAGCAAAGTTGTATTTTTGCATTTTCTTTGTTGTTTTCTTTATTTCCTGCAAGGGCAATGAAAATATAATGAGTGCAAATCAAAATATAATTCTTTTTGACACATTTCATAATTATTTTGAGTTTATTATCAAAGAATTCATTTAAATCACAAAACCCACAAATAGTGTATAAATGATTAAAATGTGTGGATATTCTCAAATTAACAAACAAGTATTTATGAATAAGAGCTAATAATACTCTAATAAATTAGAGTTATCAACTCCCCCAAACTTAGCATCTTGCTTGTCCTCAAGCAATAATTTATATGATGATTTGCAAGTGGTCATTGAAAACAAAGGTTTCATCTCACGCTAAAAACATAGTTGTCAACTAATAAATAAACTAAACTTGTTTCAAAATTAGAAAGAAGAAATCTCAAATTCATGATCCAAATTGATTTTTCTCAAATGTTAGTTTCAATGTCTCAAACTCATTCCAAAACAACCCCATGTGTGTGTGTGATGTCTCATAATTTGTTATTTGATACTTCCCCCCAAACTTAGGTAATTTATGTTCCTTAAGCTTAAAATCATGCCTCCATATGTTGGTCTTTTAAATCCCTCTCCACTAATGTAGATGTTCACTAATCAAAGATCAAAAGGACTTAAATAAGCTTGAAATGTAAGGCTAGGGTAAAGGTAAGGTGAAAGTCATATTTAGGTATCATATCCCACAAGCACAAACACTATTCAAGAATACTTTTGGACTCTTTATTTACATTGCTTCTCTTCATTCATTTTTTTTTTTTTTTTTGGAGTGAATCTGTTTTGCTGCAGCAATGCTGTAGCAAAGCTGCAGCAAAGTTGTTTCCAGATTTCTCTCTTTTTTTTTTAATTTTTTTTTTAATTTTTTATTTTTTTGAATGAAGGATCGATCTCAATATAACCAAACAAGAGTGATTTTCATCATAAACAACACCATTTTCAACACCATAATTTTCTTTCTTCCAAGAGGCATCAACCTTTCTAACAACAATTCTTAAAGACAGTAATGCACTTGTGAGGTAAAGGTCAAAGGATATGCAAATAAGGAAATGCTAAGTTTTTATGTGGGTGTTGACAAAAAGAATTTTGATCATTCATGGCTCAAATTAGGTGTGCAAATGAAATATATTTTTAACCAAGGTTAGCACGAAAAGCACAATCGAATCCAAAGAAGGCCTAAATCATTTCATTGAGTTGTGAACTTTCTAAAATTTCGCTTTGAGAAATTCTCCAAACCAATTCTAGAGGCTCAAATTCTCCCATAAGTTACCCTTATTCAAAGTTTATATCAAACAAACAAACAAGTAGACAGTGCAGTTAGAGTTGTGGGTGTATATCTCAAAATAAGTTCTCAACATTTTCCAATTAACACTTAATCAAATCAATTTTTCTCATAAAGCAAGATATCTCCTCTAATAAATTGACAAGTTAGTTTCTTTTTTAGGACCAAGATAACAACATGAAATTAATGACAACCTTAGTTCAAACAAATCATTATAAAACGACAGCAAATTGCACATCATACAATTAACATTCAGCACATTGATCACATCAATTCCATCAATTTCACAGCTCAACAGCACAGACATTAAACAGTAAGCACAAAGTAATCACATGAATTCCATTAATGCCAGGGTGCAACAGTAGATAAATCAGATAGTAAGCACAATAAACAAATCAGATAGTAAACAGCAAATTCATCCCCCCAAACTTAAAATAAGCACTGTCCTCAGTGCTCATAACTAAACAGATCAGACAACAGGCAAAAAGGGCAGAAATAAATAAAAAAAATTTGACAAAGAAAAGATACTGCCCTGTTATTGCTGCACAAGTCCCTTCTTCTAGCTGGAAGTGCAATGTGCACCAGTTGATTAATATGGTCACAATTTACCATGTACGGTGAAATTGGAATGTTCCGAAGCCAAAAAAAAAAATTATCCAGGTGAAGTAGGAAGTGCTGACCATATAAAACACCCATATTTGTTTTCACGGGAAGGGGGGTTTATGGGTGCTCAGTGCGGGGACTTGTGGCGTTGAACAGCGAGACTAGTGGTAGTTGCTTGGGGCCGAGGAGGAAGGTGGGGAGTGACGTAGCTGGTTGCTCGGCGAGGACTGGAGAGTTGATCGGTTTGAGCGTGTTGGGATGCACGGTGTTGTTCGGTTGGCGAGTGGGAGGCTCGAGAGTTGTACGCTGGTTGGTGGCGGTTTTGGGAGTGCGACGCTGAATCGAAACGAAGTTCCTGGGAGAGGCGGGTTGGAGTTGTAGTGCGTGGTGGGTGGTGGCGCTTGGGTAGGGAGGTGGCGAGGGGTGGGAGTGGGAGTGGGCGGCGCCGAGTGGAGTTCGGGATGAGGGAGTTGTAAATGAATAATATATGAGGAAAGACACACAGGGTATTTGGTTTATGGGTATTGTTTTTTTTTTTTTTTTTTTTTTTACTAACTCTTGTGTAATCAAAACTTTTCCATGGGCTAAACTCCATTGGAGCCCAATTTGAAACTTAAAATTTTTTACAACTTCCATTGAAGCCCAATCCACAAAACTGACTATGAAGTCATGCCCAACACGCCTGGTCTGAGATGAAAGAAGACAAACAGAACTTTGCTCTAGCTTTGCTACAGCATTGCTGCAGCAAAATTTTCCAGTTTTTGAATCATGATAATTTTTGGTTCTGTAGTACTTCTCCCCTGCTCTCTTCTACCCCATACTTATATCTCCATCAAAACTCAAAATTTAAGCACTGAAAATAAACCCAACCAACGTAGAATTTTGCTCAAATAAAGGCAGTGTAGAACTTTGCTATAGCGTTGCTGCAGCAAAGCTGCAGCAAAATTTTCCAGTTTGTTCACACTACGAGGACATATTTGGTTGTTGGTTTTGCTTTGCTTTTCTCTTGCTCTCACTCCTTGGGATGACCTGAAAATGCAGAAAAGAAACTTCTAAGCAAAAGAACTCATACAATTGAATTGAATTAAAAATTAAAAACTAAAAATTAAGAAAAACTAAGAAAAGTGAAGAAACATGGGTTGCCTCCCATGAGCGCTTGTGTTAGAGTCGACAGCCCGACTGTTTGCTTGATCATGCTTCGGTGAGAGGGATAGAGGACTGCTCCCTATCAACATTTCCTCCCAAATAAGGTTTAATACGCTGGCCATTGACTTGAAATTTTCTACCAGATTTCTCCTCCATTAATTCTACTGCTCCTGAAGGGAAAACCTTTGTAATTTGGAATGGTCCTGACCAGCGGGTCTTTAATTTTCCAGGGAAGATTCTCAATCTTGAGTTGAATAATAACACCTGCTGCCCAACCTCAAAGTTTCTGGGAGTGATTTTTCTATCATGCCATTTTTTGGTTTTCTCTTTGTATAACTTAGCATTTTCATAAGCATGGTTTCTGAATTCATCCATTTCATTGAGTTGTATTAGTCTCTTTTCACCAGCAGCTTGCATATCAAAATTTAACTTTTTGATGGCCCAATATGCCTTGTGTTCGAGTTCAACTGGAAGATGACAAGCTTTCCCAAATACCAACCTATAAGGAGACATGCCCAACGGTGTTTTGAATGCAGTTCTGTATGCCCAAAGTGCGTCATCTAACCTCATAGCCCAATCTTTTCTAGAAGGTCCAACTGTTTTCTCCAGAATTCTCTTTATTTCTCGGTTGGAGATTTCCACTTGACCACTCGTTTGTGGATGATATGGTGTGGCGACCTTATGTTTGACTCCATACTTGGCAAGCAAGATGGAAAATTGTTTATTGCAAAAGTGTTTTCCACCATCACTGATAATGGCGCGTGGAGTTCCAAAGCGTGAGAATATGTTTTTCTTGAGGAATTTCACTACCACCTTGGCATCGTTAGTTGGGAGTGCAACAGCTTCAACCCATTTGGAGACATAATCAACAGCTACAAGGATGTACTGATTTCCATAACTTGAAGGAAATGGTCCCATAAAATCTATTCCCTAGACATCAAATAATTCCACTTCTAGAATGTTGTTAAGTGGCATTTCTTGCTTTCTAGAGATGTTACCTACCCGTTGGCATCTATCACATTGCAACACGAAATTGTGGGCATCTTTGTACAGGGTAGACCAATACAATCCAGATTGCAAGACCTTGGAAACAGTTCTTGTTCCTCCAAAATGTCCTCCACATGGGGAGTCATGGCATTGTTGTAAGACACCCTCTATTTCTTCTTCCGGAATACATCTCCTAATCATTTGGTCTGCACATTGCTTAAACAAGAAAGGTTCATCCCAATAATAAAACTTAACATCGTGGAAAAACTTTTTCTTTTGTTGATGGGTCAAGTCAGGAGGCATCAGTCCACTCACCAAGAAGTTCACAAAATCTGCATACCATGGTATTGAAGCTTGAGAAACTGCAAATAGTTGTTCATCGGGAAAATTTTCATTAATGTCGATTGATTGTTCATTTTTTTGTTCCAACCTGGAGAGATGGTCAGCTACCTGATTTTCAGTTCCTTTCCGATCTTTAATTTTCAAATCAAATTCTTGCAATAATAAAACCCAACGAATGAGTCTTGGTTTGGCATCCTTCTTGGCTATGAGATATTTAATGGCAGAGTGGTCAGTGTAGACAACTACCTTGGTTCCAATTAAGTACGACCGAAATTTGTCGAATGCAAAGACTACAGCTAACAATTCTTTCTCTGTAACTGTGTAGTTTAATTGAGCTTCTTGCAAAGTTTTGCTTGCATAATAAATGGAATGGAACACCTTGTTTTTTCGCTGCCCCAAAACAGCTCCGATTGCCATATCACTAGCATCACACATAAGTTCAAAAGGAGAAGACCAATCTGGCGCTACAATGATAGGAGCTGACACAAGTTTATTCTTCAATTCAAGAAAGGCCTGCAAACAGGCTTCATCAAAGCAAAATGGTTGGTCTTTTTCGAGCAGAGTACACAGGGGTTTTGAAATTTTGGAGAAGTCTTTGATGAAACGCCTATAAAACCCCGCATGTCCAAGAAAACTGCGAATTCCCTTTACTGAGTTTGGTGATGGCAATTTTTCTATCGTCTCAATTTTTGCCTTATCAACTTCAAGACCACTCTTAGATACCTTGTGTCCTAATACAATTCCTTCTTTTACCATAAAATGACATTTTTCCCAATTCAGGACTAGGTTGGTTTCTTCACAACGATGTAGAACCGCAGCCAAATTTCGCAAACAAGAGTCATATGAGTCTCCAAATACTGAGAAGTCATCCATAAAAACTTCCACAAATTGATCTATCATATCGGTAAAGATTGCCATCATACACCTTTGAAAAGTAGCTGGTGCATTGCACAATCCGAACGACATCCTTCGAAAGGCAAAGGTACCATAGGGACATGTAAAGGTTGTTTTGTGTTGGTCTTCAGGGTCTATGGCAATCTGATTATATCCGGAATACCCATCTAGGAAGCAATAGAATTCTTTTCCTGCAAGGCGATCTAGCATCTGGTCTATGAAAGGGAGGGGGAAATGATCCTTTCTAGTGCCTTTGTTCAATCTCCTAAAATCCATACAAACTCTCCAACCAGTGACTACTCTTGTAGGAATTAATTCATTATTAGCATTCTCCACCACAGTCATACCTCCTTTCTTAGGAACACATTGAACTGGACTGACCCATGAGCTGTCGGAGATAGGATAAATAATTCCAGCATCGAGCCATTTAATGACTTCTTTTTTAACAACTTCCTTCATGATTGGATTAAGTCTTCTCTGAGCTTCTATGGACCCTGTTGCACCATCTTCAAGCAATATTTTGTGCATACAGAATGAGGGACTAATACCCTTTATATCAGCAATAGTCCATCCAATGGCCTTTTTGTGCCCTTTCAAGATATCAAGTAACTGAAGTTCTTGTTTTTCTGATAATTGAGCTGAAATGATGACAGGAAGAGTGGAAGATTCACCCAGGTATGCATATTTCAAATGAGTTGGGAGGGGTTTCAATTCCAAAGTTGGTGGTTCAACGATTGAGGGTTTAGGAACCTTGAATTCCCGAGAAGACAAGTCTAAGGACTCAAACTTGTTTTTCGATTTAAAATAGGTATTTCCTGTTTGTACCAACTTGAGTTTCTCTTCATTTTCTTCACATTCTGATTCATGTTGCAGCAAAGATGTATCTGATGTAGCATAGCAACAGTTTTCAACAGCTTCAGATACCAATGAGTCGATAACTGAGATGGATGAGCATTCTTCCAAATCGTTGGGAAATTTCATGGCTTGAAATACATTAAAAGTGACTTGCTCATCTTGAACTCTCATGGTTAATTCTCCCTTTTGAACATCAATTAGAGTCCGTCCTGTGGCCAAAAATGGTCGACCCAAGATAATAGGCACCTCGCGGTCTGCTTCATAATCTAGCACAATGAAATCCACAGGAAAAATAAATTTGTCAACCTTAACCAAAACATCTTCAATTTTTCCTTCTGGATGAGCAATAGAACGATCAGCTAATTGCAAAGAGACTGTAGTAGGTCTAGCTTCACCAATGCCCAATTTCTTAAAAATTGACATAGGCATCAAATTAATGCTTGCTCCCAAATCACACAAGGCCTTGCCAAAATACTGATTACTAATGGAACATGGAATTGTGAAACTTCCTGGATCCTTAAGCTTAGGAGGAAGTTTATTTTGCAGCATGGCACTACTGTCGCTTGTTAAAGCTACCGTTTCAAATTCACCAAACCGTCTTTTCTTGGTTAAGATGTCTTTCATGAACTTAACGTAATTTGGCATTTGCTCTAATGCTTCAACCAAGGGAATATTAATGTGTAGCTGCTTAAGAACATCTAGAAATCTTCTGAATTGTAGATCTTCCTGCTGTTTTTGAAACCTTTGAAGGAATGGAGGAGGTGGTCGGTGTTGCTGCGAACTTTGCTGCAGCAATGCTGTAGCATTTTGGGTACCAGAATTTTCTGACCTTGTCAAAACTGATTCAGATTTGTCCTGTTCTTTTATCTCGTTATCTTGGACTACGATACTTTCCTTTTGACTCATTTTCTGTCCAATTGGTCCCTCTAATTCTTTCCCACTCCGTAAAGTAATAGCTTTGCAAAATTCCTTTCCTTCCCTCCTTGAAATTTCGGTATCACTTGGAAGTGTACCTTGTGGTCTATTCTTAAGTTCATTAGCAAGCTGACCCACTTGGTTTTCTAGGTTCCTCATTGATGCAGCTTGGCTTTGGAGAATTGCATCATTCTTCGCCATGTACTCTTTAAGTAGAGATTCCAACGAACTAGTTGATTCACTTGGTTGGTTTCTTTGTTGTTGCTGCTGAAATCCTGGTGGGAATGCAGGGCGGTTAGGTGTGGTATGGTTAGCTTGACTACCACCTTGATTGTTCCAAGAGAAATTAAGGTGTTGCCTCCACCCTGGGTTATATGTGTTGGAGTATGGGTTGTGGTTCCTGTTGACATTACTCACAAAACAAGCGGATTCAGGATTTGAAGGACAGTTTTCAAACACATGAGACCCCGAACAATAGACGCATGAAATCCCTGAATCTTGGATTGAATTCACATTTGCTGTCATATGCTGATTCTTCAACAGATTAACCAAGGATGACACTTGAGCTGTAAGTGCCGTAACATCATTAACCTCAAGCACACCAGCCACTCTTTTTGCAGCTGCAACTCTATCCATTGGCCATTGATAATTATTGCTGGCCATCCTCTCAAGTAGATCATAGGCTTCATTGTAAGACTTGGCTAAAAGAGCTCCATTAGCAGATGCATCAACAATAGTTCTCGTTTGAGCATTGAGACCATTGTAGAAAGTTTCCATTTGGATCCAATGAGGTATACCATGGTGAGGACATTTCCTTAACAATTCTTTAAATCTTTCCCAAGCTTCATATAGAGATTCTCCATCCAATTGTTGATAGGAGGTGATGTCATTCCTCAATTTAGCATTCTTTGTTGGTGGGAAGTATTTCATCAAGAATTTCTCAGCTAAATCGTTCCAAGTTGCAATAGAGTCAGGTGGCAAGGAGTTAAGCCATGCTCTAGCACGATCTCTTAAGGAATAAGGAAATAGTTTGAGCCTAAATGCTTCCTCGGTTACCCCTGTCCATTTAAATGAGTCACTGACTTCAATAAATAACCTGAGATGCAGATGAGGATCTTCTGTAGGTAACCCACTGAATTGCCCGACTGTTTGTAGCATCTGAAACATCACCGGTTTTAACTCAAAGTGAGTTGCTTGAATGTTTGGTCTTGTGATGCTTGGATTTAACCCTTCTAGCATAGGCAGTGCATATTCATTCAAAGCTCTGTCCCTATCATCCATTGGAGGTATCACATTGATTGCATTGTTTAAATTCTGTTCTTGGCCATTGTTTCCGTTCCCTGCTTGTGCCATATCTTCAATCTGAGCGAAACCTTGTTGTTCTCTTCTTCTTAGTCTGAAAGTACGTTCAATCTCAGGATCGAAGGGTAGGATATCCTTGTCACGAAATCTGCTCATACAAAAGACACAGAAGAGATATTAGATAACAAAAATTAAATAAAAACAAAAGTCGATTTCTACGAATAATTTCTAACGTTGCCAATCCCCGGCAACGGCGCCAAAAATTTGTTGCTCACAATGGTGTATATGATTTAACGCAAGTGCACGTGTCGCAAACAAGTAATATAATGATAAGAAAGATCGTTCCCACGGAGATTGGAATAATAGAAAATATCGTAAAAATTAACTATTAAGATCAATGTTTTGTGTTTTTGTTTATTAAAATAAAATAAAATAAATAATACGAGAGAACAAGAGTGAAAACACTGAAACAACGTTCAACAAGAAGAATATCACAAATCACAGATAGATAAATCAGTTAGGATTGCGAATATGACAAGTGATGTAGACAAACTGCTTTGCTACAGCAATGCTGTAGCAAAGTGATGCTGTAGCAATGCTGCAGCAAAGTATACCAGTAACTCGAATTTCAAAAATTCACAAAGGATTCTTCCGAATCTGCAATGTTTATATATTCTATGACTCAATGAAGCATATTCCTATGCAAAACTGAATCTAACAACAACGTTCATGCACAAATTTTTTTGAGTTATGTGAGGTAATTATATATTCCTATATCAATTTCTTCACACTATTCTAGCTTTATCTAACTTAAAATTAACCTTTCCAGATTCAATTTCAGTCTATTATCCTATCAATTGTTGATCAAGCAATCAATAAGAATGAATCAATTAATCAAGCGTAGAATAACTAGCATCCTTTACCAAGCAAAGCACAGTTTTATGAAATTAAAGCACAAAGTCTACATACACTTGCATATCCACAACCCTAACTGAATGAGAATTTAGCCAAGCATATTTATAAAATTAAACATCAAATTATATATGCTCAAAATCAGATCCATATGGTTTAGAGAATTTAGAAGAATCAAATAATAAAGAAATAATGAAATAAATAAATAAATCCCTTAAATCAACCCTAAACCAATTGGATTATGATCCTTTGTCTCGTTCTTGCTTTCTCTTCAATGAAAGTCCTTGCAAATCAAGCTTCAATTGATCTCTTTCCAAAGTCAAATTGATGCTCTGTTTTACCTCTCCTTCCTTGCACCAAATTTGTCCAGAATTTGGGGTTGCTATCTGCTGTGTTTTTCCTCCTTGCTGCTGCTGATTTGTTCTCTGTTTTCTGTTCAGATTTCACGTATGCTTTGTTGCGCCTCCTGCTGCTCAGAATATGGCCTGATCTGTGTTTTTATTTTCTGCCGCAGAATGCTCTTCAAATCAGCCCCTGTTTTTGCTCTTTTATATTAGGTTTAATTGGAGACAAATTTTGGTGTGTTAATTTCCAATATTATCCCTCAAAAGGTGAGTTAATGAAAGCACAAAATCGTCCTTTTCCTTTAGTGTCCAAATCAGCCCTTGAATTCTTGATTCCACATCAGCCCTGTTTTGGCGTTGATTTCCTGGTATGGTTTTGCTGCAGCAATGCTGTAGCAAAGCTGCAGCAAAGTTGTATTTTTGCATTTTCTTTGTTGTTTTCTTTATTTCCTGCAAGGGCAATGAAAATATAATGAGTGCACATCAAAATATAATTCTTTTTGACACATTTCATAATTATTTTGAGTTTATTATCAAAGAATTCATTTAAATCACAAAACCCACAAATAGTGTATAAATGATTAAAATGTGTGGATATTCTCAAATTAACAAACAAGTATTTATGAATAAGAGCTAATAATACTCTAATAAATTAGAGTTATCACCTACCATTATCACTTCGTAACACTTGTATGCGAGCATTGTACTATGTACGAATGGTGTTATAAAACTTCTAAAACAACAACGTAACCTTCGATTTGGATTTCATCAAACATAACCAAGTCATTCAAGTACAATTATCTATAAAAGGAATGAACCAATGTGACCCCCTCAATGTGGGAACTTTAGATGGTCCCCAAACATCGAAGTAAATAACCATAAAAGGAACCAGACTTTTATGTAAAATTAAAAGAAATAAAGCACGATGGCTTTTTGCAAGTTCACACACTTCATATTCGAAAACAGAAACCTTTTTAAATAACGAAAATGAGGCATGTCCCAAATGTTGACGCCAAAGCCAGATCTTAGTGATCTTCTTTGGTGAACCAGTGCTGTCTACTGGAAAAGTTTGTTGTAATTTGCTAGAAGTTTTTGACTCCAAGTCTGAGTAATACAAATTCCATTTCTTAACACCATAACCAATCGTTTGTCTAGTTCAAATATCCTTGAACACACAACAATTAAGCCAAAAAATAACAATACAAGATAAGATAGTAGTGATTTGAGAGACGGACAAAAACTTATAATCTAAAAAGAAAACAACTAATACAGAATCAAGATGTGAGGACCCTTCCCCAATAACCGGGGTGGTATTACCATTGGTCGTGGAAACACAATTTTGGAAGGATGGGTTAAGGGTTGAGACTTGTCGAACATCAAATGTCATATGATCAATAGCACCATAATCAATTATCCATGCACTATTCAAAACATGTATATAAATGTTTAAGATCTTACCTCCAGTGTTTATAGCGGTTACCAATGTTGATGACGTAGGAGTCGCTTTATCTTCCTATGTTTAAGTGACAACTGCAATAGAAGGCCGCTTGAAATTTTGATGCAGTGTTGGTTCCCACTAATTTTCAAAGTAACGAATTTTTGAATGGTCTATTTTATTGCAATGAGTGCATTTGTATGTAGGTTTGCTTGAATTAAATGGACCCTCATAGTGAATGAAAAATGTAACTGATTTGGTTCTAGATGATTTAATTCGTTCATTCATTTTTTTTTTGTTGCTTCTCTCTCCTTTTTTTTTTTTTTTCTTTCTCACCTTTTTTTTTTTGTCTATCTTTTAATGGAAAGGATCCCTTTAATGGTGGGTGGGCGATCAATGGTGACGGTGGATCTGGGTATTGGATTTAGGATTTATCCTGTGAGTTCGTGTGGTGGGTATGGGTGGTTTTTGGAGAGAAAACTAAGGGTGGGGAGTTTCTGCAAAAAAGTGGGTAGTTTTTGGGTTCAGCAACTGTGATAGGTGGGTTTCAAGGTTCAGCAAAGGCGATGGGCAACAACAATAGGTTACAATCAATAGTTGGGTAGTAGGCTGGTCATGAATGGGCACGACAAGACTGGGTTGATCTATTTGGTTGGTAGTTGGGGAAAATGTGTGGTGGCGATGGTTAGTGGGTGACTAGTTGTGGCAGTGACGGGTAGTAGGTTTTTGTGGAGATGATCTGCTTTTTTTTTTGTTTTTTTGTTTATAGAACTGTTGGTAAGTTTAATACCATGAAAAGTATAATGAGAAAGAATTTGTATATTTCTTGAATTTACTTTGTACATAATACATATATATCTAATAGAAAAAAGACAAAAAATGATATTAATTAAATATAATAATCTTTACCATATTATCAATGTTCTTTAATTCTCTACAATATTAGAAATGATTTACTTTTTTACCATATTAGAAATGATTTATTTTCTTATTTTAACAATGAATCTCAACAAGGAAATGTTGGAAATCTGACTTATGATCATAACTTGTTTCCACTTTGGTTTAGTAATGAAATCCTTAGCATTTCCATACGTAAAGGTTGGAAGGAAGATAGGTTTTTTTTTTTTTTTTGGTCACAAGGAAGATAGGGTTATTAGGCCCCATGAAAAGTGTGATAAACTTAACAGCCCATGTCTTGATAGCTGCTATTGATAGCTGCTACAGAGCCTTACATGAAGCTCGTTTCATAACCATTTTATTTCCTATTTTTAATTTATATTTTTTAAATTTTGAAATTTGGCCAAATTTTAAAATTTTAAAAAAATCAGTTTTGAAATTGAGTTTCTATTTTTTTTATCTTTTGACACTAAAATTATTAACTTAACTATACACAGTCTTAGTTTAAATGTTTAAAAAGCCAAAATATTATAAAAATTTATCATAAATAAGTTTAGAATTAGATCATAGAATTTAGAGAGATAAAAATTGAAAATTAAGATTTGATTATTAAACACACAATATTTAATTTTTGTTTTTTAAAACTGAAACTAAAAATTTGTTATCAAAAAATTAAAAATTAAAATAATTATCAAATATTTCATTTAAAACAAGATTATGGATGGTTCGAGTTCCTGGAAAAATTGAGATTTTTGTATGAAAAGCATTTGGAAATTTCTTACCTGTGAATGTGATAAGTTGTCTGAAGAGAAGACAAATTTGTGCCCTGTCTTTTCTTTGCGGGAAGAAACTGTTGCAATTGGGTGGACAGTCATTGAGAATTCAGTGGTGCAGTGGTTTGTCTGAAGCTGTTCTTGAGCTACAAATTTCGTAAGTGAGAATGAGATGAACCTAGCTAACTCATTAAGTGAGAAAAATAATCGGGTGCGGGAACGTGAATGTCAAAATTTAAATACTTCAAGATATTGAAATATGTGTCAAAGTTTGGACACTGGATACACCCTTGTCAGTGTCGTGTCGACGCGAGCATAACGAGCAAAAATGCCGAGTCTAGGAGACTTTAAGTATGCTCATGCCTAAACCCTAAATATGGCAATAATTCGTTCATAAAACTACCGTATCTATTTTCTGTTTCAGACAACTCACTTGGTATAATCCCATGAAAAATGCTGTAAAAAAATACATAACGTGATGTATATAAAGTAACATTATTTTAAAATTAATTTAATTATGTATAAATTAATATGTTATTATGAAACAATTTGAGACCATTCCGCCTATAAGGACTAGTGGATGTGGTTAGCCATTTTGAAAAATCACTGCATGAATCTCTCGTAAGAAAAGCTTACACACCCAAATACAGATATAGTTTCCAAGTATTAGACTTCCATGGTTGGTGGTCACATATGCTTGGTATAAAGAATAGAAGTTGAGATTGACCAGATCGAATGTTGTCAAAATGGCTACAATTAGTTCAAATCAAAATTTAAATTCCAAAATGAAAGAACACGTAAAACTGATTTTAGTAGAAGCTTTGAACAAAGAACATGATAAACTGATCTGTAAAATTCTAAGTATAGAGCCTTAAATTAACCTGTAAAAGTAAGTATCAACTGTACAAGATTGAATCAACCCCTCCTAACAAAGACAAATCAAAGAGACTCTGATATAGCCACCATTTTCAGCTATCTAACCTGATATAGCCAGTTAGACTCTTCTAAAGAAATCCCTCAAATGTATCATGAAATTTTATAGGCTTAGGTGGTGCTGAGGCTGTGGCAAGGCCTTCAAGTAACTTAATGACTTCTGATGAATCGTCGAGATAATACTTAGCGGTACTCGGTTTTTGACCAACAGTGCAGGCAAATACTTCTGCTATGGCTGGCAAGGAGGGGTTTGAAATTGAGCGTGCGATGCTTTCAAACATATCTTCATCTGAACGATCATCCCCTACGCACAATACGAAATCCAGTGACTTCCCCTGTGTACGAATGCTTGAAATGAGGTTCTCCACAACTATACCTTTGCTTACACCCTGCAATAGCTCACCATAGTCAGCCAAATACTATCATGGAAATGCACATCAATTGCAGTCCATTAAAGTTTGCAACTCATTCATTGCACAGCTCTACAAAGCATTTTCAACATTAGCAAAATATATCATTATGCTGAGTGAACCATTTATTATTCTGCAATCGAAATATCTCACTCCTAATTTATCTGCATAACATCTAATGTACTTTCTAGTAATCAAAACATTGTTATTCTTTGTCATCCTATCCTTAATGTAACAAACATTGCACTTCAACAATTTCCATTTCCTAACCACTCTCACAAAAAAAAAAAAATAATAATAATTTGGCATTTAGTTTTTTAAAATTTAAAAGGGGTCAGTGATGCACAAGTCCACTAGAGTTTGCAACTAGAACACTTAGTCCACAAGCTATTTTCGCAAGCAATTTAGTTCACATGTTCTAAAAAAGTGACTACATTGCACTTTGCACTTAAGTACAGTAGCTACTTTTTTTAAAATATATATGTATATATATATATATTATTATTTTTAAAGTTAAAAAAAATAATGAAGAAAAACATAAAATTTGTCAATTTATCTTTGTGTTGTCAAAACTAGTGAATTAAACCGCTCACAAAAATAATTAGTGGACCTACTAACTCCAACTGGAATAGTTAATGGACCGTGACATTCATCCGTACTTAAAAATCTATCAATGACTGTTTTTGAAGTACTCCTAGCTCTCAAAAGGTTCAAACTGCAACATACCTGGGGTTTTACTTCAACAATATGTTGGCCTCTTTTAACCACTACCGGTTCATTAGCGAGCACATTCTCAAGGTGATCAAGAAGTTCTTTTGCCTGGCATACTCCAAGATGAGGATCAGCATCTTGATAATGCCACACCAATGCACTTTCTTTCTGTTCTATAAAAGACCCATCAGTTGCTTCTGTGTAAAGCTCCATCACAGGTAATGCAATATTTTTCCATTCGAAATCCATCGTCAACGAACAAGTCTCCCAAAGAGAATCCTTAGTCCACCTACACCAAGAAGAAAAACAGGACTCAACAAAAAGAATCAAATAAAGATAATTTACATTTGAACTACATATACAAATGCCTTGAATATTACCTAGTAAAGTAACCATGTTCTGCAGAAATACCCAATTTCTCACATGGAGAAAACCAATTACTGAGAGAATCCTTTCCCCTGCCACTCACAATGAAGATGATGTTTTTGGGATCATTGCACAAGCAATTCAACACTGAAATAATTTCTTTACTTGGAGTTTTATCCACTGAAGTCTGTGGCAACATAGTGCCATCATAATCCAATAAGATCAATCTGCTCTGAGTATTTTTGTATGCAGAAACAATATGATCCAATGAAAGTTTCCTAAAGTTTGGATCCAAAGCCACAACTCTGAATCCCAAACCAAACCCAATACCCCAACACCTCTTCATGTAATGCTCTCTACAAGCTCTTTCAAGGTCTTGATCAAAGCTACGAGCCCAGTACAAAATATCATGAGAGCTAATGTACTTAAAATGCTTCTCATGACGCAATTGTTTCTCGGCATCACACATTGTGATAGCTAAGTTCATAGCATCACATACAGCATCAATGTTCCACGGATTGACACGAATTGCTCCGCTAAGGGATGGCGAACAACCAATGAATTCAGACACAATGATCACACTCTTTTTAGGCCTAGCAGCCTCATCAATTCCCAATGCCTTATCCAAAACAGGACTCCCCTGCCGGCATATAGTATACTTATAAGGCACCAAATTCATTCCATCTCTTACAGCATTCACAATACAACACTCAGAAATAGCATAATATACATACTTTTCTTGTGTTGTCACAGGACCTTTAATGAAAACAATAGGCTGATAACCAAGTCTACCATATTTCTGATTTATTTCTTTTGCAATAGCATTCGTCTCATCCTGAAGATCCTGAACTTCTTTACCTCTACTTCTTGCTGGATTGGTAATCTGAACTAAAACTACCTTCCCTCTCAATTCTTTGTGTTGTTCCAATAAAAGACCCATTGCTAGAAACTTCAAGCTAATACCTTTGAACAAATCCATATCATCTACACCCACAATTACAATTTTGCCCTCAAATTGATCTTTCAATTCTTTCACTCTCTGCGCTGTATCTGTTAGGCTCAAAATGGATTCAAGTTGACCCATATGGATCCCAGCCGGAGCAATCTTAATACTAACATTCCGACCGTAATACTCCAATCCGATGTAACCCCTTTTGGACTCATAATCCAAACCTAACATTCGACTACAACTAGACAAAAAATGTCTAGCATAATCGAATGTGTGAAACCCAACAAGATCACAATTCAATAAAGCTTGAAGAATCTCAAGACGTACAGGTAAAGTTCTGTAAATTTCAGAGGAAGGAAATGGACTGTGCAAAAAGAATCCGAGTTTAACTCTGTGGAAGCGTTTTCTTAAAAAGGTGGGAAGAACCATAAGATGATAATCATGGATCCAAACGTAATCTTCATCAGGATTTATAACCTCCCTGATTCTATCAGCAAAGGCCTTGTTTGCTGAGACATAAGCGAGCCACTGAGTTCGGTCGAATCTCGCTCCATGACTCGGTGTTAAAGGCAACATATAGTGAAACAAAGGCCAAAGATAATGCTTACAAAAACCATGATAAAACTTGTTATGGGTTTCCACAGATAAGAAGACAGGAACACACCTAAATTTATCGAGCAAAAGTTGGGAAATTTCTTCTTGCTCTGAAACATCGATCTCTGTTTTTAAACAACCCACATACAATACCTCAACGTCAGAGCCAAACCCATCTTTGAGTTCCAAAAAAAGGCTATCTTTATCGAATTCAAAGCACCATTTTTGACCCTCTTTGTCTCGGAAAGCTCGTATTGGTAACTGATTGGCAACGATGATTCTACGTTCTTGTGGAACAGAGGAAACAACGTCTGATTTGTTGTTGTTTTCATCGGCTTCAAAGTCGGATATAACTCCAGGCACGGTCATGACTCTTGGGATTCGACTCGTGCCCTGAGAATCCTCAATGGAGACTAAATTTAACAGGTCCAATGAAGATCTCGATAGCATAGTCCAAGAGGAAGAAACAAATATATATAGAAGGAAAGCCCTTTTTTCTTTTTGAAAATTCAACAGATTTTGAATCTTGAAACAAAAAAAAATAAACAGATTTTTTTTTTGTTGAAAGTAAAGGTTTTATAGGTGGGTATTGCAGATGAAGATGAATCTTGAAGATATTGAAATAAAAGATATTGATACACTTTCCATAACAGCGAGCTCTCTCTTTGGAATACTTGTAGTAGTAAAATATGGATAAGCACGAAGGAAGAAAGAGAACGATTTATAATTTTATATGTACACTTTTTAAGTTTATTTATTTTCTTTTACGTAACGGATAAATCCAACGGTCCAGACTTGTCTGAAGTGGATTGGCGTTCTTCACTAATATCTATGTTGCCAAATACAGAGAATAATTCTCCTCACTATATGATATACGTCCTCATTCAAATCTCCAACAAAGTAGATGTTAAAAAGTTCTATTTTTTTCTTTAAGAAAAAAAGGTTAAGTTAATCATTTTATATTAATTTTATTCTGATATAAATATTTTTTTTTATATTTTTTTATACATTTGAATTCACCTCAAAATAAAAATAATTAAATTAGCATACGATCGTTTTATGTTGTGATTTGAATATTAGTGTCAGACCTCAAGTCAAATTTTCAATTCTGTCATCTGAACATGTATTTTGAGCTGCTTCCTGGTTACTAACTATGCCTATAATTTTTTTTTCAAATACTAGAGCAAAATTACAAAATGGTTACGTGATTGAGTTGGGTTTATTCGTTTGTGAGAGAGAAATCTTACGTCTGAAAAAATGAAAAATAGAAGTCTCCTCTCCTCTATTGTGTGGGTTGTTATGGCCATTGAGTAATTAAATTTGGAGCGAATGAAATCATCTGGAAAGTTCCTTAGAAGACACGTGTTGGGAAATCTTTACTTGGGAGATATTGAGTAATTTTATGTCATATAGCGCAAAGGAAAAATGGTTTTTGAAGTTCACAAACAATTATTCTAGAAAATTTTAAAATTTTTAAAATTATAAATATTTTATTTATATAATATTATTTATTGTATGTTACGTAAATAAATTCATAAAAATTTTAAAATTTTTGAACTTATAAAATTATTTTTAATAATTATTAGATTTTTACTATCTCACCAAAAAATTAGTGGACTTTTATTTCCTTTAATTGTCGTTAGTGAACTTTCAAGGCCTTTCATTTTTGCACAAATGTATCATTTACGGTATGATGGTACGATTGATGCACTATGTAAAATAAGTTAAATATAATTATATTAAATTAAATTATATTAAATTAGTCTATATAAGGTATGTTTGATGCATTATATTAGCATTATATTATATTAGATAGGTTAAATATAGTTATATAAGACTGAATTATATTATAATTTTTCTGTATAAATGTCGGTGATAAGTAATATAATATAATCGAATTAAATTAATTATATATATTTAATAAAATATTATATTTCAAGTAATTTTGCATTATAAAATTTATTTAAGTCAATATTTAATTCATTTTTATATTTTTATTATATTTTTAAAAATAAAAAAATATTATTTTTAATTTAAGATAAATAAAAAAATTAAAATATATAATTTTATAATTAAAAATTTAAATGTGTATTCAATCTAGATTTTTATAAACTTTTATGGATTTTAAATCTTAAATTTTTTTTATAGATTTATAAAAACTTTTTAATAATCCATATGAAATTTTATATATTTTAATGGACTTTATTAGACTTTTTTAAATTTATTTCTAAAAAGGTAAGAGCTTATTTTACAATAAAAATATTTAATTAAATTTAAATTTTATATACTTTTTAATTATTAGTTCTATTAATATATGTTTGTTTTTTTCTCTATTACTTTTAATGTGAGTTTTATATTTTATAGAAGAGCATATTACTTTTGGTAGATTTTATTTATACATAAAAATATTAAAAATTATCAAAAATTCCTAAAAATTTAATGGGAGAAGATGTTACTTATGAAATTTAAAGTCCTTCAAAATTTTAAAGTATATGATTAAGTGAAGTTTTTAAAATATATAATTTGAATACCCTAATACTTTTATAAAATTTTAAAAAGTAGTAATTGAATACACCTAAATTTTTAAAATGTCTTTAAAAATTTAAATTGAATACAGCTAAACTTTTAGAAACTTTTAAAATCCAGAAAAATCACTAAAAATCTCATTTGAATACACCCTTCAAAATTAATTATCAAGTATAGTTTAGATTCACATTTTTTGGCCATACAAAATTTCTACATAACGTAATATTTTTATATTATACAATAAGATCTAATTTTACAATCAAACACATAATTGTATATAAATTATATAGATAGGATATTTAGTATGATATAACATCCATGTCGACAATGTTTGATTACAAATTGTATATAGTTAAATAAAATTAATTATAAATATTTTAATAAAATAACTTATATTTAAAATAGTTTTTTTTTTTTGTTATAAAATTTATTTAAGTTAATATTTAATTTATTTTTATATTTTTATTAAATTTTTAAAAAATAAAAAATTATTATTTTAAAATTGAGATAAAATAAAAAGTTAAATATATAATTTTATAATTGAAAATTTAAATAGATAAATTACATATCTAGTATAGTTTAGACACATATTTTTTAATCTAAAATTTTTATATAATAGTATTATTTTTATATTATATTATATTATATAATTTAATTTAATTTTATAATTAAAATATTTAATGTAATGTGACAAACATATTGTTAAAATTAACAAATTGATTGGATCTATCAAAATAGATGAATATATTATTGGAAGCTGTATGCGGTGGTGATACGAAAAATGTTTCGAAATTATTTATTATTATGTGAAAAAATGATGATAACCACGTCAATTCAATGAAATGAAGAATTAAAGTTAAATAATACGGATATTTATTTACGCTATTTAAAAGTAATTAATATTAATAATTTAAAATATAAATTAATTAATTTTTATATATAGTTTAGACGAGTTGTACAGCTGTTTCTGCAATTAATGTTAAGAAAAAAAATAAAAATTTTCTATTGCTATCACGGTTGGGCCCGACTAAGAGTTTTTTCTCAAATGAGATAAGTATGGTAATTATTTAAAAAAAAAAAATACAAATAGCAAATAATTAATTAGAAGAACAGTGATGATAGAGAGAATTTACTCACGAAAAAATATAATAGATAACAGCTTTTGTACTTGACCCCAACTTGCACAAAGCATCTGTATTTGGCTATAAGTAAATATTTAGCAATTCCTAATACCAATTAGTTAAGTTTTTATGAAGATTCGAAGATACGTTGGCTACAATTAACTTGCGTATCTAAATTTTTGCATACTATTATATATCTATTACAAATGTATGGCTGAAAAAACGCCATTATTTGTTATTTTCATTAATGAAAAGATTAATTTTTTGTCAATAATTATGTGAATTTGTGATTCAATAGCATGTAATAAACTTAAATAATAGAAAGTATGCAACTTGAATTCCGCTTATAAATATATAATTATGTAAATATAATAATTAATTTTGAAAAAATAAATCTTAATTCTGTTATTAATTAAGTTGACCTCATTTAAATGTACGCCTTTAAGTTCTAAATGGTAGATATTTTGGCAGAGAAAAAAAAATTTAATAGTAGAACTTACTGTTTTTTTTTTTTTTATGAAAGAAATTACTGTTTTACATCGACCAAATTAAATACATATATTCGATATATTTTTTATATTTCAACTTGTGAAAAATTGCGCATTAGAAATATATGTTGACATATTAATTTTTTTTTAAAGTTTTATAATATTTTTACATTGAAAATATTTTTTATATTTTTTAAATTTATATGTAAAATAAAAAATGCCTATATTACCATAAATAACAATATTATTTATCAAAACTTAATGTATATATTAATATACATGACATAATCTAATTAATTTTTATTAATAAAAAATTTATAATCACTTCATTATTCTACATTTTTAATTTTATATTAAATTAATAATTAATATATTTTTTAATATATACTATAATTTAATAAATATATTACTACTCATATTATTTTAATCTTTGCCTATATTATCATAAATAACAATATTATTTTAATCTTTGTTGTTTTGTGTGCATTCCATGCTGGAATCTAAAACATCAAGATAAAGAGAAATGTCACTTTCAATTTAAGAAAATTCTTTTTTATATTAAATTATTAACTTATTTAATAGATTGTAATAGAATGAAATAAACGGGTCAATTTTTATCATCTAATTATATTTTATCATATAAATTAATAACTTATCACAACTTTTGATAAAATGCTCTTCAATTTAATGCATCGATCCAATATGAGATTGTATTTTTAAATAAATAATATTATATAATTATTTGAGATAAATAAAAGATATTATAATATTTCAAAACCCGAAAGTGTATCTTGACCTAATGATATATAGCTGGTCATACTGAGTCTTATTATGTACTTAAATCCTTTTTTTTTTTTTTTTAATATTATACATAAAAGAAGTGGAAATCCAGAAGATATTCGCAATTTCGCATAGGCTTTGAGAAAGATAATCTAATTAATAACGATAATGTTAAAAGACTAAGTTGAGTCTTGTATTAGGGTCACTAATATGAAATGCCACCTTTCCAACACAATTAGCTAATTAAAAAGGTTATGTTATATAAAATATTATTAGAATTTTGATACTTTAAAGTTCAAACAGCTTTTCACCATTTTGAATTACGAGAATATTCATGATAAAATATGGATCTATCAACCCAATCTCCTCTCTCTCTCACTCAATGGTTTTGTACTAAGAATATTATTGGAATATACATTTGTCTTTCTACGTTTTTTTTTGTTTAATTATTCATTTTGGCTTTTATGTTATTTTTGTGCTCGTCTTCTTTTAGCTAATTATATATAAAGTTAACTAAATTATGAATTGCTTAGACTAGGTGATGTCGGAGATTATGAGTATTATTTCAGTTATTAGTAAGTTGTTTATTTTATGTTAATTTTATTTTTATTTTTGAATTATTATTAATGGTTGTTTAGATAAATTTAGGGTCATATTTATTTCAATAATAATAGGCTTTTGAGATAGTTTTAAATTTATAAAAATTAGTCAATCATTTCGAAATATGTTGTTTTTTAGATCAGTTATTAATCGTTCTTAAAATTAGTACGCCATTTTACTATTTAAGTGGCATGTGAAAAATATGTGAGTAATTGTAAACATCTTAGTGTCCCAAAAACCTTGATCATTAAACCCAGCATCTCGACCATTTGACCCACAAACCCTAAAAATTGTTCGACAATCGCACACTACTCTTAGCTACCTCTGCTCGTTACCCAGCTGACCAGCATCATTCCTAACTGCTTGTGCAGTATGCCTTCATCTGTCTCATTTTTCTTTTTTTTTTTTGCATATTGTATAACCAAAGTATGTCATTTGCCCCATAATAAATTGTATTAATCTTCCTATTTCTTATGATCTTGAGTAGTTTAAGTCATTGGCTTTGGAAGCACTTCTATGTGTGGAAGAACAACTTTCTAGTTCTAGGTGATTTCAGCTGTTCCATTTTACTGTGCAACATGAAAACAGTGAGTTGTATTACCTTTTAAGCTACTAGATTTAACTTGCATACATAGTCTTACTCATAGTAATCTGGCTTTCTCTATTTTAAACACAGTTTCTTTACCAACACCCTTATCCTTCCTATTATAAATGGTCCTATAGAGGGTCTCATCCTCATATATATGGTCTCATAAAAAAAATTGTGCCTCCTTCGCAACCTCTTTATGGATAATTCAAATTTTCATTTCTGTTATGGACTTCCCAAGTTCCTTATCCTTACCACAAGCTCATTCTTACCCTGTTGTACATTGGTTTTTTCCTTGTAAAAAGATTTTAGTTTTGTCTCTTTCTTCAACATGTGATTACGTTTCCTTCTTTTGGCTTCTATGAAGTGCCTGTCTTTAATATGTTCTCACTTTTCTTGTGATTTCGTTCCCTTCTTTTGGCTTTTATGTTATGCGATATGTTATGAACGTCATATATATTTCAAGAAGCTGCAAAGAGTTATTAAGTATTAATTATAAGATGTGTATTTGGATTTTTGAATGCCTTATACATGTAATTGTTACAATGATGCCAAAGTGATGATCACATATAGTAGTTGTTTTTGCTCGAATAACAACTTTGATATTTAGGAGGCATGTATATTAGTTAAGATATGTATTTGGATTCTTTCACAACATTATGAAATTGTTTTATAACTTGAACATTATAATTTATTTTTGTAGTTTGCAAGAAAAAAATGTAAACAAGAGATGACATTGATGTTTGTTAATATGAATGGTATAGTTTATCATCAACAAAATAAATAAAACGTGAGATGATGACTTAATATTTAGGGTAAAAATTAAACAAAATTATATAATTAATTACTAATTATTAGTAATTAACTAAATCTCGAAACTATTTTTATGTTTAATTTGATATAGTCATGATAACATTTTCATTGTAATATTAGATATATGTATTAAAAATTACTTCAAGAATTTTATGATTAATCACTAATTATATTATAGTGATTAATTGGTAATGTTACATAAATGATGATATTATCATTGTTGATATTGAATATATATATAATAATTTTTTTTACAAATATATATACATTTTAAATAAATAACAGTAGTAATACATATTGATAATTTAAAAAAATTTGGAGATAATTATTTATCATTCTAAAATATTAATCTATAAAAGCCACCAAAAACTTATTAGAATAATTGTTAAAATATAATTTGAAATGATTAATGATCATTCTAAAATATAAGTTTAAAACAGTCTTAAACGTATTTAGAAATGATTGTTTATTTTTTTTAGGAATAATTATATTTTATTTTTTAAGAATATTAATGACTGCTTTAAATTATATTGTTGTAGCGATTATATTTTTTAAGAAGTGTATATGAGCTCAGGAGATAAAATAAATATTGTATGAACTTTTACTTTGAGATTTTTTCCTCAATTTTTAAGGTAACATTTTTTTTACTATGCCACCTAACATGGATTAATTTATATCAAAAAACTTTTATTAATCAAAATTAAATATTTTTACTATTTATTTATTTATAAGAATATAATTGAATAATAAATGTGAGTGACTACATTTTTTTTCAACTTAAATTGAGATATATTTACCACTAATGTAGTAAAAAAAAATTAAATAATAAAAATGAAAAAAATCTTCTTCTAGAATGACGATGATTATGATTGTTTCAACTAATAGACAATTGTATGATGTTCAATCAATTTCTGTAAAAAGGTAAGGCCATAAACCAATGACATATATACATTTGCTTTTGTTCAATCAATTGCAGATAACATTAATTGCTACATTAGTAAGTTACACTTTTACCCTGGACCTTCCTTACGGTTGTTAAAAAATTCACCAAAACTTCTAGGCATGTTGTTCAAAATTCATACAAACTGATTCTACTCAAAATTTTTAATTTTAAAATTTTATTAATTCAAATTTGTTCTTAATTTAAAAAAATGAGTTTATATTAGATTGATTTTTTTTTTCTCATTTCTTTAAACCTCATAAAAACAATCAAATTGACTCAATTCATTTATTTTTATATTCATATTTTTATTTTATATAATTATTTTAATTCTCCTATAATTTTATATTTTTCTTCTCTTTCCCTTCTCATTTTTTTTTCTTCTTCTTATTATTAACTCATAAAACGGCGCCTCTCAGCTCTCTCTCCCTCCCACCTTTTCTTCTTATTTATATAAGACGCTAATTTTATAGTTTTTAAATTTATTTATCTATTATAATTAAATCACCTTTTGTATAATTAAATGATTAATTTGCATAGGATGAAGAATATCATGGATGGCTTGCATAGAAATTAATGAATTTTTTGAGTAAATTATTACTATTTTTTATTGCATACTTGCCTTTTAAATTTTTTTTTTTTAATGTATGATTGATATGAATAATGATATTAGGTAAGTGATTTAAATCTAAAATTTTTAAATTTAATGATTATAATCAATTTAACATTGAAAACATTAGAAACTTTAATACAAGAGTTAAAAAAAAAAAACATTAATACACAAAATTCATTAGAAAAATAGGGAAAAATTGCCTTGACTCAATTCAAACCAAAACAAAAAAACTTATTTGGTTTGAGTTGGTTCTTATTTTTTAATAAATTCATATTAGTTCAGTTGTGATTTTAATTTAAACTCAAATCAATTTATTTATGCACCATCCCAATAGGTGTTATGTTACGAGTCTATGACTTTCAAAATAATTGAAGTAGTATCAATTCGTGCGTTTTGTAGATGTTGGTATTCATGTTTTTTAGCAAATTTATTTACCTGTAATGATTAAAATAAAAAATTAAATATTTTTTTAAATATAAAAGAATTTGTCCTTAGTTCTAACTAAAAATAAAGAAATAATATTATCTACCCTATGAGGTGGGGGATTTTTGGTATAAAAATCAGAGGCCATAAATATTTTGTTACAATACATAAAAGTTAAGAAGGATTTTTTTTTTCCTTTTTTTTTTTTTTTTATAGATAAAGTGATAATTTGTAAGATATGAATAATGTAACTCGAAATAAAAAATAATTGAATCGTACTACTAAATTATTATTAGAATGAATAAGTTAAGTTATTACTTATAATATTTAAACCGATATATTGCTTCTCTGTTTTTGTTATATATGTTTAATTTTGAGAGCATGTACTATTTAGCCATAAATAAGAGTTGATTAAGAGCAACTGAAGGGGTTTTAGCTGAGGCACCTAACTGTATGTGAATTAAAATATGAAAGAAAACAGCTAAAGCATTAAAACAATAACACGTAAAAATCATTGTTATTTGACTTGTTGGCATAAAATACAATTATATTAATTCAATTATAAGGTTAGATGGCGGACTAAAACACTTATTATCACCTAATTCTTTTAAAGTAAGTATTCATACATCAAAAACTTTATTATGTCACTTAGATTGAAGCATGGTGAAAATATTTGAAACATATATTAATCTTTTATCATCAATCACAATTCCATGTTAAAGGGCAAGAATTGACAAATATTTATTGGCTGGTTATCGATGCGTTGGTTTATGTCCCATCAACACAAGTGATGGAATACTGGTGCATGAAATTATATATATTTCTTTATTACCTAGCTCTCATGTGTTAATTTTGGTATATCAGTTCGGTACTTTTTTGGTCCATTATTTACAAAAAAGTTAATTATATTCTTATTTTTAAAATGATATATTTTTAATTAAAATTATTTAAATTTAAATAGTAAATATAATTTGATAAAGATTGATTTATCTTTTTAAGTATTTTGTATCGTTTTTTTTTTATAAGTATTGTATTTAAATAAAAAAAGTGATACAAAAAAGTATCCAAAAAATTTCATAAAATATTAAAATTACAAAAATAGTTGACTAAAAAAAATATTATATTTTTCAAATTCAATTTTAAGCTATTAAAATAAAATGACAATATATTATTTTCTTATTTTATAATTTTGTCAATTATTTTTATAAATTTTATATCTTATGAAAAAGAATTTGTATTTTTTTTTTTGACACTTTTCTTCATCGTATTTCAAAAAGTGTAATACAAGACTAATCAACCATTATTAAATTGTATTTATTATTAAAATTGGACTAATAAAGTTTAATTAAATAAGAATTAAAAAGATATCACTTTAAAAATAATGGTACAAATAAATATATTTTGTTTAGGAATAATTATTTCTGACACTATCTGATCTGATAACATAATATAAATAAGATACAACATAAATAAAAAATTTAATAAAATTTGATTAATAATTTTTTTATGTATTTAAATATTTTATTATTTTTTATTATTATAAATAAATAATAAAAAAAATTAAATAAATATTTTTATGTATTAATTAATACAAAAATTTAATAAAATTAATATTAAAATATAACAAAAATAATTCAAAATAAACACAGATTGTCACCCTATTTTTGTTGCATATAGGAGCAAAAACGTACCCAACCCACCATGTCAGGCCAATAATTCAATGCAACAATAATTTAATATTTTTTTGCCTTTTTCAATTGCCACATGGAACATTTTGATTGACAGTTTTCTTGTACAACGTGGCAAAATAGTTGTGGAGCCCTACCCACCTCAGACCAAGCTGCCTCATTTATCCTCAATTTGATTCCAATATGAACATGAAAAATCAATTTTGAATTTTCTAAGCATTCAAAGCACAAGGAGTGGACAAACTTAGGAAAAAAAAAGAGCTGTTTCTCGAGCTTACACGTAATATATAAACAATGCTCAAAACCTCCTTCTTATCAGTATTTAAACTATCCAATTAGAAAATAGCACCTATAACAAGTTGTTGTGTGGGTTGCTGCCTAGTGGGGGGTTTCTTTTAATTTTCCTAGTTTTTGACATTAAATAAACGCACATTTTATTTGATATATATCTAGTACTAAAAGGACAGGAGCCCACCAAGATTTCCTTTAAAGATGGATTTAGGATAAAGGAAAGACACATCGACAATTATTTTGGTTGGAGTTAAGGTTGGCCACGTCAATTAAAGAGATGTGTTTTGAATTTGTGAATGAAAAAAGAAAAACAATATTGAGCATGCAGTTATAGGTCTATGTTTTGCACCAACTTTTCCCATTTCTTATTAATTGTTGAGTATATATCCATATTCAAGTATATTTTGACGATTATAAATATAACACTGTATATTATGTATACAATATTAATAAATTTATAATAATTTTAAATAAAATGACAAAATTTGATGGACTCTTTGCATACATGAACCTACGTTATTTTGTTATTGATTAAGAAATACAATCAAACCCGTAATTTTAATTTATTATTTTTTTTAATAAATTTTAACATTTATATTTTTAAGTGTTGAATCTAAGACGTAGCTTATACTAAGAGGTTACATGCCTTTTAGCTACAAGGCCATGGACACCTATAATTTTATTTGTGATCACAAATATATAAATTTTTGAAAACACAACAAAAATAGTTCCATTGAAATTTGTAATAATATAAATAATATTCTTTGTGCTCAAATAATATATTTTCACAATTAAAAAAATTATTATTATATCATTTTTTTTAACGATCGTCTAATTGAATGTAGATCAAATTAAACTATGATAATTTAGACTCATTTAATATTGACATTAAACGTCGTCTAATTGAATATCGATAAATATTATTGAAATTCTATTTTTATTATTATAAATTTTAGGGATTATTTTTGATAATTTTCCAAATTTTTTTAATATGCATTGCCATTTCATAGTTGACTACTATGAATTTGGTCAACGTTTTCAATTTATGCTTATAAAAAAAAATTGTAATTTAATAAAGATAATATTTCCTAATTTTTTTTTTTCACATTTTTGGTTCATTTATTTTATTTTATGATTCGGTCCCTTTGTTTCCCTTATTTTTTTTATTTGTGATTCGTTCCCTTTGTTTTTTAAGTTTCAAATTTTTGGTCATGTTACTGTTTTATCTAATAATTTCGGCCATTTTAATTTTTAATTTTCACACATTTAATTCAAAATTTGAGATCAACCTAAAATTAAATTTCAAAAGTATTAAAAAAAGGATCTAAAGTGTAAATTTTTTAAAAATAATGGGAATAAATTGTAAGAAAAAAAATGTAAGGGGATTAAAGTATAAAAAAAATCATATGACAAAATGATAAAGTGATCAAAGTGTAAAATATAGAAAAATTTAGGAATATTCACCCATTTATCTAATATAAAATAAAGTTCTCAAAGCATAAAGAACATCATAAGTTAAAGAACATCATAAGTTAATCATGAAACTTTTGCCCATTTGGTACGAGATTATAAAGTATATCCCAAATCCTCTAGTTTTGAAATTGGTATTATCCACATCTTTTTGTGTAATGGTTTAGGATAGTATATATGAGTTATTGATTTAACATACAATAAACAAATTGGGTGAAGAAAGATACATATCAAACTTTGTGTTATAAGAAGTGACAATTTGTATTTTTCTTCTTGGAACTAAACATCATATTTAGAGGTTATCAATAAGGTCATCTATTACCTTATATTATGCTTTTTGTACCAAATAAAGCAGTGAGAAGAAAGAGAAACCTAACCCTAAATATTGATGTTTATCCAAATGTATTTAAAGGTTGAACCAATTATATATACATATATTCGTAGAAAACTCATCCAAATACATACCAGGTTTTAGTTGACTCGATTACTTTCATTTTTAGACACAAAGTTTCAAGTTCCAAAGTTTGTCTAATAGTGGTCAACCACGGCATGTAAGATTAAAACTCGAGTAGATGACTACGGATAATATTTAATTACATGTAAAATTATAATTATTTAAAATATATATAAATATTCTTATTTTCTTTAGTTCATAATTACTATTAAAAAAAAAAAATCTATTGTGGGTTAATCGAATTATATAAAATTTCTCTTTTGATAACTATTTATCACGTAAATAAAGACAGAATCAAACTCTATTTATTTGGTGATAAATATTTTAATTTTCATTAAAACTCATGTGATTAGTTGACTTGTACTAATTAATAGAAGTCTTTAAAATAAAAATAATAATGGACCAATATCTGATACTTATCCAAATGCAAAAGTGGAAGAAAAAACTGGACAAATTTTATTTCTTAAAATTGAGGTAGAAATAAGCGATGTCCAATTAACTTCTTGGTCCATTATAATTCATAAACACCTTTTGAATAAATTTGACATTGTTCTTTTAAATTGTCAATCACATCGTTCACATGCCTAGTCCATGTCTATCCATGTATTTGTTGAATTAATTTGATTTGAGCAATGCAACACTTTCCTAGAAGGCTGCTTATTAGTTGACCTACGGATTGAAAAAATGTAATTTTCTTCCATTACTTTATTTTATATATAGATTATACCCAGAATATAACTTTGAATTGATCTTTTCTAAAATGACTTAGAGGGTTGGTTTAATGGTCTTTGTTTTCTTTTTTGGTTTTATTTACTTAAGATATGAGCTAGCTAGGAGGGCAGTTACACCTCTATGGATACCAAACCTTGTTGTTAGGTTCGTTTTACCTTGTAGCCCAGAAAAGAATTTGGGACTTGTATAATAAAATTCTCTTCTTCTTTTTATTTTTATTTTAAATTTCAACTAGGCTTAGAACAATTCCAAGTCAAAACGATAAACGTACGGAATGAGAATTAAGGTTTTTTATTTATTTATTAAAGAATGATAATTAAGATATATGTAGCTATTATTTGATAGAAAAGTAAAAAAATTTGACCCTCGTATATTTATTTATTTATTTATTTATAATACACAGTCGATGTTTAAAAATAAAGTTAACTTAAATATATGATTAAGAATAGTTTCCCGATTTAAAATTTTTTCTTTAAGACATAGTATAATTTAATGTTCTGATTTAAACTCAAACCCTCTTGAACCATAATAAATATATATTATTGTAAGTTAAAATAATAGTTAATATGATATATTTGGTACTAAGGTTATTTAGCTAAAATAAAAGGGTTTTTGATAAGGCTGCCCTTTTTTCAGGGGTATATGAAAGAGGAATTCTGAAAATAAATCACATGATTTACCATGAGATATCTCCCTAATTGAAATTTCAATGAAATGATTATTTTATCAAGATAATCCCACTCTTTCTCCCTAAAGTACTTTTCACCGTTTAATTTTATAACTTTATTCATTTAATATGTTAATTTTATAATTATTAAAATAAATTAATTTAATTTTATAATTTTAATTTTTGATAAAATTAATCTAAATTATTAAAAATTATGTTGAATTTCACATTTTTATTTAAAACAAAAAAATAATAACAAAAATTTCACTCTCCTTTCCTAATTAACAAATATTTTTGTTTTAAATAAAAATGTAAAATTTAATTTTACCTTTAAAAAAATTTCATTTTTAAAAATTTGGACTAATTTGATTCAAAATTAAAATTATATGACTAAATAAACCTATCATAATAGCTACAAAACTAATGTATCAATTAACTAAAATTATAAAATTAAATGAACCCAAAACTCCTTTTCCTACTACTGGATAAATTCTTTAACCTAATACATCTCATTCTTTCTTTCTCATCTCAAACTCAACATTTCTCCCCACACTTCATTACTTACAAACCATACATCAACCATCCTCAAAAACTCATTATACTGGAAATGGAATATATACATCAAATATATATATAAAAAAAAGGATAAAATTTTAAAAGAAAATTGAGCTAACAATCAGCTAGAACAAGCCTGCCTTCGATTATTTTTTTTCGCTGCAAATTGTGAACAGGTTTGATGGAACCCATCGAGCATTCTTAAAAGGTTTGGTAGCCCCTACTCGATGTACCAATTTTGATCTTACAATCCTTCTCAACAATCCCAACTTTTCTACCCTTTAATGGTTATTTAATATACAAACAATACAAAAAGAAAAAAAAAACCTAAAATTGGAAATTTTGAACAGCTGGTTTTGGTGGTGGTTGAAAATTCTGGTGGCCATATAACAGTGGTTGTCCCTCGCCGTCCTTTGCTAGCATGGGTGCATGACAGCACGATGGATGCTAGTTTCCTAGTGGGTACTAGAGTTTTACCCTTGGTTGCTTGGTTGTTGAATGGTTTCGTGTCTCAGTAATGATAGGTGGGTTATTTTGGTGCTTTCATAAAATTTTAATTAAAATCATATTTTAAGTATTTAGCTAGATATTGAAATTTTTCCTGAATTTCTCATATAAATCAACAAAACTTTTAATGTGGAAAGGTAGTCTTAAATCTTAATGGCATATTTCTTTATTTGGGTTTAGCAATGGCAAATTTCATTTCAAAATAATTGTTGGTTTTCTTAATTAGTACTCATCCATCCTTGTCCAAAAATAGTATAGCCACATATTAAAAAAAAAAAAAAAAAACATTATTTATTATATTTTTAAATGTAAGTCTAGTAGCTAAGCAGTATCAATAAAAAGAAATGCAACATTATAGAACTTTGCTTTGGTAGGTATGCTAGTTTGATGAATGATCAAGAATGTATCTCAATTCCTCGCATTACACGCACACATCTGATGTGTGTTTAGTGCACAAAAAAATGGACAATGGTGCTCCAATAGTCAGCCAACTGAAAAATCGAAAGCTTATGTGTTAATCCAGTTACCCACGAGCTTCTCATAGCACCAAAAAAAAAAAAAAACAGAGGAAAACAAAATTAAAAGAGAAATTCACTAACTTGAGCCAGTATCAAGTGAAATGCTAAGACATATACTGTGAGTTTATAATCCGTGTGTATGTTTCATGTGCAAAGTGAGCAGAAAATATGAGAGAGGTTATCTAACCTGAGCCAGAATACTTTTTCCTCCATAACCTTCAATGACTAACCCCGCCGTAAGACCAATCATAGCCCATGCTCCATTGATTGCTTCAATTTGACGTTGTCTCTATCATGCACAAACAAAGTATAGTTGTTAAGTAAGCCTGTGAAGGGTCATCTAAATAGCATTGATAGAGAAACATGTCAAAAATGACAAAATATATAAAAGATAACAAGGTTTGGGCCACATTGACAATGCAACTGATATTTTAACCTAATTTTGGAAGACAATAAGAGAAATATGATAGGAGAAATAGATACTTCTCTAGAGAATAAAGGAAAAACATTCGAGTTATAATCAATGATCTGTGGAACCTTCAAACAACTCTCTCGCAACAATCTATGTCACATGGACTTTTCAATTTTCGTGAAGTACCTATATCCAAACGACATGACATGGACATAGTCTACGTACTCAACACTCTAATTTGGTGAAAATTTACAAACAAAAAAAAAGAATGAGAAAAATGGGCGTATCCAACATTTAAATACGTGTCGAAAAATTTCAAACACTATGTGTCCTAAAAGAGTAAGTGTAACATATGCTACAATCATCTACCAGCACTTTTATGCATGTCACTGGTACTAAAATCACTAATAAAAGATGTTTAGTAAACCTCGTATTTCTCTCTTGCTTTTATTTCTTGCATTTGTTTGGCAGCTAACCGCTTGGCTTCCAAAGGATCAACCATTATCACATTGTTGTTAGAGCCTTTCTTCCTTGGAGACACCTGAACCAAGACAAAGTGTTATACATCCAACCAACTGAAACAAAAAAGCTTCTGATTAATTACTGTTCACAAAAGTTCAAAAGATATCAAACCGTGCAGACGTGCTTTAAAGTAGCAAGTAAAGAAGTATTTTCATGTGATGGGATCAAGGGAAGAGAAAAGTTGATACTAATTGGAGATAGAGGCTGTTTCACGCCTATCTCCAAGGAAAAGATAGTTATGGCAAATGCCACTACTATATCTTCCAAATAAATGTGGTCTTGAGACTTTCTTTAATAGAGCCTTTAAACTTTAGCAGAAGCACATAAAATTTAGGCAAAATAAGACTGAGTGAGTGCTCAGAAGATTTGTGAGGGTGTATCATATTGAGCAGACTAGGAGACCATGTTATCAATGTATATTTAAACCATAAACATAATATCATCCGTATTAAATTATTGGTTTTTTTCCTTTTAAATCTGAAATGTCTATCCTACTGCTAGAGATAAGGGGAAGGGTGAAAGCCACCACAATGTATGGAGCAAGAATTGAACTCTAGACCAAGAGTTAACCAAAATATTATACAACCAACTGTGTTAAGAGGGCCAGATGTTTAAACTATTGGTTTAAAATAAAGTAATTCAACTTATCTACTTAGACCTTCTAAAAAAGGACTCGATATGACACTACTTGACACTGAAATTTCACAAAATGATGACTTTGTTTACCAAGCAAGGAAACTGAATGACTAATATCTAGAATTTAAGTGGATTGGTTCTAAAAGGCAACCATTCACTGAATCATCCCGCACAGGCCTAAGAAAACTGAGACCAAAGCCAAACCAACCATGTCAGCATTATGCACATAGAAGCCTTGGATTGAAGCATACATTTGGAGTGGCCAACACTTGAAATACTTGGCCATGGGTTCTACGGGAAATTGTTTCTACATGTTGTTGTCTTCTCCATCCCCACCTGAAAAGGAGAAAATAATACTGAAGAAACAATGACAATACATACCATAAAGGTTACCAGGACGTGAATTGTACAAAGAACATTTGGCAAAAATAGAGTTTTATTCATCAATAGATTAAAGACAGGTTTCATGATAATTGTCTAAAACAAGTGCTAACAATGCCATTGGTAGTGCAATTAAATTTCAAGACTAGACAATGCAGCAATACAATATACAAAGAAAACAAAGAAAATAGAAAAGACTCAAATGTTTAATGTGATTTGCTTATGACATCTACATTCACTGTATCACAACAGCTGAACAGCAGAATGAATAAACAAATTTCAAAGAACTTCAAGAAGTACACAGATCATGTATGCCATCCTTAAGTTCCTCAACGCTACTATGCTCAGCCAAATAACTCCCAACGACCAAAGCATAGGATGCACCAAGATTTCACTCTTTACAACTGAGTTTTCTCTCTGGCTAGGCTCTCTTCTTTTTTTCAGATATCAGTACAAAGAATAAGCCTTGAGGCAGTGTTCTACAACTGGTTTGATTGATCAGAGCATTACAACTTAAGTGCAAGCTGATTGAGTACTTTAACACTTTTCCATCAAGATCCAATGATGGATAATAGCATTATATTAACCATGAGGAATTTAATTAATAATTGCTGTCAATTACAATGTTTATTTGTAGCTTCTTCAGTATTCTTCCATAGAAATATACCAGTGGTTTTTACCATACAGGATCTATAAATTTCCAAGTCTTGTTAAGCAGGATATATTTGGGCAACTTCAAACTAAAAAACTATCGGGGTATGTTTGCTTGTGCTTTTTGTTAAAAGTGATTTAAAAAAGAAGTGGTTTTAAGAATAAACACATAATGTGCTTTCTAACCCCGCTTGAAACCTTTTTTTGCTTCCAGATTCATAGAAGCACATAAAAAACCAACCCTTGGTCACACAGGGTCATTCTGATTTGGTTAGGGATGAAACTGGTCATATCGAAATCCTTGTTTCTTAAATTCCTAGCCTGAACCATAAGACTCATAAACTCGTTCTCACAAAAACTTTGAAAAAGAGAATAGCAACAAACCAGGGTGAAAAATATGCTAGAAACCGTTTCTCGATCGTTATGGGTCAGATTAAGGTCCGACTAAGGTTCAAAATTTATGCTTTTTTCATCAATAGATGAAAATAACTGAAGAAACGATCCAAAATTCAGCTTTCAGAGTAATAAAAAAGTAGTATTAAATCATTGTTTCGTTTTCCAGACAACCAAACTGAAAAATATGGGGAAAAAAACCATGTAACAGAGTCAGCCAGGAATTGGGTACCTAAGTAATTAGGACCGAACTTACTTGGAACTTTGGTGACCGTGAAAAGAAGAGTACCCGGCCAAGGTAAGCGAACCACCGGTAATGGGTGATAAAAATGTGGCCGCCATTTGTTAGAGCTTTGCTTACGTGTTCGGTGTTTCACTTCCGATCCATTTCTATTTCCCAATTTATAGTTTCATTTTTTGATTTATTGTCATTATTTGTTTTTTATTTATTAAAAAGCTGTGCATTTTAATTAATTGTATTATATTATATTATAAATAAATTAACAAAAAATAATTATTTTTTATAATACTAAAATATATGTAAATTTAGAACGTTAAACACAAACATAAAATACAATTAACATCCCTAGTTTTGTCATGGTTAATATTAAAGTTGTTTTTTAAGCATTATTTAATGAGTACCAATAAAAACGGTGAACAACACACAAAAATCACATATTTTTTATGAAATGGGGCTCAAATGTGTAATTTTTTTTTTAAAAGCATATAAGGGGAACAATGAGTAATTTATTTCAATTAAATTGAAATTTATTCTCACGTTATATGCCAAAAAAAAAAAAAAATTGAATTGGTCAGTAAGATATAAACATTTTACTTAAACCTTTATGAATTCCTGTCAATCAATTTTTTGTTTTTTGTTTTTTACTTTTTGTTTTTCATCAAGTACACAACAAGGACAAATAATACTTGCAACAATTACCGTTAAATTTCGAATCACGCCCTTGTTTGATTTAAAGTTATTTCACTAATTTCATACTAAGTATTTTGCTTTTTAACTGAATAAAAATTAATTTTGGGCTTGAAAATGTTTAATTTGGATATTTGAAGGTTAAAAGATGAAAAAAATGAAAATGTGAAAAATATAATTATTTATTTTTTGGACATTTATTTAGATGTTGTATTCCTATTTGTAATTTAAATTATTATTATTATTCTCATTCTAAAATAAATTAATATTTATGATAAATAAAATTGACAATTAAATATTTTCAATTGTTTGATGATATAAATATAATTTTAAAAATTGAAGAGATCTCTTAATACTATTTTCATATATAGTTGAGTTTTTTCTAAGAAATTGTACTTTTAAATAACATCATATTAAAATATATTATTTAAAAACGTTACAACCTAAATTACCCAAATAGTGAAAAAAATGTATTGGAAACCTCAACGTCTTTGTACTTGTATATATATTTTACAATAGTGCGTGTGTTGTTTATTTAAACGTAATGATACGTATAACAAGAAAGTGATTAAGATTTTTAAATTTTTTTTATCTCTAATAATTGAATATATATATATATATATATATATATATATATTAGATGAAGATGAATACAAATAAATTAAAGCAATTACCATTTAATTAGTGTTAAACAAGAGTCATGTCATAAGTATTCACTTCTTGGTAAGGAAAAAAAAACATAAAATTGCTTCATATATTATTGATGTTACTAGTTAAAAATGCATAATTTATATGTAAATTGTAATACTTTTTTTAATTTTTTCTTAACTTCTACGTGAAACTAATTTCATTATAAAACACATGTTTTTGAGTCAATTACTATTTTTAAAGTGTGTTAATTTTTTGAAAAATTATCTAAAGTAATATCTTTAAAAATTATAATAATAAAAATAACATCATTATCTTAAATTTAGAAACATATGAGTTATTATTAAAGTTATTATTTTTATTATTATAAATTTTATGAATGTTATATTTATTATTTTTTTAAAAAAATTTAAGCCAATATTAAACTTGCCAAAACTCTATATATTTTATGCTTACTAAAAATCTTTTAACAATAGATAGGATTATATTTCAATATAAATTGCTCTTTGAAATTGTATGTACTTTGTCATGCACAACATAAATAAATTATTTTTGATAAGGTTTTGCATTATTTAAAAGGATCAAATTATTCTTATATAAAAAAATATAAAAGTTAGGTATGTTATTAGTTTATAATATAAGGACACTTTTATTTAAAATTATTTTAAACTTGATTAAGACTTTTATATATAAATAGAATGAGATGCCACATAAGTCCATTAGATTAAATCATCTGTGTCACTTAGTTCCTTAAATAAAAAGTAGTGTCATTTAATTTCTTTAGCTTTATAAAAACGGTCAATTAAGAACAATATACTATTTTAATAATTTTTTATTAAAATGTTATTATTTTTTATAAAGTGATAAAAATGCGATTAAAATATGAATTTTTAATAAGGACAAAAGTGAAATTTAATATGAAATTATTTAAGAAACAAATCAACAATAATAATATTCAAACAAAAATTTGTTTAAATATATATTTTAATTTTTAATAAAAATTAAAAAATCAATAAAAGGTTATAATAAAATAGTAGCAATTAAAAAAATATTCAAAACAAATATTTTGTGAATTTTTTCATATTAATTTTGCATTTATTATTATTAAAAAGCTATATTTAATTACGTTTAATTACTTAATAGAAAAATAATAATGTTATAATAAAAAAATTATTAAAATAATATAATTTATTTTTAATTGATCTTTTTTATAAAATTAAAAAATTAAATAATATTATTTATAATATAAAAAATTAAATAATATTATTTATAATATAAAAAATTAAATAATATAAATAATTTAATTTTAAAAAATTGTGAAATTTTTCTTTATATAATATAGATAAGATTTGTTTTTTATAAGTTGCGTTGACTCATTTAATTAGAGAATCATATTCATATTTGACCAATCATTCATGGGTTGGTTGTGAGTAGGATATTAGAAGTAGTGGTATATTTATAATATTAATGAAGAGTTTAATGAAAAATTTGTTACAGTTTGAAGTTAAGTGGTAGATGTATATAAATGATTTAAATTTGGTAATACATTTTCTTTTTAGGATATTGATGAATTTGAGTTACTTTGTAAATAAATTAATAGTGATTTAAGTGAAAGGAGATAGGTCGTATAAATTATGATCTAAAAGTTGACGAAGTGAAGAAGACGACCTCATCAAGGTCTACAAAGTGAAGAGTTTTTATTATTTGTCATTATTATTAAGTTCTAACACCTTACCTGTTCTATCATAACAGGTGTAGATATTTGTTGTATCTATATATATGTGTGCATATAATAATTGTAAAAGAGAGTGAAAAATACACAATTTATTACTGATTTTTAGAATGAGAAAATTCTCTAAAAATAATTGGCACCCACTGTGGGGCCTCAAGTTTTTTAGCTCAAGCTATTTTTCCTTTGAGGCCTTAAAATTAGTTGACACTAAGAGAATTATATCATACATTAGGAAATCTAGCTCACCAACCTCACTCGATTGAAAAATCTGTTTTTCCAATCATGACCAGACATTTTCCTGATACATCAACATTTGATATTCTGGAACTTCCAAATTTCAATCCCCCCACGCAAGTCTTATCTCGAATAGAAAAGGTGATAGAACAAACTGTTCAAACGTTACAAAAAAATTGTCACCATAATCCAATGCCGATTGAAGAACAATCTAGTTCATCAAAAACATCAGGTCGTCTTGTTCAAAGGGATTCCACTATGATGGGTTTGTTACAACAATAATTGACAGATTTACAGTGCGCATTCTTCCAAGTTCAAAAGGATAATAAAGAACTACGAACTTACTTGACCAATGAACAAGGATTGCAAATGAATGGTAATATTTTTCCTCGAAATCAATAAGAAGTACCAGACGAAGCTGAGAGTTCACAAAAAGCAAGGGACCAGCCACCTCACCAAACCTCACTTCCAGCAATCGAACTCATTTTACCACCCATTCATGGTCTCCCCCTACAAACTGATGAGTGCTCAAAAAGCACTAATATTTCGTGATTAATTGTGCTTAATTGTTTGATATATAGATTTATTATTATTGTTTATTTAATTAATTTCATAAATCTATCCATTCGGAGTCACGGGTATATTTTAGTGTATTTCAGGTGTTTTTAGCGTCAAATGAGTCAAATAATGAAAACACGCAAAGACGGAACACTTACGGCGCTCGGATCACGAGTTACGGGCTAAACGAGATAAATATGTAAGCCTTACATAACGAGCCATCACATATGTAAGGGGGTACATGTGAAGAAACTGAAGACAAAGCGCGCCGTGGCGAGGAAAAGTCATGCCGCGGCGGGGAGCTCTCGGGTTTTTACACAATTTCCAGAATTTGTGTTGCGCCGCGGCGGGGAAAATGCATGCCGCGGCGCGCCTATTCCTAATGCAATCAGGAATCCCTTACATCTATAAATATCCCCTTAGACCCCCTTTACAACAGAACTCGACCAATTCGTACACAACTCTTAGAATTCACAATTTTGCGACCCAAACACTACATTCAATCAGTTTTGAGAGAGTTGCCACACTCTAACGAAGCGAGAGACACTATTCTAAGGATTCAAGGAAGCCAACGACGATCGAAGATAAAGCTTACGGAGAAGAATGCTATCCAATCCATAAGCGGTATTTAGATCTAGGATTTTCTTGTTGTTATAGAATTAATTCCTCTTCTCTTTTTGTTAAAGTGTATGATCATATTTTATTTGTCTATGAATATTAATATGAACATGAGCGGCTAGTTTAATTATGGATGTTTAGTTTGTGTTGCCATGTTTGCTAGAATTGTGTAGGGTGTATCTTATTGATTTATAAATAAATTACTTTTTGATTAAGAGCATGTTTAGATATTTAATTATGAATAATCATGGGCCCATTTGATGTTCGTAGTTAGGTTGAAAAATCTGAGAATTTAGTTATAGGAACGTCACCTTAACTTTATTCCGAAACACTTAATCGAAGCTTCAAGTTAGTGACTTAGTCATAGCATTAATTTGATTGGCATGTTTTCCTTGCGCATAATTTGATTACTATTTGATTTACCCCCGCCAAAGGCAATTAATTAGTTAATCAATAAAGAGACCTACCCCCGCCAAAAGGAGTCTCGTAATTAAAAGGAAAGCCGGTAGTTTAGTTTATATAGGACGTTCATGTTATCTCACCATACCTTTTCGATGCAAGCATGGTCAACCAAGCTAAATGTCCATACATCCTCCATTGATATTTGATTTAATTGAATTGATTGTTTGCTTGCGATTCTATTTTCGTTTGATTTTCGTATGATTGTTCTCGTTACAAAAACAAACAACATTTTTACAGTTTTAGTAGCTTTAGGATTCTAGTTACTTAAAGTTTTAGTTTCACTAGAACTCTATTTAATTAGTGTTTTATTTTCATTAGAACTCTATTTAGATTAAAAAGTTAGTTATTTAAGACCACTGCAATTCCTTGAGAGACCGACCTTGGAAGTTGCTTATCACTTTACTACGAGTGATTCGTACACTTGCGAGTACACATTTTAACACATCACAAACACCATCAAATAGAGAATGGGAGGAAAGAATGAAGAAAATGGAAGAACGAATAAAAAGCAAGGGGCTGGAAGAAATCAATATGATATTGAAAAAGTTTGTGAATCATTAACAATATCCCCTTTCTCTGATAAAATTGAGCACACCATACCTCCACAAAAATTCTCTATACCTCAGTGTCCGTCTTATAGAGGAACTAAAGATCCTAAGTCTTATGTTATGAATTTCAAGACCATTATGGCACGCATTTGTTTGCCCGTTGAAAAAAAAGATGTATGATGTGTAAGATCTTTGCAGCTACATTACAAGATTCGGCTAAAAAATGGTTCAATGGTTTAGCTCTAGGAAGCATTACAACTTTTGGAGAATTGATCAAGTCATTTATCACTAATTATGCGAGCAACAAACCAATATGAAAGAAAACTCATCACCTTTTTTCGATAGTGCAAGAAGCTCAAGAAACAATTGAAAACTATCGTAAAAGATTCAAAATTGAAAAACTTGAAATATTGGATTGCTTAGAATCTTTGGCCATTGAAGCATTTCGGATGGGAATTGGGCGATGCTTAGCATTGTTTATCGAATTAACAAAAGTCACCCCCAGATCGTTGGAAATAGTTTATGAGGAAGCTCACAAATTTGTTAATGTCGAAAGAGAAATGCGATCTACAAAATCCCCAATTTGTAGAACAAATGAAAAACGAAAAGCATCATATGATAAGAAATACTGTGAAAGAAAACCATACCTTAGAGCAAAGCCATACTCCTCAAGGTTTCGACCTAATCTTGAACCACCTCAGCAATCTGGAACGTGGGGAAAGTCATTATCTCTTTTCAAAGGACCTCCTATTTGAGTCACAGTGGCTGAGGCATTTCAACATATGGAGAAAACTCAAGTTCGTTGGCCATCTCATATGAAATTAGCTCAACGAAATCCCAACAAATATTGTGCCTTTCACAAAGACACGGGACATTGGACACAGGATTGTAGTCATCTAAAATGGGAAATCAAGCAACTCTTATCTAAAGGTTTTTTGAGAGAATTGGTGGATGAAGGGATGATCAAACCAGGCAAAGAACAGAGAAGTCTTCCTAAGAATTTTGCATGAAATCTTCCTCCAAGGGTAGAACAAACCAATCGTGAACAAACAGAAAATGTTCGGATCATCCACACGATCCATGGAGGTCCAACGATGTCTATTCGGTGTCCCAAACCTGCTAAAAATCGTATCCTTCAAGAATTTAACAACAACATTAGCATCATTAGTTCTAGTGGGTATGACTTCTGCCTACTTTGAGACATAGTCAACTGCTAATAATATGTAAGTAAAGCCAAAAGATGAGAAAAATGGACCCATGAATTCAATTCCCCATATGTCAAACAATTCTACCATAAGATTTGATGTCAAAAGCATTTCATTACATTTTCCTATATTATCAGTCCTTTGAAATCTATCATATCTCACACAAAATAAGTTAGCATCCTTAAATAGAGTAGGCCAATAGAATCCAGATTGTAATACCTTTAGGGCTGTTTTCTTACCACCAAAATGGCCCCACAGTGTAGCTCATGGCAAAAAGTTAGGACGTTCTCATGTTCCTTTTCGTGCACACACCTCCGGATGACTTGATCTTGACATAACTTAAACAAATAGGAGTTATCCCAAAAGTATTGCCTGCAAATATTGAAAAATCTTTTCTTTTCCTGAAAAGTGATGTTAGGTGATGTGTTAAATTTAGTACTCGCAAATTCTGGAAATTGTGTAAAAACCCGAGAGCTCCCCGCCGCGGCATGACTTTTCCTCGCCGCGGCGCGCGTTGTCTTCAGTTTCTTCACGTTTACCCCCTTACATATGTGATGGCTCGTTATGTAAGGCTTACATATTTGTCTCGTTTAGCCCGTAACTCGTGATCCGAGCGCCGTAAGTGTTCCGTCTTTGTGTGTTTTCATTATTTGACTCATTTGACGCTAAAAACACCTGAAATGCACTAAAGCATACTCGTGACTTCGAATGGATAGATTTATGAAAATAATCAAATAAACAATCATAAAAAATCTATATTTTAAACAATTAAGCACAATTAATCACGAAATATTAGTGCTTTTCGAGCACTCATCACAACCCCCAACCAGCTTCTTGCTAGTCTCTAGCAAGTGAAGAGATCTAAAAACTAAAATAAAAACAAATAAAATAAACTAACCTAACCTAAATCACTTCCGTAGATTGTCACGGTTGCATTTAGCATATGCAACAAGCCTTTAAACCCCTAGGTGGCCCTAGTGGACGAGTTATAGTCTCGTGAGGGTTTCCAGTGATGACACCCACAAACATCGTACGACTCTCAAAACTAATAAAGACTCTAAACATACTTGAATCAATCCATGCATATGTCTCAAAAATTGTTAACAACAAATGGCATACGAAATAATTAAAAATCACTTAAGCTCAAAAACAGTCCAAACATCAAACCCATCATGGTAATCGAATTTTGAACAACCAATCAAACCACAAACCCGTTAGTTACACTATCTGATCGTGTCATGCATGATATTCATAGCTTACATTTTAATATCTCATAAATGTGCAAGTAAAAATATGAATGAGAATTTTGCACATACAACCTCCATATGCTCATTTTTCAAATCCATCTCCACTGATATAGAAATCAAACTACCTAGAATCAATAGGACTTCATTGAGCTTGTAAAATTGTGGCTAGGTGTGTGATTATGAAAGTACGGAAATGATATTTTCAATAGGATAAGAGTACTTTTTATTTCACAAACTTATTTTCAACTTTCTCCACCAAGTGTTCTTTTTTATCCTCCTATAAATTCCATATGTCCCTTGGATCTTTTTTTGCTTGATTTTCTTTCTTTACTTTTCTTGCTTATTATTTCAATCATCATCATCTTTTTTTTTTTTTTTTTTGTGATGAAGCAAGATAAATACAACATAATTGCTCATGAAAATCAAATATTACATTGAGTACTCTTATCACTAAGGGTAGTACAACGTATGTCAATGTTGAGTTCAAGGGTGTACTATGGATAAAATAATACGGGGAGGCATGAAAAGTCCAAACGGTCCAAAGATGGCCTAAATCACTTTCTAAGTGGCATTTGATTCTATCATTTCACTTTAATGGATTTTCAAAGGAGTTCTAGAGCTTGTTGAGACTTAAAATATATCATAAACATGCATACATTACACAAATCAAAATAGTCATACTAACCATACAAACTACCACATAAACCACAAAATCCTCAAATTAGATGAATCTAACATTTATGTGTTTCGTTGCTTAGGTAAAAATTTAATTTCTCTCATATGTCACCGTCATTACAATCATGTTAATATCATAGACTTCCGGATTGACTCAAGTAGACACGACACTAACCTAACACAATTCAAGTGACAAAAGTTAAAAATTTAAATTTGGTCAATTTCATGCTCATGGAGTATTTTTCCCACCCCCAACCTAATTCCTACATTGTCCTCAATGTTAAAAAGAAAGACAAAAGAAATTAAGAAAAAGTGAGAGAAGTTACCCCCCTTTTGTATGAGATTGTGTACACTACACGTACGCTCTTGTTCATTGTTCCTCGCTTTTCTCATGATGAAGCAATTAGTGTGCAAGAAACATGTATGAAACCTCAAAGATTTACATCCCAATTCAGATCCAAATTTAAATTAAAACTAAGTCAAATGAAAAACAAAAAATATTAAACAAAGTTAAACAATTCAAACTAAAATAAAATAAAGGAAAAACTGAAAAAGAAAATTAAACTAAATAAAAAGAAAATAAAGAAAAGAAAATAAGTTAATACTACCGAATATGGTGGGTTGCCTCCCACCAAGCGCTTTCTTTAACGTCTTAGCAAGACTTTGTTAATTCGTTTTTATCCACCATCATCAAAGATCTTGAAGTGTGTGATATCAATTTTTCGAGCTAATATGTCATTAAGCTTGTCCTTCCATCTCGGTAGTTGTTTCCTATGAAGCACAGCACACACTTTTTCGTGGAAATAGTATGGAAAATAATTTGGGAATGTGCAAGTCTTAGGTGCCTTGTGTGGCATGGGAGGTGAAGATAATTCCTCCTTGTTCTCCATAGAAGTTTGTGGAATTTGATATTCCTTAGCTTGACAGTCTTTGAGAATTGCTTGCTCCCCATCTGTATTTTCTACACAAAGTGGTAAATCATCAAACGTTTCAGGAAAATAAATATTTTCAAAATTTTTACCACTTTGAAGGATTGTGTCATCCTTCACTTGCTCAATCTGAGTGGACAACTCTTCTTGTTTTTGAATTTGTTCCGCTAGTTGCCCAACTTGCATTTCTATTCTTTTCATTGATGCCTCCATAGACTCCATCCTTTCACTAGTAGATTGTATGAAAGCATTCAAAGTTTCCTCTAAGGTTGGCTTTCTAGGTTGATTAGAAACTCTACTTCCTTGTATGAAAGAATTCAAGCTCTCTTCCAAGGTTGGCTTCCTAGGTTGATTATAAACTCTACTTCCTTGTATGAAAGAATTCAAGCTCTCTTCCAAGGTGGCCCTAGATGGATATTGATGAAAACTTGAGCTTTGCATTTGGTATTGTGCATAAGGTGGGTCATATGGTTGAAGATTTGAGCTTTGCATGTTGTATTGGGCATAAGGTGGGGTAGAGTTTGCTTGCCATGAAGAATTATGGTGATTTCCCCACTCAGGATTATAGGTACTAAAATAAGGATCATTCCAAGGTGGGTGACATCTCTCATTACGATTAAAGTTTGAATTAGTGGATGTATAGTAATCACCTGCAAAAGTGCAAACATTAGCATAATGCCCATATAAACCACAAATGCTACATACCTTCATGTCTGTCATATCATGCAGCTCTTCAAAAGGCCTTGTATTGGCTCATGGATTTCAGTATCCAGCCTAATTAGGTGCATTTTAAAATTTGTTGATGTTGTCTATGAACGATACCTTTCAAAAACTAACAAAAACAACAGAGAAATCAAAGTACCACAGATTAAGTAAATAAAAGCACTATTTTTTTTTTGATTTTTTGATTTTTTTGTATTTTTAGAATAAAATAAATAAATAAATAAATAAAAGATAACAAATAAAATAAATAAAAAAAATTAAGAAACTCTAAAAAGTTAAAAAGAAAATTATTTAAAACGCCAATTCCCCGGCAGCGGCGCCAAAAACTTGATGTGTTAAATTTAGTACTCGCAAGTGTACGAATCACTCGTAGTAAAGTGATAAGAAACTTCCAAAGTTGATTGAATGTAGTGTTTTTTTGCAAAAATTGTAATGTGTAAAGTTATGTACAAGTTCGAGTTCTTTTGTAAGGGGGGCTCTAAGGGGGTATTTATAGATGTAAGGGTTTACACAAATCCTGATTGCCATAGGAATAGGCGCGCCGCGGCATGCATTTTCCCCGCCGCGGCGCAACACAAATTCTGAAAATAATGTAAAAACCCGAGAGCTCCCCGCCGCGGCATGACTTTTCCTCGCCGCGGCCCGCGTTGTCTTCAGTTTCTTCACGTTTACCCCCTTACATATGTGATGGCTCGTTATGTAAGGCTTACATATTTGTCTCGTTTAGCCCGTAACTCGTGATCCGAGCGCCGTAAGTGTTCCGTCTTTGCGTGTTTTCATTATTTGACTCATTTGACGCTAAAAACACCTGAAATGCACTAAAACATACCCGTGACTTCGAATGGATAGATTTATGAAAATAATCAAATAAACAATCATAACAAATCTATATTTTAAACAATTAAGCACAATTAATCACGAAATATTAGTGCTTTTCGAGCACTCATCATTAGGTCTCAAAATTCTACTAGCAAGATAATTAACAATGTCAGCATACCATGATTTGAACCTATTGTAAAAATTTGTTCATCAGGGAAGATTTCTATGATTGTATCCTTACTTTCACCCTCAACAATATCACACTCAAAAATCAACCTAGATAGATGATCAGCTACTACATTTTCAGTACCTTTTTTGTCCTTGATCTCTAGGTCAAATTCTTGTAAAAGTAAGACCCACCTAATGAGTCTAGGCTTAGCATTCGGTTTAGTCAATAAATATCTCAAAGCAACATGGTTCGAATGAACAATAACTTTAGTTCCTATCAAGTAAGACCTAAACTTATCAAGTGAGAAAATAACAGCCAAAAACTCTTTTTTAGTGGTGGAATAATTAATTTGGGCATCATTGAGTGTTTTGCTAGCATAGTATATAACATGTAAATCCACTCTTTGTCTCAAAATAGCTCCTATGGCATAGTTAGATGCATCACACATAATCTCAAATGGTAAAGACCAATCAGGTGCCACAATAACATGTGCAGAAGTAAGTTATCTTTCAAAGTATTGAAAGCAATAAGGCAATCATCAGTAAAATCAAATAGAACATCTTTGGATAGTAGGTTACATAAAAGACGATTTATTTTGGAAAAATCCTTAATAAACCTTCTATAAAAACCTGCATGTCTTAAGAAACTTCTTATCCCCTTAACAGATATAGGGGGAGGTAATTTTGTAATCAAATCTATTTTAGCTTTATCTATCTCAATTCCCTTGCTAGATATGATATGTCCTAAAACTATACCTTGTTGGACCATAAAATGAATTTTTTTCCAACTAAGTGTCAAATTACACTCAATGCAACGTTCTAACACCAAAGTTAATTTGTGCAAGCAATCATCAAAAGAATTACCAAAAATAGAAAAGTCATCCATAAATACCTCAATGAATTTCTCCACCATGTATGAAAATATAGGCATCATGCATCTCTGAAAGGTGGTGGGTGCATTGCATAGTCTAAATGAGATCCTCTTGAAGGCAAAAGTACCGAATGGGCATGTGAATGTCGTCTTCTCTTGATCCTCCTAAGCAATGGGTACCTGATAATAACCTGAAAGACCATCCAAAAAAACAGTAGAAATTGTGTCCAACTAGTCTTTTTAACATTTGATCAATGAAGGGAAGGGGAAAGTGTTCCTTTTTGGTGTACAAATTCAACTTTCGAAAATCAATACACATCCTCCAACCTGTAATTATCCTAGTGGGCACTAATTCGTTCTTCTCATTCTTAATCACAGTTATTCCAGATTTTTTTGGTACCACATGAACTATACTAACCAGCTTACTATCAGCAATTGGATAAATTACTCCTACTGCTAGGAGTTTTAAAACTTCTTTTGTAACCACTTCTTGCATGATCGGGTTTAGTCTCCTTTGTGCTTCTTTAACTAGTTTGACATTGTCCTCCAAATTGATCTTATGCATACATATCACTGGACTAATGCCTCTGATGTCCCCTATACTCCATCCTATTGCTTTCCTATACTTCCTAAGTGCCCTTACTAATTTGTCCTCTTATTTTTGGGTGAGTGTAGATGATATAATAATTGGATAAGTTTCATTCTCTCCCAAAAATATATATTTTAGATGCCTAGGTAGTTCTTTATGTTCTAGTTTAAGTGGAGTAATTTCTTTTTCATGTGGGGCATCTAATAAATCTAAGGGTGTACTAGCTTCCTCTATGGGTATGGCATTATCTAACAAATCATTGTACTCCTTAGTCTCATAATCTAAAATGTCATCTACCTCTCCAACTATAAGTGCTACCTCTAATTTATCATCTAATCTATCTTGCACAAATGTATCATGAATAATAGGATCGAAACATTCAACAAATGAACATTCATCAATAGCATATATAAAAGGATAAGGAGACGAATCAAAAACCTTAAAATGTATAGTCTCTCCTAAGACTGTCATTGTCAACTTCCCACTTTGGACATCAATTATAGTTTGGGTGGTGGCCATAAATCGTCTACTCAAGATAATTGTATGCTCCTTGTCCAAAGATAGGTTATCCTGCATATCTAAACCACAAAATCAATAGGTATGATAAGCTTATCTACTTGTACAAGTAAGTCCTCAACCATGCCATTCGGATATTTAATAGATCTATCCGCAAGTTGAAGGGACATGATTGTTGGTTTTAGCTCTCCCAAACCTAGATGCAAGAAAATAGAGTAAAGCATCAAATTTGTACTAGCACCAATATCAAGCATAGCCTTAGCTACTTTCCTATCCCCCATAGTAATATTAATGATAAAACTACCTGAATCTTTTAACTTAGGGGGTAGGTTCCATTGAAGCACTGCACTAGTAATTTCAGATACTATAACTCTTTCATTAAGCTCATACCTTCTTTTTTTAGTATTTAATTCTTTGAAATTTTGTGCATAAGAAGGTACATTTATAATTATATCTAACAGAGGTAGATTAATGTTCACTTTTGAAAGCATGTTAAATAAATCAAAAAATTGTTTATCTTGCTTACTGTCCTTTAAGCGGTGTGGGAACGGTACTGGTGGTCGATATGGCTCTGATGACTTGTGTAATTTAGGGGAGCTAGATGACTCTCCAATTGTTTCCTTAAAAGGCTCTTCATGTTTGTCACCTGTTTTCCCTACGTTCTTAGAAACTTTGTTGTCATCTTTGATGAGTGCTCGAAAAGCACTAATATTTTGTGATTAATTGTGCTTAATTGTTTGATATATAGATTTATTATGATTGTTTATTCGATTATTTTCATAAATCTATCCATTCGAAGTCACGGGTATATTTTAGTGTATTTCAGGTGTTTTTAGCGTCAAATGAGTTAAATAATGCAAACACGCAAAGACGGAACACTTACGGCGCTCGGATCACGAGTTACGGGCTAAACAAGACAAATATGTAAGCCTTACATAACGAGCCATCACATATGTAAGGGGGTAAGCATGAAGAGAAGGAAAGCAATTCGCGCCGCGGAGAAGAAACTTCGTGCCGCGGCGAGGGTCTGAACAGCGTATGTAAATGTATGTACATACCATTTACATACCGTTACATACAAGGCGCGCCGCGGCGAAGAAAACATATGCCGCGGCGAGAGGCTCTCGAGTTGAATCCTGGAAAATATAGAAACATTGCGCGCCGCGGCGGGATAATTGCATGCCGCGGCGAGGAGCTATCGGGTTTTTACATATTTTTCAGAATTTGTGTTGCGCCGCGGCGGGGAAAATGCATGCCGCGGCGCGCCTATTCCTATGGCAATCAGGATTTGTGTAAACCCTTACATCTATAAATACCCCCTTAGAGCCCCCTTTACAAGAGAACTCGAAATAACTTGACCAATTCATACACAACTCTTCCTCTTCTCAATTTTGCGACCCAAACACGACATTCAATCAGTTTTGAGAGCGTTGCCACACTATAACGAAGCGAGAGACAATATTCTAAGGATTCAAGGAAGCTAACGACAATCGAAGATAAAGCTTACGGAGGAGTACGTCAACCGATCCATAAGCGGTATTTAGATTTAGGTTTTCCTTGTTGTTATAGAATTAATTCATCTTCTTTATTTGTTAAAGTGTATGATCGTATTTTATTTGTCTATGAATAATAATATGAACATGTCTGGCTAATTTAATTATGGATGTTTAGTTTGTGTTGCCATGTTTGCTAGAATTGTGTATGGTGTATCTTTTTGACTTATGAATAAAATACTTTTTGATTAAGAGCATGTTTAAATGTTTGATTATGAATAATCATGGGCCCATTTGATGTTCGTAGTTAGATTGAAAAAACCTAAGAATTTAGTTAGAGGAACGTCACCTTAACTCTATTCCGAAACACTTAATCAAAGATTCAAGTTAGTGACTTAGTCATAGCATTAATTTGATTGGCATGTTTTCCTTGCGCATAATTTGATTGCTATTTAATTTACCCCCGCCAAAGGCAGTTAATTAGTTAATCAACAAAGAGATCTACCCCCGCCAAAAGGAGTTTCGTAATTAAAAGGAAAGCCGGTAGTTTTGTTTATATAGGACGTTCATGTATCTCACCATACCTTTTCGATGCAAACATGGTTAACCAAGCTAAACGTCCATACATCCTCTATTGATATTTGATTTGATTGATTGTTTGATTGCGATCTTGTTTTCGTTTGATTGTCGTATGATTGTTCTCGTTACCAAAAACAAACACCCTTTTTACAGTTTTATTAGCATTAGGATTCTAGTTACTTAGAGTTTTATTTTCACTATAACTCTATTTAATTAGTGTTTTATTTTCATTAGAACTCCATTTAGATTAAAAAGCTAGTTATTTAAGACCACTGCAATTCCTTGAGAGACCGACCTTGGAAGTTGCTTATCACTTCACTACGAGTGATTCGTACACTTGCGAGTACACATTTTAACACATCAAGTTTTTGGCGCCGTTGCCAGGGAATTGGCGTTTTGAATAATTTTCTTTTTAACTTTTTAGAGTTTCTTAATTTTTTTTATTTGTTTATTTATTTTATTTTTTATCTTTTATTTATTTATTTGTTTATTTATTTATTTATTTATTTATATTCTAAAAATTCAAAAAAATCAGAAAATAAAAAAAAATCAAAAAAATAGTGTTTTTAATTGCTTAATCTGTGGTGCTTTGATTTCTCTGTTGTTTTTGTTAGTTTTTGAAAGGTACCGTTCATCAACAACATCAACAAATTTTAAAATGCACCTAATCAGGCTGGATACTGAAATCCAAGAGCCAATACAAATGAAGAGCTGCATGATATGACAGACATAGAGGTATGTAGCATTTGTGGTTTATATGGGCATTATGCTAATGTTTGTACTTTTGCAGGTGATTACTATGCATCCCCTAATCCAAACTTTGATTTTAATGAGAGATGTCACCCACCTTGGAATGATCCTTATTTCAGTACCTATAATCCTGAGTGGGGCAATCACCATAATTCTTCATGGCAAGCAAACTTTACCCCACCTTATGCCCAATACAACATGCAAAGCTCTAATTTTCAACCATATGACCCACCTTATGCACAATACCAAATGCAAAGCTCAAGTTTTCCTACATATCCATCTAGGGCCACCTTCGAAGAGAGCTTGAATTCTTTCATACAAGGAAGTAGAGTTTCTAATCAACCTAGGAAGCCAACCTTAGAGGAAACCTTGAATGCTTTCATACAATCTACTAGTGAAAGGATGGAGTCTGTGGAGGCATCAATGAAACGAATAGAAATACAAGTTGGGCAATTAGCGGAACAGATTCAAAAACAAGAAAAGTTGCCCACTCAGATTGAGCAAGTGAAGGATGACACAATTCTTCAAAGTGGTAAAAATTTTGAAAATATTTATTTTCCTGAAACTTTTGATAATTTACCACTTTGTGTAGAAAATACAGATGGGGAGCAAGCAATTCTCAAAGAATGTCAAGCTGATGAATATCAAATTCTACAAACTTCTATGGAGAACAAGGAGGAATTATCTTCACCTCCCATGCCACACAAGGCACCTAAGACTTGCACATTCCCAATTTATTCTCTATACCACTTCCAAAAAAAAATGTGTGCTGTGCTTCATGGAAAACAACTACCGAGATGGAAGGACAAGCTTAATGACATCTTAGCTCGGAAAATTGATATCACACACTTCAAGATCTTTGATGATGGTGGATAGAAAAGAATTAGCAATGTCTTGCTAAGACGTTAAAGAAAGCGCTTGGTGGGAGGCAACCCACCACATTCGGTAGTATTAACTTCTTTTCTTTTCTTTATTTTGTTTTTATTTAGTTTTACATTCTTTTATTTATTTTTATTTTATTTTATTTTGGATTGTTTAACTTTGTTTGATGTTTTTGTGTCTTCAATTGCCTTAGTTATTATTAAAAAATTGGGTTTGAATGTGAATTGTGTGCATACACTTTGAGGTTCAATATATGTTCATACACATAAATTCTTCATGAGAAAAGCGAGGAACAATGAACCGGAGCATAACGAGTAATGACACAATCTCATACGAAAGGGGGGTAACTTCTCACACTTTTTCTTAATCTCTTTTGTTCTTCTTTTTCACATTGAGGACAATGCAGAAAATAGGTTGGGGGTGGGAAGATTATTCCATGAGCATGAAATATGACCAATTTTAAATTTTTAACTTTGTCACTTGAATTGTTTTTAGTTAGTGTCGTGTCTACTTGATTCAATCCGGAAATCTATGATATTAACATGATTGTAATGACGATGACATATGAGAGATGTTAGATTTTTACCTAAGCAACGAAGCACATAAATGTTGGATTCATCTAATTTGAGAATTTTGTGGTACTTGTGGTAGTTTGCATGGTTAGTTTAACTATTCTGATTTGTGGAATGTATGCATGTTCATGATATGTTTTAAGTCTCAACAATCTCTAGAACTCATTTGAAAACACGTTGAAGCGAAATAATAGAAACAAATGCCACTTAGAAAATGATTTAGGCCATTTTTGGACCGTTTGAACCTTTCATGCCTCCCCGCAATATTTTATCAATAGCACACCCTTGAACTCAACATTGACATACATTGTACTACCCTTAGTGATAAGAGTACTCGATGTAATATTTGATTTTCATGAGCAATTATGTTATATTTGTCTTGCTTCATCAAAAAAAAAAAAATAAAAAAAAAATAAAAAAAAAAAAATAAATAAAAAAAAAAAAAAATGATGATGATTGAAATAACGAGCAAGAAAAGTAGAGAAGAAAATCAAGCAAAAGATCCAAAGGACATTTGAATTGAAGGGAGGATGGAAAAGAACACTCGGTAGAAAAAGTTGAAAATATGTTTGTGAAATAAAAAGTACTCTTATCATATGAAAACATCATTTTTGTACTTCATGATCACACACCTAGCCACAACTTTACAAGCTTAATGAAGTCCTATTGATTCTAGGTAGTTTAGTTTCTATATTAGTGGAGATGAGTTTGAAAAATGAGCATATGGAGTTTGTAAGTGCAAAAAAATTCACATTCATATTTTACTTGCACATTTATGAGATATTAAAATGTAATCTATGAATATCATGCATGACACGGTCAGATAGTATAACTAACGGGTTTGTGGTTTGATTGGTTGTTCAAAATTCGATTACCATGATGAGTTTGATGTTTGGACTGTTTTTGAGCTTAGGTGATGTTTAACTATTTCATGTATCATTCGTTGTTAACAATTTTTGAGACGTATGCATGGATTGATTCAAGTATTGTTAGAGTCTTTATTAGTTTTGAGTCTTTATTTGTGTCAGTTACGATGTTTGCGGGTATCATCACTGGAAACCCTCACGAGACTATAACTCGTCCACTAGGGCCACCTAGGGGTTTAAAGGCTTGTTGCATACGCTAAATGCAACCGTGACAATCTACGGAAGTGATTTAGGTTAGGTTAGTTTATTTCATTTGTTTTTAATTTTATTTTAGGTCGCTTCACTTGCTAGAGACTAGCAAGAAGCTGGTTGGGGGTTGTGATGAGTGCTCGAAAAGCACTAATATTTTGTGATTAATTGTGCTTAATTGTTTGATATATAGATTTATTATGATTGTTTATTCGATTATTTTCATAAATCTATCCATTCGAAGTCACGGGTATATTTTAGTGTATTTCAGGTGTTTTTAGCGTCAAATGAGTTAAATAATGCAAACACGCAAAGACGGAACACTTACGGCGCTCGGATCACGAGTTACGGGCTAAACAAGACAAATATGTAAGCCTTACATAACGAGCCATCACATATGTAAGGGGGTAAGCATGAAGAGAAGGAAAGCAATTCGCGCCGCGGCGAAGAAACTTCGTGCCGCGGCGAGGGTCTGAACAGCGTATGTAAATGTATGTACATACCATTTACATACCGTTACATACAAGGTGCGCCGCGGCGAAGAAAACATATGCCGCGGCGAGAGGCTCTCGGGTTGAATCCTGGAAAACATAGAAACATTGCGTGCCGCGGCGGGATAATTGCATGCCGCGGCGAGGAGCTCTCGGATTTTTACATATTTTTCAGAATTTGTGTTGCGCCGCGGCGGGGAAAATGCATGCCGCGGCGCGCCTATTCCTATGGCAATCAGGATTTGTGTAAACCCTTACATCTATAAATACCCCCTTAGAGCCCCCTTTATAAGAGAACTCGAAATAACTTGACCAATTCATACACAACTCTTCCTCTTCTCAATTTTGCGACCCAAACACGACATTCAATCAGTTTTGAGAGCGTTGCCACACTATAACGAAGCGAGAGACAATATTCTAAGGATTCAAGGAAGCTAACGACAATCGAAGATAAAGCTTACGGAGGAGTACGTCAACCGATCCATAAGCGGTATTTAGATTTAGGTTTTCCTTGTTGTTATAGAATTAATTCATCTTCTTTATTTGTTAAAGTGTATGATCGTATTTTATTTGTCTATGAATAATAATATGAACATGTCTGGCTAATTTAATTATGGATGTTTAGTTTGTGTTGCCATGTTTGCTAGAATTGTGTATGGTGTATCTTTTTGACTTATGAATAAAATACTTTTTGATTAAGAGCATGTTTAAATGTTTGATTATGAATAATCATGGGCCCATTTGATGTTCGTAGTTAGATTGAAAAAACCTAAGAATTTAGTTAGAGGAACGTCACCTTAACTCTATTCCGAAACACTTAATCAAAGATTCAAGTTAGTGACTTAGTCATAGCATTAATTTGATTGGCATGTTTTCCTTGCGCATAATTTGATTGCTATTTAATTTACCCCCGCCAAAGGCAGTTAATTAGTTAATCAACAAAGAGATCTACCCCCGCCAAAAGGAGTTTCGTAATTAAAAGGAAAGCCGGTAGTTTTGTTTATATAGGACGTTCATGTATCTCACCATACCTTTTCGATGCAAACATGGTTAACCAAGCTAAACGTCCATACATCCTCTATTGATATTTGATTTGATTGATTGTTTGATTGCGATCTTGTTTTCGTTTGATTGTCGTATGATTGTTCTCGTTACCAAAAACAAACACCCTTTTTACAGTTTTATTAGCATTAGGATTCTAGTTACTTAGAGTTTTATTTTCACTAGAACTCTATTTAATTAGTGTTTTATTTTCATTAGAACTCCATTTAGATTAAAAAGCTAGTTATTTAAGACCACTGCAATTCCTTGAGAGACCGACCTTGGAAGTTGCTTATCACTTCACTACGAGTGATTCGTACACTTGCGAGTACACATTTTAACACATCAATCTTCCATGTTACCTGCACTATATGGTAAATCATTATAAATTTCAAGTAAAATTTTTGTAACTACTTTACCAGTCCGAAGAATCATTACAGCTTTTGCTTGTTCAGGTTGACTAGGCAGCTTTCATGTCTATTGTTTGTGCATTTGTTCAGCTAGCTGCCCCACCTGTATTTTCACTCTTTTTATTGATGCTTCCATAGATTCCATCATTCCACTACAGGATTGCATGAAAGTATTAAAGGTTTCCTCTACGGTTGGTTTATTAGGTGGAAATCGTAGGTTAATGTTTTGGCCTTGCGTTTGATTTTGGGCAAAAAGTTGGCTATTATTTTGTTTCCAAGCAAAGTTGGGGTGATTTCTCGGTTGTAAGTATTAGAATAAGGGTCATTCCTAGGTCTAGGTTGGTACCCTTGCATTAAATTTACCTCTTCATTAGTACCTGCATAAAAATCACCTGCAAAAGAACAAACATTAGCCCCATGTCCATAAGAACTACAAACTCCACATATCTCGTGTTTTGGCATTTGATTCATATTGGTGATAGTAAGAAGTTGCACTTGTTTAGTCAACTCAGCAAGGTGCATGGACATTTCATTTTTGGAGCCTAATTCATGGACTCTAACTTTTCTTCCTCTAGTACTCTATTCTTGGGAATTAGCTCCCAACATCTTAAAAAGCTCTTGTGTTTCATTTGCTATTTTCTCACCTATAACTCCTCTTTTAGCGTTGCCAACTGTGAATTGACACTGTAGCGTCAATCCATCATAGAAAATCTGGTTTTGTAACTACAACGAAAAGTGGTGATGTGGACACTGTATCAAGAGCAGCTTGAACCTGTCCCAAGTTTTGTAAAAGGGCTCTCCTTCCATCTGTGAAAAAGTAGCAATTTTGGTTCTTAGGTCATAAGTTTTTTATGGGAATAAAACTTACCCATAAACTTGTTATAAATAGCATCCCAAGTAGCCAAAGAATTAGGTACCAAGGTCATGAGCCAGGACTTAGCTTTATCTTTGAGAGTGTAAGGAAGAAACCTCATCTTTAATTGATCTTCACTAAGACCCTGCAGTGGAAAAGTTTGCACAGTTACACAAAGTTCATGCAATTTTCAAGTTTGCACAGTTGCACAAAGTTCATACAAAGTTTGCACAGTTGGAACTCGTGCGATTTTCAAGTATTTGTAAAAAATTACATTATTGAAAGGTTCGATAGGGGATAGCGAACCTAACTGGAATGTTTGGTTAGGATTGTCGAACATCATTGTTATGTTTGGAAAGCACTGTCGAACATCCCAGCTAGGTTCGGTTGGTGTTGCCGAACATCCCTACTAGATTTGGTTGGTGCTGCTAAACATCCATGTTAGATTCGATTGGGGCTGTCTGATACATGCTTAAAAGGCACGATTATTCTATGAATATTCAAGACTTAAATAGGATTTTAGGATCTATTTACTCTCGTTTTATTAAAATATAACACAATTGTCGTTTTTGGAATCACAAGGTATATTTTATGTATATTAGATATTTTCAAGTGCAAAGCGTCACATGCATGCAAGCGACAAATCAAGTGAAGGGTCAGCAAGCAATATGCCACAAAAGTATGTGCACCCTAGCTCAAAGTTATGTGCGCCACCACTTAACACTCTTGGAACAAATTTAGAATTTTCAAAGATAAACGCTTGATGCGGCATGAAATAATATGAGCCACAGTGGTGCCTTCTTATATTGCAATGTGTACCCTAACTTTCATCATGTCATCGCAATGATGGGTTGTTTAAGGCGCAGCTTGCGATTATTTTAATATGATTATAGACCTAATTTTCAATATCCTAATTGGTCACAAATCTTAATTTACGTAGACTTTTCTTATGCCTATAAATACACATATAGAGTCATAAACCTAAGAATATATACATAGAGAGAATTAGTTTAATCATAGAACTAGTTCTTTGCTTTTATCAACATTTGTAAGGCATATTTTCTAGCATATTTAGAGAAAATAAAGAGCAGATCAAGAATACAAATGAAGTGGGCAATACTTTTGGTGAAGAATTAAGTGAAGATTGGATGTAACTTTCTTCTTCTTTTTCTTTCTTCAATTTTAATGCTTTTCTTAACAAATATTTTGGGTTTTATTGACATCATGAGTAGCTCATTTTATTTAATCTAAGAGTCTTATAAACCCAATTTTCTAACATGTGTTGATATATTTTATTCCCCTCTTGAGATTGCAATTATAGGTATATTATTTGATATGGTTTTAACTATTAATTAATTGCTTAATCATTAATTAATCTATTGAGGAAAATAGGTAGCTTTGAGAGAAGTGCTTATTTGTTTGTCTTGATCGAATAACATACATAGTTTTTAGGTTGAGAGGTATGATTCGTATGTATGTGGTCTATAATTGACGTTCTTCATGAATATAATTTAATCTAATTGGCATGACAGTGTAATTAAGTTAGGTTGTTATATTGTATGTAGTTTACTTGAGAGATGAATGCATGCATAGTTTAGTGTTAATGAATCATATAACTTGTTGCTAACTGCTTAGGGAGGAATTTAGTGATTAACATGCTTAAGAGATTGAGAGATTAATGATTCATAGGTTTTATTTCTCAAGTGATAAGTATTTAAAATACTGATTGGGAGATTGGAATTTCGTTGTGTTTTGTGTCCTGTTGAAGTGTTTAGTTGTTTAGCATTTAGTTTTAGTTATTGCTTTTTGTTGTCCAAATAGTAGTCTCAATAGTCCCATTGGTACTCAATTATAATTTATACTTTTCCCTGTGGGTTCAATATTCATATTTTAAATACTTATCACTTGTACCCGTCCCGTGCACTTGTGGTTTAACATGAGTAAGTTTTTGGCTCTGTTGCTTGAAAAATTTATAACTTGTTACAAATATCGAATTTGGGTATTGGTATTACTAATTTAGACGTTTTAATTTTCTATTTTAGTATTTTATTTTTGTTATATGCTCAGGTTGACAGGTGACAACTTAGTTCCTTTAGATCCTCAAATTAAAGAATTGTATGTCGTTTAAGAAGAGAATAGTTAGCACAATAATCTAGGGTTATGACAGAACACGTGGATCAACAAGCTTTGGTTGCTCCCAAACTGCTAATGGATTTTGTAGTCTTGCAAGTAGATGGAGCTAATTCTACAATTGCTAGACCGAGTATCAATGATAACAACCTTAAGCTCAAGCCGAGTGTCATTCAAATAGTGTAGGCTAACTAGTTTGGGGGGTTGGCTCATGATGATTTGAATTTACACTTACCTTCATTCTTAAAATTTATGACACCTTTAAGATGAATGGTGTCTCGGATGATGCAATACGCCTTCGTCTTTTTCCTTTCTCATTGAGGGATAAAGTTAAGGCTTAGTTACAATCACTTCTAGCTGGTTCGATAACAACATGGGACCAGTTAGCTGAAAAATTTATGTCTAAGTATTTTCACCTTCCAAGACGGCCAATCTTTGAAACAACATCACATCTTTCTAGCAGTTTAAAGGATAATCTTTTTATGAAGCATGAGAACACTTCAAGGAATTACTTAAGAGGTGCCCATATCATGGTCTTTCCACTTGGCTTCAAGTACAAACTTTTTATAATGGATTAATGGGACAATCATGGACAATTAGAGATGCAGCAGCAACATGAGGTGTCTTAATGAGCAAAACTGAAGATAAGACCTTTACTTTATTGGATGAGATGGTATCAAACATCTGTCAATGGCCAATTGAGAGGGTAACTCCCAAAAAGGTAATTGGAGTGGTAGATGTAGAACCATAGCAACCATGCAAGCTCAAACAAACGTATTGTTGCTAGGTTTAACAAATAGTTGGATGGAGGCACGGTAGGAGTAAATATGGTGCAAACCCCATTCGTGGTGTGTGATTTTTTCAATAGAACTCATGCTACTAAGGCATGTGGGAGCCCTTTGGAGACTATTAATTATGTCAACAACCAAAACCTCCCAAGGAACCCATATTCCAACACATACAATCTCAGATGAAAAAATCACCCTAATTTTTCATAGAACAATAATAATCAAAGGGGTAATCAATTTAACTGTCCTCAATTTCCACCTAGATTCCAACACCAACAACAGCCTAAAAAACAACCACTTGAAGAAAAAAGCCAACAAATGAAGATAATACAACTGCTTTGATGGTGGTGATGAAGGACTTCATGCAAACTATGAACACTAAAGTAGATTGTATAGAAGCAACACATGAAGCTTCTATTCGTAATTTAGACATGCAAATAGGCCAACTTGTTCAAGCCCTAAATCAAAGACCTCAAGAAACCCTTCCTAGTGATATACAACTGAATCCTAAAGGACTCACCAAGAAGAAATGCAATGCCATTATGTCAATGAGTGAGCCTTTAATGGAGGATGATGTATAGGAATTTGAGGAAGAAGAGAAGTGTGAAAAAGTAGAGCTATGAGAAGAGGTAAAGGGTGAATAAATACCATTACAGAGGGAGAAAATAAATTAGGAATCAAGCAAAACAAGTGAGATATATACCTCAATTGTTCCTTTCCCTTAGTGACTTGTTAAACACACCTTGGAAGACCAAATTTCAAAAATTCTGGATGTTTTCAAGAAGCTGCACATCTACATCCCTTTCACAGGCTTCCCAAGCAAACACCTTCATACCTTATGTTCATAACTGAAATTTTGTCAAAGAGGAAGAAGTTAGAGAAACTTGGAACAATGCCACTAACCGGAAAGTGTTGTGTGATTCTTGACATTCAATTACCTCTCAAGAAAAAATATCCATGCATAGTTGGGGATTTACACTTAGAGAATGCATTGTGTGATTTAGGAGCAAGTGTAAACCTTATGCCTCTGTCAATGTTTAGGAATCTTGGGCTAGAAAAACCAAAAGCTACATTTGTAGCCTTACAAATGGAAGATGGAACTATTAAGAAACCAATCGAGGATGTGAAAAATGTCATAGTTAAGGTGGAGAAGTTCTTATTGCCAGCAAATTTTGTCATCCTTGACATGGAAAATAATAAAATTCTGCTCTTTCTTGGGAGACCCTTTCTAGCCACTAGTAGAACACTGATGTAGAGAAAGGAGAACTGATCATGAGAGTACAAAAAGAAGAGATGACGTTCAACATCTTCAAGCATTCAGACACTCCCTATGCCTTTAAGGAAAAAGAAGTGAATGTTGTTACTACCCAAGAGAAAGAGGAGAAAAATGTTGTTGAGGAAACAAAGAAAGTTGATGGAAAGAAAAAAGAAATTTAAACAGGTATGGATTTCTAAAAGCCACAATAAAGACGAGACCATGGACATTAAAGTACATATTAGCTTGGTCGACACTAGTGTAAGTGGAAGCAAATGTGTGAAGGATAACATAGCCAAAAAATAGGGTCTTCAACTGAAAGAGGATCAAGGAACGTAACACTTTACACCCGAAATAATCACTTGAATGTTTGTCTAGCTAATGATGTAAAACATGGCACTCATTAGGAGGTAACCCAACAAATTTTTACATTCTTTCTTTATGTTTTGTTTTAATTTATTTTGCTAAAAAAATGAAATTTTTTTTTTTAAATTTTGAAAATGTTAGGTTGAGTTGCGACAACTATTATTTTATGCCGCGGCATAGAGCTTTGAGTCTGGCATTGGAAACTTGGAAAACTACACACATTGCAATGTAAACTTCTCTAAGCCTCGACCTAGGAATCTTGGGTTGCATTTTCTAAAACACACGCAGTGTGCACTGAGGCAAAAAATTACCTGGGCTAAGGCCCCTATGCAATTTTAACACTAAAAATCCCACACCGTGTGTGATTTTTGATCAAAATGCAAAATTTCAAAAAATTTTAGACCTCTCTCCCTTTCACATGAACCTTCACTTACACTCCTCACCAAAAATCATAAATTTTCAACAAATTACCCAAATTTCTCACTCAATATTGTATTCCTAATACTACTCCAGTATTTGTTGGAGCTTTTCAGGTGATTGGAGCAAGATTTCAACACTTGGGAGTTGGGTTTTCTTCATACATCTTCAACCTCAAGCACACTTAGTAAGTGGTTCAAAAGTGATAATTTTGGGGCTGCATTGTTTTTTGAAGTAGAAATTTGGAATATTTAAGAACTAAACCCTAAGTGTTAAATATTGTTTATTTTCTACAATTGGTTTTGTTAGAAACTAAATTTCTGAAATTGTGTTTTGGTGTTTAGCCTCGATTGTAGAAGTATATGCAGGCCCTGTGGTTTACTTCTTTTATGCCAAGCTTAGGAGCAACCCTTTGCACTTAGAAACAACACTCCGCACTTACAAGCAACCTTATGCTTTTATGTAGGGTGTAGAAATATGTAGACCCTGTGAGGTACGACTTCACTCCCTCTCAAAAGCAACCCTACACTCTTATGTTAGGGGGTAGAAGTATGCAGACCCTTAGAGTGTATGACTTCACTCCATGCTCAAAAGCAACTTTGTGCTTTTACCTAAGGAACTAGAAATAGGCAAGCTCCATGGGGTACGACTTCACTCTATGCTTAAAAGAAGCCTAATGCTTTTATGCCAAGAGATGGAAGCACGTAAAGCCTATGGGGTACGGCTTCACTTCAGGCTTAGAAACATTTACTCTATATAACATTTACACTTTGGCACATTACAGACCTCAAGGCATTAGGGAAGCAACATCAGCAGATATTCTTGCTCCCCATGCTTTATCTTTCACCAACATTTTTTGAGTAAGGAGGCTTTGATACTTAAGGACTCGTAGGAGTTTTCACCCAATATTTGACCAATATCTAACACTTTTGGCAAACAGTCTTGGCAATTTTTTGAAAAAGTTCTATCTAACAAGGCTGGACTTTAAGTGGTTCCATTGTCACCCTCCAGCCTTTCCTGAGAACTTTCTTTGAAAAATTGACTACCTAATGCTCTAGCGATCTCTATTATTTGCAAGAATTTAAATCTAAGGAGATTGAAATTTAAATGAATCTGTTGCAACCCTCCACCCTTTCTATGGAGCTTTTTCAAAAAGTGTTCGAGCATGACCCGCACAAAAATAAGGAATAAGTTAAAATTGGAAAGCAATAAGAAAAAAATATAAGAATCCTGGGAACAAGTTTGATGGCTATTTAAGTTTTTTGTACCATCACGTCTTATGATTTGAAAATCACAATTAGCACGAAAAAAGTTTAACAATTTTTCAGGAAAAAAGTATCAAAAGTTTGCAAGGGAAAGTGGCAAAGTGTTTAGACTTTGGAAAAAAATAGGCGGGCATGGATTGCACTTCGCTATGTAATAGGATAGCGTTGTCAACTAGGCTCCAACATAAGGTTGTCCATTTTCCGTTTGCCAGGGCCTTGGCCTTGATGTTATAAATTTAGTACTCGCAAGTGTACGAATCACTCGTAGAAAAGTGATAAGCAACTTCCAAGGTCGGTCTCTCAAGGAATTGTAGTGGTTCTAAATAACCTTCTTTCTAATCTAAATAGAGTTCTAATGCAAATAAAACACTAATTAAATAGAGTTCCAGTGAAACTAAAACTCTAAGTAACTAGAATCCTAAATCTAGTAAAACTGTAAAAAGGTATTTGATTTGTGACGGGAACAAGGTACGAATAATTAAACAAAAACAAGATCGCAATTTAACAATCAATTCAATATGGATTAAAAATCAATGGAGGATGTATGGATATTTAGCTTGGTTGACCATGCTTGCATCGAAAAGGTATGGTGAAATAACATGAACGTTCTATATAAACAATATTACTGGCTTTTCTTTTAATTACGAGACTGCCTGCGGTCGGGTTAAATCTCTTTATTGATTAACTAATTAACTGCCTTCGGTCGGGGTAAATCAAATAGTAATCAAATTATGCGCAAGGAAATACATTCCAATCAAACTAATGCTATGACTAAGTCACTAATTTGAAGCTTTGATTAAGTGTTTCAGAATAAAGTTAAGGTGACGTTCCTATAACTAGATTCTTAGATTTTTCAACCTAACTACGAATCTCAAATTGGCCCATGATAATTCATAATTAAATATCTAAACATGCTCTTAATCAAAAGGTAATTCATTTATATTAAATCAATAAAATATACACCATACACAATTCTAGCAAACATGGCAACACAAACTAAACATCCATAATGAAATTAGCCGCTCATGTTCATATTAATATTCATAGACAAATAAAATATGATCATACACTTCAACGAAAGAATAAGAAAATAGAATTCTATAACAACAAGGAAAACCTAGATCTAAATACCGCTTATGGATGGAATAGCGTTCTTCTCCAAAAGTTTTATCTTCGATTGTCAACGGCTTCCTTGGATCCTTAGAATAGTTTCTCTCACTTCGTTTTAGTGTAGCAAAACTCCTAAAGCTGATTGAATGTAGTGTTTGGTCGCAAAATTGTAATGTGTAAGAGTTGTGTTCGAGTTGTTTGTGAGGGGGACTCTAAGGGGGTATTTATAGATGTAAGGGTTTACACAAATCCTGATTGCCATAGAAATAGGCGCGCCACGACATGCATTTTTCCCGCTGCAGCGCAACACAAATTTTGGAAATAATGTAAAAACCCGAGAGCTCCCCGCCGCGGCATGACTTTTCCTCGCCGCGGCGCGCGTTGCTTTCCTTTTCTTCATGTTTACCCCCTTACGTATGTGATGGCTCGTTATGTAAGGCTTACATATTTGACTTGTCTTGCCCGTAACTCGTGATCTGAGCGCCGTAAGTATTCCGTCTTTGCATGTTTTCATCATTTGACTCATTTGACGCTAAAAACACCTGAAATGCACTAAAACATACCCGTGACTCCAAATAGATAGATTTATGAATTTAATCGAATAAACAATCACAACGAATCTATATATTAAATAATTAAGCACAATTAATTACGAAATATTAGTGCTTTTTGAGCACTCAACACAACCCCCACCCAGCTTCTTGCTAGTCTCTAACAAGAGGAGCGATAAAATAAAACAAAAATAAAATAAACTAAACTAAATCACTTCCGTAGATTGTCACGGTTGCATTTAGCGTATGCAACAAGCCTTTAAACCCCTAGGTGGCCCTAGTGGACGAGTTATAGTCTCGTGAGGGTTTCCAGTGATGATACCCGCAAACATCGTAACTAACAAACTAAATAAAGACTCAAAACATACTTGAATCAATCCATGCATATGTCTCAAAAATTGTTAACAATAAATGGCATACGAAATAATTAAAAATCACTTAAGCTCAAAAACAGTCCAAATATCAAACCCATCATAGTAATCGGATTTTGAACAACCAATCATACCACAAGCCCGTTAGTTACACTATCTGATCGTGTCATGCATGATATTCATAGAATACATTTTAACATCTCATAAATGTGCAAGTAAAATATGAATGAAAGTTTTGCACTTCCAACCTCCATATGCTCACTTTTCAAATCTATCTCCACTAATATAGAAATCAAACTACCTAGAATCAATAGGACTTCATTAAGCTTGAAAAGTTGTGGTTAGGTGTGTGATTATGAAAGTACGAAAATGATGTTTTCAACTAGGATAAGAGTACTTCTTATTTCACAAACTTATTTTCAACTTTTTCCACCAAGTGTTCTTATTCATCCTCCTACAAATTCTATATGTCCCTTGGATCCTTTGCTTGATTTTCTTTCCCCTTTTTTTTTTATTCTTGCTTATTATTTCAATCATCATCATCATTTTTTTTTAACATGATGAAGCAAGATAAATATAACATAATTTCTCATGAAAATCAAATATTACATTGAGTACTCTTATCACTAAGGGTAGTACAACGTATGTCAATGTTTAGTTCAAGGGTGTACTATGGATAAAATAATAATACGGGAAGGTTTGAAAAGTCCAAACGGTCCAAAGATGGCCTAAATCACTTTCTAAGTAGCATTAGATTCTATTATTTCGCTTCAATGGGTTTCAAATGAGTTCTAGAGCTTGTTGAGACTTAAAACATATCGTAAACATGCATACATTACATAAATAAAAATAGTCATACTAACCATACAAACTACCACATAAACCACAAAATCCTCAAATTAGGTGAATTTAACATTTATGTGCTTCGTTGCTTAGGTAAAAATTTAATTTCTTTCATATATCACCATCATTACAATCATGTTAATATCATAGAATTCCGGATTGACTCAAGTAGACACGACACTAACCTAACACAATTCAAGTGACAAAAGTTAAAAATTTAAAATTTGGTCATATTTATGCTCATGAAATATTCTTCCCACCCCCAACCTAATTTCTACATTACCCTCAATGTTAAAAGGAAAAACAAAAGAGATTAAGAAAAAGTGTGAGAAGTTACCCCCCTTTCGTATGAGATTGTGTATACTACTCGTATGCTCTGATTCATTGTTCCTCGCTTTTCTCATGATGAAGAATTAGTGTGTATGTAACATGTATTGAACCTCAAAGTATATGCAACACAATTCAAATCCAAATTTAAATTATAACTAAAGCAAATGAAAACAGAAAAACATTAAACAAGTTAAACAATCCAAACTAAAATAAAAATAAAAATAAACGAAAATAAAGCTAAATAAAAAGAAACAAAAGAAAATTAATCCAAAATAAAAATAAAATAAAATAAAGACAAATTACAATCAGGAGGCTCAGTCCTCCATATCTTCGGGTTGATCATTGTCCTCCTCGGTTGGTTCGCTGGTGGTATAAAAGTGAAGTCATGTCCCGGATATTGTGGAGGTGGCTGAAATTGGATGAGGTCTACTCCACTTTGTGTCAATTGGCAGCTCATCATGCTGTGGAGTAGGGCTTGGTATTCATGCTGATATTTCATGTGATCACTGAGCCATGCTTGTTGTTGGATTTGGTATTGACGCATCTCGTGTTGATATTGATGCATTTCATTAACTTTCGCTTCTAGGTTTACCAACCTGTCTTTTGTAGAAGCGTTCTTTGAAGAATCACCTTTTCTGCTTCCTTGTCCAGCCTTTGTTCCACTTGTAAGGTGTTGGATGTAAGTGAAAGTTAATGTCTCAGCTGGCTGCAATAAGACTTCGCCAGTGTCGTATTTGACTCCGTGTTTGACACGTTGGGGAAAGAAGTAACTAATGTTGTGGTGCTCAGCTGAGTATACAACCCTTTGTTGTATCACCATTCCCACGTCTATTGACCGCTTAGTCTCTATAGCAAATTGCAAGATAGCCCTTTCCCGATCGACTGTACTGTAATGCCGAGTCGGCATTAATCTAGAGCAAACAAAATATTGCCAAATTCGGGAATGGGTCCTTAAGTGCTTGGCTTGAAAAATGTTCACCATATCCCCCTTATATTCCCACTCACCATATCCATCAGTCAGGGTATTAATTACTTCTTCGTAATCAACCTGCGTTAAGTAGGTTTCATACGCACTATTGTGAATATCCCTCAACCCATAGTACGAATTGATCACAGTCCTATTGAAAGGGACTTCAATGCCCCTCATCCAAACCATTCCATCACGCGCTTCCGGGACATTCGCGTAGAATTCCCGAACAAGCGAACTCGATTACTCCGTGTGGAAGTACGTTAGCAATTGTGTACGGTCCGCTCCACCTAGAATGAAGTTTTCCTGGAAACAAATGCAAACGTGAATTATATAATAGAACTTTCATTCCGGGAACGAAATACTTACCGAGGAGCCCTTTGTCGTGATAGCGCTTAGTGTGCTCTTTGTAGATTTTGGCATTTTCGTAAGCTTTGTCTCGAATTTCCTCAAGTTCGCTCAATTGAAGTAATCGTTTTTCCCCAGCTTGTTCCATGTCCATGTTGAGCTTCTTAATAGCCCAATAAGCCCTATGTTCTAGCTCAACCGGTAAGTGACATGCTTTACCAAAAATTAGCCGGTAGGGACTCATGCCAATTGGATTTTTATATGCTGTACGATATGCCCACAAGGCATCATTCAATTTAATTGACCAATCTCTCCTTGAGGGGCGCACTGTGCATTCCAATATCCCTTTGATCGGTAGGTTGCTCACTTCCACTTGCCCCGAAGTTTGGGAATGGTATGGGGTAGCCACTCTATAAGAAATGTTGTACTTCTTCAAAAGCCCATCGAAGAGTCTATTGCAAAAGTGGCTGCCTCCATCACTAATGATCGCTCTCGGTGTGCCAAATATTCTAAAAATGTTATGCTTCAAAAATTTAACAACAACGTTAGCGTCATTAGTTCTAGTGGGTATCGCTTCTACCCACTTTGAAACATAGTCAACAGCGATTAGTATGTAAATGTAGCCAAAAGATGGGGGGAACGGACCCATGAAGTCGATCCCCCACACGTCAAATAACTCTACTACAAGATTAGATGTCAAAGGCATTTTGTTACGCTTACCTATGTTACCAGTCCTTTGACATTTATCGCATCTCACACAAAACATGTTAGCATCTTTAAATAAAGTAGGCTAATAAAAACCGGATTGTAATACCTTTAGGGCAGTTTTCTTACCACCAAAATGGCCCCTGCAATGTAGCTCATGGCAAAAGGTTAAGATGCTCCCATGTTCCTCTTCGGACACACACCTCCGGATGACTTGATCTTGACATATCTTGAACAAATACGGGTCATCCCAAAAGTATTGCCTGCAAACACTGAAAAACCTTTTCTTTTCCTGAAAAGAAATGTTAGGTCTCAAAATACCACTAGCTAGATAATTAACGATGTCAGCATACCATGGATTTGGACCTATTGTAAACAATTGTTCACCAGGGAAGGTTTCAATGATTCTATCCTTACTTTCACCTTCAACATTTTCATATTCAGTAATCAACCTAGACAGATGATCAGCTACTACATTTTCAGTACCTTTCTTGTCTTTGATCTCTAGGTCAAATTCTTGTAAAAGTAAGATCCACCTAATGAGTCTAGGCTTAGCATTCGGTTTAGTTAATAAATATCTCAAAGCGGTATGATCCGAATGCACAATAACTTTAGTTCCTACCAAGTAAGACCTAAATTTATCAAGTGAAAATACCACAGCCAATAACTCTTTTTCAGTGGCGGTGTAGTTAATTTGGGCGTCATTGAGTGTTTTGCTAGCATAGTATATAACATGTAATCTTTTATCCACTCTTTGCCCTAAAACAGTTCCTATAGCATAATCAGACGCATCACACATGATTTCAAACAGTAAGGACCAATTAGGAGCAACAATTATAGGTGCAGAAGTAAGTCTATCCTTTAAAACATTAAAAGCAACAAGGCATTCATCATTAAAATCAAACAAAGTATCTTTGGACAATAGATTACATAATGGACGACTAATTTTGGAAAAATCCTTAATGAACTGTCTATAAAATCCTGCATGTCCTAGGAAACTTCGTATCCCCTTAACAGATGTAGGTGGAGGCAATTTTGCAATTAAATCTACCTTAGCCTTATCAACTTCAATTCCTTTGCTAGATATGACATGTCCTAGTACTATGCCCTGTTGGACCATAAAATGACTTTTCTCCCAACTAAGCGTCAAATTGCATTCAATGCATCGTTCTAATACTAAAGTCAATTTATGCAAGCAATCATCAAAGAAATTACCGAAAATTGAAAAGTCATCCATAAATACCTCAATAAATTTCTCCACCATGTTCGAAAAAATCGACATCATACATCTTTGAAAGGTGGCGGGTGCATTGCATAGTCCAAATGGCATTCTCCTAAAAGCGAAAGTTTCGAATGGGCATGTGAATGTCGTTTTCTCTTGATCCTCCGGAGCAATGGGTACCTGATAGTAACCTAAAAGACCATCCAAAAAGCAATAGAAATCGTGCCCAGCTAGTCTTTCTAACATTTGATCAATGAAAGGGAGGGGGAAGTGATCCTTTTTGGTGTATAAGTTCAGCTTTCGAAAGTCAATACACATCCTCCAACCCGTAATTATCCTAGTAGGCACTAATTCATCTTTGTCATTCTTAACCACGGTTATTCCAAATTTCTTAGGTACCACATGAACGGGACTAACCCATTTACTATCAGCAATTGGATATATTACCCCTACTGCTAGGAGTTTCAAAACTTCCTTCTTAACTACCTCTTGCATGATTGGGTTTAGTCTCCTCTGCACTTCTTTAACTGGTTTGACATCGTCCTCTAAATTAATCTTATGCATACACATTGCCGGACAATGCCTCTAATGTCCCCAATACTCCAACCTATTGCCTTTTTATACTTCCTAAGCTCTTTAATCAATTTCTCCTCTTGGTTTTGGGTGAGTGTAGATGATATAATAACAGGGTATGTTTCATTCTCTCCCAAAAAGACATATTTTAGATGCTTAGGTAGTTCCTTAAGTTCCAATTCAGGTGGAGCAATCTCATCATTATGTGGGACATCTAATAAATCTAAGGGTGTACTGTTGTCATCTAATGATACGGCATTATCTAACAGTTCACTGTACTCCCTAGTCTCATAGTCTAAGATGTCATCTACCTCTCCAACTGTAAGTGCTATTTACAATTTATCATCTAATCTAGCATGTGCAAAAGTATCATGAATTATTGGATCTAAACATTCTACAAACGAACATTCATCAATAGCAGATATAGAGGGGTAAGGAGATGAATCAAAAACCTTAAAATGAACAGTCTCTCCCAAGACCGTCATTGTCAACTTTCCACTTTGGACGTCAATGATGGTTTGGGTAGTAGCCACAAATGGTCTTCCCAAAAGAATGGTGTGTTCCTTGTCCAAAGATGGATTATCCTGCATGTCTAAAACCACAAAGTCAACAGGTATGATTAGCTTATCTACCTGTACAAGTAAGTCCTCAACCATGCCCTTTGGATATTTAACAGATCTGTCCGTAAGTTGAAGGGACATGGTTGTTGGTTTTAGCTCTCCCAAACCTAGCTGCAAGAAAATTGAGTAAGGCATCAAATTGATACTAGCACCTAAATCAAGCATAGCCTTAGCTACTTTCCTATCCCCCATAGTAATATCAATTATGAAACTATCTGAATCTTTTAACTTAGGGGGTAAGTTGCGTTGAAGCACCGCACTAGCAATTTCAGATACGATTACTCTCTCATTAAGCTCATACCTTCTTTTCTTAGTGTTTAGTTCCTTGAAAAATTTAGCATATGAAGGTACGTTCCTAATTACGTCTAACAATGGCAAATTAATATTAACTTTAGATAGCATGTTAAACAAATCAGAAAACTGCTTATCTTGCTTACTGTCCTTTAAATGGTGTGGGAATGGTATCGGTGGTCGGTATGGCTCCGATGACTTGTGTAGTGTAGGTGGATTAGATGACTCTCCAATTATCGCCTTTGAAGGCTCTACATGCTTGTCATCTCTTTCCTCCAATTCCTTAGAAGCATTGTCATCTTCCATGTTACCTGCACTATAAGATAAATCATTAGAAAGTTCAGGTAAATTTTTAGTAACGACCTTACCACTCCGAAGAACCGTGACAGCTTTGGCTTGTTCGGGTTGACTGGGTAGCTTTTCCGTCTCTTGTTTGTGCATTTGTTCCGCTAGCTGCCCCACTTGCATTTCCACTCTTTTCATTGAAGCTTCCATAGAGTCCATTCTTCCACTACAAGATTGTATGAAATTATTTAGGGTTTCCTCTACGGTCGGTTTATTTTGTGGAAATTGTCGGTTTATATTTTGGTCTTGAGTTTTGTTTTGGACGAAAGGTTGGCTATTGTTTTGTTTCCAAGCAAAGTTAGGGTGATTCCTCCATCCAGGGTTGTAGGTATTTGAATAAGGGTCGTTCCTAGGTCTAGGTTGGTACCCTTGCATTAAATTTGCCTCTTCAGTAGTACCTGTATAAGGATCACCTGCAAAAGAACAAACATTAGCACCATGTCCATATGAACCACAAACTCCACATACCTCGTGTTTTGGCATCTGATTAACATTGGAGGTTGTGAGAAGTTGCACTTGTTTCGTTAATTCAGCAAGTTGCATGGCCATTTCATTGTTGGAGCCTAATTCGTGGACTCCAGCTCTTCTTCCTCTAGCGCTCTTTTGTTGGGAATTGGCTCCCAACATCTCGAATAATTCGTCGGTTTCATCTGCTGTTTTCTCACCCATAGCTCCTCCTGTAGCGTTATTAACTATGAATTGACATTGTAGTGTCAATCCGTCGTAGAAAAACTGATTCTGTAGCTGCAACGGGAAGTGATGATGTGGACACTGTATCAATAGCAATTTGAATCTGTCCCAAGCCTCGTGGAAGGGTTCTCCGTCCATCTGCGAAAAAGTAACAATTTTTGTTCTTAGGTCAGATGTCTTTTGATGGGAATAGAACTTACCCATAATTTTGTTGTAAACATCGTCCCAAGTGGCCAAAGAATCCGATGCCAATGTCATTAGCCAAGACTTAGCTCTATCCTTGAGAGTGTATGGAAAACACCTCATGCGTAGTTGATCTTCACTAAGTCCCTGCAGTGGAAAGGTTTGCACAGTAGCATATAATTCACGCATAAAATTTAAAGGATCTTCATTAGGGATACCGTAAAAGGAGGGAAGCATGGAATAATGAATATTTTTCAACTCATAATTCCTAGCTGCCTATGTAAGTCGAATGCACGATGTGGCAGTCCCAATGATAGGTCTTGCAAACTCTTTATTCATTATCTGCCTAGCTACGTTGTCACCCATAGCTGTTTGCAATTGTTGTTGGACTTCTTCCTCTTGAAATTGATTATCCAGTTTCTTTGATCGGTGTTTGACTCTATGAATGTTGTCAATGAAAGGAGAGAGTTTCTTGTTAAGTGATCTCCTCCCCTGCATGCACAAATAAAAAGCAAATAAAGATCAAGGCAACAATAAAATTGAAATTAAGCACTATTTTTTCATTTTTTTAATTTTCTGATTTTTTTTTTGTATTTTTGAATAAAATAAATAACTAAAATAAATAAACAAATAAAAATAAATTAGAAACTCTAAAAAGTTAAAAAGAAAATTATTTAAAACGCCAATTCCCCGGCAGCGGCGCCAAAAACTTGATGTTATAAATTTAGTACTCGCAAGTGTACGAATCACTCGTAGAAAAGTGATAAGCAACTTTCAAGGTCGGTCTCTCAAGGAATTGCAATGGTTCTAAATAACCTTCTTTTTAATCTAAATAGAGTTCTAATGCAAATAAAACACTAATTAAATAGAGTTCCAGTAAAACTAAAACTCTAAGCAACTAGAGTCCTAAATCTAGTAAAACTGTAAAAAGGTGTTTGATTTGTGATGGGAACAAGGTACGAACAATTAAACAAAAACAAGATTGTAATTTAACAATCAATTCAATATGGATTAAAAATTAATGGAGGATGTATGGACGTTTAGCTTGGTTGACCATGCTTGCATCGAAAAGGTATGGTGAAATAACATGAACGTTCTATATAAACAATATTACCGGCTTTCCTTTTAATTACTAGACTGCCTGTGGTCGGGGTAAATCTCTTTGTTGATTAACTAATTAACTGCCTTCGGTCGGGGTAAATCAAATAGTAATCAAATTATGCGCAAGGAAATACATGCCAATCAAACTAATGCTATGACTAAGTCACTAATTTGAAGCTTTGATTAAGTGTTTCGGAATAAAGTTAAGGTGACGTTCCTATAACTAGATTCTTAAATTTTTTAACCTAACTACGAATCTCAAATTGGCCCATGATAATTCATAATTAAATATCTAAACATGCTCTTAATCAAAAGGTAATTCATTTATATTAAATCAATAAAATATACACCATACACAATTCTAGCAAACATGGCAACACAAACTAAACATCCATAATGAAATTAGCCGCTCATGTTCATATTAATATTCATAGACAAATAAAATATGATCATACATTTCAACGAAAGAAGAAGAAAATAGAATTCTATAACAACAAGAAAAACCTAGATCTAAATACCGCTTATGGATGGGATAGCGTTCTTCTCCAAAAGTTTTATCTTCGATTGTCGACGGCTTCCTTGGATCCTTAGAATAGTTTCTCTCGCTTCGTTTTAGTGTAGCAAAACTCCCAAAGCTGATTGAATGTAGTGTTTGGTCGCAAAATTGTAATGTGTAAGAGTTGTGTTTGAGTTGTTTGTAAGGGGGACTCTAAGGGGGTATTTATAGATGTAAGGGTTTACACAAATCCTGATTGCCATAGGAATAGGCGCGCCGCGGCATGCATTTAAATTCCACTTAATTCCAAATTCAGATAAAATTTCACAATTTCTAGGAAATAAATATTGAATTGAAGCAGAAATGTGAAGAATTTTACCTTTTTAGAATGCAATTGAAGTGTTGAAGGAAAAACCCCCAAATTGTTCTTGAAACCCTAATTCTTAAATTGGAGAGAAATTTGATCCTTGAAGCAAATCTGATGAAATTGAATGAAGAAAAGGTGTTAGCAATGTTGGATTGATGAATTGGTGAAGAAAAGTTTCAATTTTGGTGAAGATTTGGGCAAAAATTGGAGAGGAGAGTGGAGAGAAAATGAGAGAAAAGGAGAGAAAGTGTGGGAAAATTTTTGTTTTGAAATTTTGGAATGATGTTGAAATGCCCGAGTGCCCTTTTCTGCCCAATATTCAAAGGCGCGCAGCGGCATGACTTTTTCCCCGCCACGACGCGGTTAAAATTTTTGAAATTGTGCGTGAAACAGAAAGTCCCTCGCCGCAGCACAAATATTCCCCGCCGCGGCGCGCACATGTTTTTCAAAATTTGGCTCGAGACAGAAAGTCCCCGGCAGCGGCGCCAAAATCTTGATGTTATAAATTTAGTACTCGCAAGTGTACGAATCACTCGTAGAAAAGTGATAAGTAACTTCCAAGGTCGGTCTCTCAAGGAATTGCAGTGGTTCTAAATAACCTTCTTTCTAATCTAAATAGAGTTCTAATGCAAATAAAACACTAATTAAATAGAGTTCCAGTGAAACTAAAACTCTAAGCAACTAGAGTCCTAAATCTAGTAAAACTGTAAAAAGGTGTTTGATTTGTGATGGGAACAAGGTACGAACAATTAAACAAAAACAAGATCACAATTTAACAATCAATTCAATATGGATTAAAAATCAATGGAGGATGTATGGACGTTTAGCTTGGTTGACCATGCTTGCATCGAAAAGGTATGGTGAAATAACATGAACGTTCTATATAAACAATATTACCGGCTTTCCTTTTAATTACGAGACTGCCTGTGGTCGGGGTAAATCTCTTTGTTGATTAACTAATTAACTGCCTTCGGTCGGGGTAAATCAAATAGTAATCAAATTATGCGCAAGGAAATACATGCCAATCAAACTAATGCTATGACTAAGTCACTAATTTGAAGCTTTGATTAAGTGTTTCGGAATAAAGTTAAGGTGACGTTCCTATAACTAGATTCTTAGATTTTTCAACCTAACTACGAATCTCAAATTGGCCCATGATAATTCATAATTAAATTTCTAAACATGCTCTTAATCAAAAGGTAATTCATTTATATTAAATTAATAAAATATACACCATACACAATTCTAGCAAACATGGCAACACAAACTAAATATCCATAATGAAATTAGCCGCTCATGTTCATATTAATATTCATAGACAAATAAAATATGATCATACACTTCAACGAAAGAAGAAGAAAATAGAATTCTATAACAACAAGAAAAACCTAGATCTAAATACCGCTTATGGATGGGATAGCGTTCTTCTCCAAAAGTTTTATCTTCGATTGTCGACGGCTTCCTTGGATCCTTAGAATAGTTTCTCTCGCTTCGTTTTAGTGTAGCAAAACTCCCAAAGCTGATTGAATGTAGTGTTTGGTCGCAAAATTGTAATGTGTAAGAGTTGTGTTCGAGTTGTTTGTAAGGGGGACTCTAAGGGGGTATTTATAGATGTAAGGGTTTACACAAATCCTGATTGCGATAAGAATAGGCGCGCCGAGGCATGCATTTTCCCCACCGCGGTGCAACACAAATTCTAGAAATAATGTAAAAACCCGAGAGCTCCCCGCCGCAGCATGACTTTTCCTCGCCGCGGTGCGCGTTGCTTTCCTTTTCTTCATGTTTACCCCCTTACGTATGTGATGGCTCGTTATGTAAGGCTTACATATTTGACTTGTCTTGCCCATAACTCGTGATCCGAGCGCCGTAAGTGTTCTGTCTTCGAGTGTTTTCATTATTTGACTCATTTGACGCTAAAAACACCTGAAATGCACTAAAACATACCTGTGACTCCGAATGGATAGATTTATGAATTTAATCGAATAAACAATCACAACGAATCTATATATTAAATAATTAAGCACAATTAATCACGAAATATTAGTGTTTTTTGAGCACTCATCAGGTCTAGCAACCGTCCAGTCACTCATTCGGCCAAGAGTTATTGACGGATCCAACTAGCTAACCAAGATGGATTTGGCCAGCTATGTTGCCAATCATATGCTAATTGGTCCGCCGTGAGCCAACCAACCTCTAGCTGGTCAGGTCGAGGTTGGCCCCAATCTTCTACCATTATTGGTCTAGCTCTCACTTCTTTCTTTGCTCCTTTCCATCTTGCTGTACGTTCCCCAAGCTCCTTCAACTTGCCAACTCGTAGCGATTTCAAAACTCTTGTTTCTCTCAAATATTGTGCCTTTTCATTCATCCCTTTATTTTCAAAGTTCTAGATTTTTTTAAAAAGGTGCAAGGAATAAACCAGCGCTCGATATTATGAAGATCCTAGCTTAAGTGCCATTAAAATCGCTTGAATGATGAACTCTCAAATTTAGCTCCCAATATTGCGGGTTCTATAGTTGTTAAAGACATTCGAATGTCAAAACTAATGTTCATCTTCCTCAAGTCCTGAGTCAAGAAAGAATAACAATGATAGAATCTATGCAAGTATAGGCTAAGTATCAAGCATTGCCAAGGTCTTTAATGTAAAGACAGGTCACAAAATATGTGAAGTATGCTCTGAGGCCGTGCAAAGTGCCTTAGCAAATATACATAAATTTTTAGTCTTCTAAGTCTTAAAGAAAAAAATGAAGAAAACAAAAATGTTGAAGTTTTATTAAACATCAAAGTGGTTGCGAAGTACAATCACCAATTAGATGAAAATTAAACTACTATAAAAAGCTAAGGCAAATCCAAAGAAAATTCTTAGAGTCGCTGGATCTCTACATCATCCTTGATTGCCATATAGATAGGATCAATGTGTTGAGTCTCATTATTTTCCTAAGTGCCGCTTGTACCTGGGCTTATTTAGGGAACCTAGGCCCCAACCAAGGCTGGTGCTACTATAGCCTGCCATCTAAGTTATCGTCATACTCACAATGCTGAGCTTCTCCTTGGGATAAATTCCAGAAATAGTCTACAAGAAGCATGACATCATGAAATAGTATCTTGATTCTCATTTTGGCTTATTCATAGTTGTATGCCCGGGCCACTCTTATGTTAGGGACAAAGTCTTTTGAGTCCAAATTGTCAATGACAACTTTCTTGCCAGATTGATCAATTCCCAATTCTTGGTTCCCAAACCATACTGAAGCACTATCTCACTAAGAAACTTGGTTTGGGCATAGCCCCTAAAACCTCAATAGCTGCCTCTGTCCATTTGGCAGTTTCCTATAGGGAACTTGCTCTTTCTAAAGCACCAAAAATTATGTTTTTCTGATGTAGCTTGGAACAACAAGGTAGATATATATTCTCTCTCTTACTCAATATTCTCTTGGTAGCTTCATGTAGTGTACACATTATAACCTCAATACACAGTTCGTCAGCAGAAGACCTAACCTTTTTAATGGATCGAAGTTCACCCTCTTCTAGATATAACGCACTTGGGGTTGCACTGAATAGTGATGCCAGTACATAAATAGGACTTCAAGGCAGGTTATCACTTCCTATGAGGACATCCTTAGCCATGAAGTGTACTAACAAATGAAAGAATTGAGAAAGTGAGAGTGGAACCTAAAAATGAGAAACTTAATTGTATTATTCCACTCTACATTATACAAAGCTGCAAGTGTTTATATATATGTAAAGATACTTAATAACTAAGGAAACTCTAAGTAAGTGACATGGATACATGAAACAAACTGATAACAAACTCCTAACAAACTAATATTCCAATAGCCCTCCTCAAATTGAGGGCGGTGAAAACAACCATCAATTTGACCAGTATGCAAGCAGAGACGTGAAAACAGGCTTTAGTAACAAGCGGCGGTAGAATCACATCTTCAGAGGACCAGTTAGAGACATGAAGTGGCTAAAAAATCCATGGCCAAAAAACAAATAGTGTTCCACTAGGGTTCAAAGTCATTATTCATCAGCTTAGACAAACTAATGAACCAAGCAGAAGTCTCCAACAATATGGATGGTGAGAAGAAGGAAAACAGTAACTAATGCAAGAACAAACTAAACAAATAACAGCCAGAATCTATCACCACCGAAAGTGATGCAACAGAACAAATCCAGATAAAACTTCCTCCATCGCGAAATTAAACAGAGAAGGAAAAAGATTGCATGAAAGCAAACTTTTGCAGCACTTTGATTGTCTTGAAGTGTCACAATGAACTCACCATTATCAGGCACAGTAAATACTGAGTTATCTGAAGGTGAAACAACTAGCAAAGATGACAAAACGTCTCTGTAGGAAGCTATGGACGCCATAAGCACAATCCAATAGATCAATTGCAATTTCAGAGAGAGAATTGCTCAAAATTGCATGAAAGTACATAATAAAAAAAAACAATAGAATGTTCTTCAGAACCCTTAGGAATTGAACCTGAAAGAGGAGTTCGAAGAACTGAATTCTAATTGCCAAGAAAAAATGGACCTCCTGTACTCACTGAAGGATCACACTGTTGTTGATCTTTGTTGCTACTACCAGCAACAGTGGTAGTGATTAAAGGAGAGAAAATTACAACTGAACAAGAAGCCTGGAACGCCATGAAAACAGTCCAAAAAATGCATAGAGAATAGTAGCGGCATTATTTGAACAGTGGGCTCATAGGAAGCAAAAAGAAGCAGCAGGCGTGGGGTCACCACCACAAGGAAAAGACAAACTAGAAGAGTCAAAAGACAAGTGGACTGAGAGATGAAGGAGAACACGCAGATGCATCATCTGCACAAACTGACATGAGCAGGAAAGAAGCAAACAAGACAGTTGGGGCACATGAGACTGACACAGACAGTGGGACAGCAGCTGACACAGGCAGAGGATGATAGAGAGCAGTGATAAGGAAAAAATGAGCTCATTACCCTCTCGAGTTCCTTCACCAACACCAACAAAGATAGAGAAATCACCATGTGATTTAGCAACATTGTTGATAAGCTTCCTTTCTTGCCGTTTAGTAAGTTCAGATCATAGTTCTCAAGGAAAATGGCACATTCTCTAGAAATTTCAGTGAAGCAAGACTCTCTGATGGAGTCCAAAGCCAAGAAAACTTGATCGTAGAGAATTCTTTCTCCGTGGAACAATGTTTTCACAGCAATTCTCACAGCGTTCAACCAATTCTTGATTTTGATCTCCATAACATTCCAATCCATTTTCTGAAACCAAGAAAAGCTCAACCTCTCAACTCCGAGATGATAAAGAGCCTCATCGATAATAGATTTTCTAATCAATGTATAAATCTCTACACATTCCTTTCCATAACCAGAAGAAATCATGCAATCCGCGATGGCCCTCAAAACTAACATAGTGGCCATTGAAGCTCGTTCTACTTCAAAAATGGAGTCACCAGCAGCTCGCAATTCCTCTTCCAAATCATCCTCAAAATCAGAAAATTACAGAGGTTGGTGAAAGTGACAAGGAATGTGACAAGATGCTTCTTCAAGCACTATCTGATGTAGGTGTTGAGCTTTCCAGTGTTCAATCTTCCCTTGAATAGTCAGCCACCCGATTAAGGATATAGTCACAAGGCGATGAACGATGGAGCAGCGATGGAGATGAGATCTTAGGGCTAGAGTTTCGGATCATAGAGTTGGACGGTAATTACTGTACTGACAATCAGAAAAGAGATGCTAACAACCTTCGAGAATGCATCTCGTTTGGGCTTCAGATGAGAGACCATACTCACAGATCTTGAAGGATCATTAAGGCTCTGATACCATACTAACAAATGAAAGAATTGAGAAAGTGAGAGTGGAACCTAAAAATGAGAAACTGAATTGTATTATTCCACTCTACATTATACAAAGCTGCAAGTGTTTATATATATGTAAAGATACTTAACAACTAAGGAAACTCTAAGTAAGTGACATGGATACATGAAACAAACTGATAACAAACTCCTAACAAACTAATATTCCAATAAAGTGAACTTGGGAGGTTGGCCGTGCATCATATACAACAGTCATCTTAGACTACTGAAGTAGAACCTGGCACACTACCTTCCTCCTTAGAACGTGACCAATGTCTGTTTGACTCCTGGTACTAATAGCTAAGCGTTGGGTGGAGAGCTTGAAAGCATTTGAGTTGGTAGATTTCTAGGAAGCTACATGTTGAGAAAGCATATCTACGAAGAAAAACCAGATTGTGAGAAATCAAAGCAAATTCAAAGAAAAAAGAAAGTTTTGATCCACTTACGAAGACTTTTTTTGAGTCCCAAGTGTTGTCCCATAACAATCTGCCAAATCCTAATTATTGACTGTTTAGTTCTGAGTAAATTAATTGATAAAACTTGGCCTATACATAAGGTTACAGGTTCAATCTCATCCATCCACTCGTATTGAAATATGAGGGTCACAAATCAGGGTGGAAGAATATGGGAGGATGAATATTGATTTTTTTAATTAATTTTGTGCCCCTCCAAAGTCCTAAAGTTGATTTTTCATCATAAAATTTTGATTAAGTGTAACTTCTCAACCGATGCTCCGATTAAGACACAGAAACCATCGTTTGAAAGCCCGTTGTCTCAAGATCAATGCTTTGCAATCAAATTAGGGATACCAACAAGAATGAACGACTGTATCCTAGAGTAGTGACAAGACTTACAAGACTGTCAAAAGCAAACAAGGAAGCCTAAGGGGCTTCTGTTGGAGGAATAAAATGACTTAGAATACATGGAACTCCTTATTGGTCCACATTATTATTTGACTAGTCAAATTGCTTAGTTAGCTTTAAAATGTTTAATATAAAAATAAAACATATTCTGGAAATATTCTCCCTTAAAATATTGACAAAATTAATATATGTGTAATGTCTCATATAATTAGATATATATTAATTAATAGGGGGCAGTGTCAAGTTTTTTGATTATGTTTTTTAGTCTATTAATTTAAAAAAAAAAGTCAATTAAAAATAAAATACATAATTTTAATAATTTTATAATTAAAATATTATTTTAAATTAATATTTTAATATTAAAATATTAAAATAATATAATTTGTTCGCCTCTTAAAAAAAATAATATTTTAATTAAAAAATTATTAAAATTATGTATTTTGTCCTTAATTGACCCCATTTTTTAAAATTAAGAGACCAACTGATACGACTTATAATCTAAGAAACTAAATGACATAAATGACTAAATATAAGGGACATTCATTACACTTTTTTCTAATTAATATTTAATATCAGATATCTAATATCACATATCTATTAATTAATATATAAATATTTAATATCTAAATGATTATTATCAAATATCTAATAGTTGTATATTCAAATCAAATAGTAGATATATTGCAGTAATTATCTAATATATGATATTGACAGATATTAGAATATTTTTCTTAAATGTTTTCCACCCCAATAAATAGCCTCATAAATTTAGTTGTAACGTACGCCTTCTATGATACTCTATTAGACTATTTCAGTTTTCTCACTATAAAAAATTGACTTAGGCATTAGAGTAGTTTTGATACCCTCAGTGTCAATCCTTCTCATTATTTTTGTGGTTGTAGGTTAATGTGTTGTTGTATAAAAATCAGTTTCAATAATATTTAATATCAATAAAATTTTATGTTACATTTATTTTAATATATTTAATGATTATTAAATTTTTATTTATAAGTAGTTCTTCAAAATAATAAGAAATAATATCTTATTTACTTAATTTTATTTTTGCTTGTAAAAAGAAAATAGATTTTTAAAGTAAATCAATTTATTTTGATGAGAATGATAATATAAGCTTGGTGGATAGTGCAATAATGCATTCAATTTTACTATATACAAAATATTTTTTCTTTTTGAAATTTACAATAGTAAATGTGAACACAATTTCAGGCATAACAAAATTAATAGAAGGCTTCAAAATATTGTTCTTTTTTGTGAGACAAAATTAGAAATAAATTGTGTTTTATATTCCTCCAAATTTAAGAAAAATTTGTTGAGTTTTAAATATATCCATAATAAAGAATATCACATTAAGACAATCATTGAGAATAATGTAGAATGTTTTGTGTTATATTTATTTTCTCTAATCATAAGCTTGTTTTAGAAAAGCTCAATGCATTTTTCTTGTGGCTTATATTATATATTTATAAGCACAATTGAGTCATATGTAATAATGAATCAAAATAACTAAGAGTCTAAAGTCTTAACATTATGGTATGATCAGTTGGGTCATCTAAGTTCTACAATGATAAAAAGAATAATAGAAAATTCAAGTGAATACTTACTGAGAGATCAAAATATTCAATTGTCAAGTGATTATCTTGAAATTGCGTATATAAAAGGTAAAATGATTACAAGACTATCGGTGGCTAAGGTTAATGTTGAATCTTTTTCATTTTTAAAAATAATTTAAGGAGATATTTGTGGACCATTCATCCACCGACCATTTATATATTTTATGGTATTGATAGATGCATCAACAAGATGGTCATATGTTTACCTTTTATCTACATTTAGTCATGTATTCGTTAAGCTCTTTACTCAAATTATTAGATTAAGAGCACAATTTATATATTTTTATATTAGGAAAGTTCGTCTAGATAATACCAAATAAATCATATTCCCAAGCATTTAATGATTATTGTATGTCAGTTGAGATTGGTGTTGAGCATCATGTCACCCACATACGCACCTAAAATGCTCTTACTTAATCATTTATTAAGTGCCTCAAGCTAATTGCTGGACCACTGATCATAAAAACGAAACTTCATGTTTTTGTGTGGGGACATGCTATAGTACATGTTGAAGCCTTAGTTTGTGTCTAACCAACATCTTTTCATACATATTATCTATTGCAACTAGTGTTGGTCACCAACCAAACATCTCTTATTTACAAATTTTTGGTTGCGTTGTATATGTTCTAATTGCACTGCCACATCGAACTAAGATAAGCTGTCAACTAATAAAGTTGAGAATATGTTTGTTTTGATTCTTCATCTATTATCAAGCATCTAAAATCCTTAACAGGTGATAATTTCATGGCACATTTTGCCAAGTTCCAACTTGATTAAACAAATTTCCCAATATTAAGGCAAGAGAAAACAAAAATTAAAAAAATGTCTTCAAATTTGTTAGGATGCATCTTCATTAGCTCACTTTAATCAGCTAACAAACTAATGTGAGCTTGGAGTTCAGAAAATTGTTCATTTACAATTTAGTAAATAAATTGCTTAATGTTTTCACTTATTCAAAACGAGTAACAAAATTGCATATGCTGGCATTTAATGCCTATGAAAAGATAGATCTCCCAATTGAAAAATTTATGAACCCAACTTCAAATAAATCTCAAGTTCAATTAAAGTGTGATTGGCCCATTAGTGCGAAAGATAAAAATCCTCAAAAAAGAAAGGTATAAGTAATTGTCACCAAAGAGGATGTAAAATAAGAAACGAACAATAATGATTAGTCTAAAATTATTGAAGAAATGACTCATGAAGAATCTCAAGTACCTAAAAACAATTAGATCTCTATAAATTATGTTGATATGGAAGAAAAATATGATATAAATAAAATTATTGTTAACAACACTTTTGCTTTCAATATGACTCTTAAAATATCAAGAGAAAATGAGGATCCTAAAACAAAATTCATCTATTAATGTATAGAAAGAAAAGATTAGCCAAGATGGAAAGAAGTAATTCAGGCTAAATTAGAATCACTTGTAAAGCGTAAAGTCTTTAAGCCTATAGTCCAAATGACTGAAAAAATCAAACTTGTAGGATACAAATGGTTCTTTATTATGAGAAAAATTAAATTGTGCGATACAAAGCTAGACTTGTAGCATAAGGTTTCTCTCAAAGACAAAAAATTGATTATGAAAAAAACATATTTTTGGACATGATCACATTTCAATTCTTAATCAGTCTTGGAGTTATGGAAAATCTTTATCTGCTTCTCATTGACGTAATGATTATATATCTATATGGATCACTTGATAGTGACATATACATGAAAGTTTTTTAAGGCTTTAAATTGCCTAATGAAAGCTTCTTAAAACCGAACAACTTGTATTCTATTAAATTACAGGAATCATTATATAGGTTAAAGTAATCCGGTTATATGTGATACAATTGCCTCAGCGAATATCTTTTAAAGGAAGGGTTTGTGAATAATGCAATGTCCTCGTGTTTTCATCAAAGTACTAAGCATTAGTTTTTTCATTGTCCCAATATATATGGATGACTTGAACATTATTGGTACTTTTCAGAAGATAAATAAAACGTGCAATTATTTGAAATTAGAGTTTGAAATGAAAGAACTTAGAAAAACAAAATTTTACTTGAGATTAGAAATTGAACATTTATTAAATGAAATATTTGTTCACCAATTGATATACACTAAAAAGTTTTAAAGCGATTCTATATGAATAAATCACATCCATTAAGCTTTCCCATGATTGTGAGATCCCTTCTTGTAAAAAGGATCCCTTTCGCACTCAAAAGGATGATGACAAAATTCTTAGTCCTAAAGAACCATATTTAAGTGCTTTTGGTGCCCTTAATATCTTGTAAACTGTACACGCTCGGATATTTCATTTTCAGTGAATTTACTTGCGAGATGTAGTTTAGTACCAACAAAAAGACATTGGAATGTTAAGCACGTTACCTTCATGGAACAATTGATATGAGCTTATTTTATTCAAAAAAATCAAAAATGCAATTGACTAGTTATGTAGATGTTGACTATTTATCTAATTCATATAATGCAATATCATAAATTGAATATATTTTCATATATGGGAATTATGCTATATCATGGTGATCTACGACACAATTATGGTATCTTCATCATCAAATTATTCTAAAATACTTGCATTACATGAAGCAAGTAGTGAATACATATGGTTGAGATCTATTCAAAAAAATCAAAAATGCAATTGACTAGTTATGTAGATGTTGACTATTTATCTAATTCATATAATGCAATATCATAAATCGAATATATTTTCATATATGGGAATTATGCTATATCATGGTGATCTACGACACAATTATGGTATCTTCATCATCAAATTATTCTAAAATACTTGCATTACATGAAGCATGTAGTGAATACATATGGTCAAGCCAAAAGCACAGTTGCACAAAGTTCATGCATAAAATTTAGAGAATCCTCATTAGAAATACCATAAAAGGAAGGAAGCATAAAATAATGAATATTTTTCAATTCATAATTCCTAGTTGCCTCTGTCAGTTGAATGCACGATGTGGCAGTCCCAATGATAGGTCTTGCAAATTCTTTATTCATCATCTGCCTACCCACGTTGTTACCCATTATTGCTTGCAATTGTTGTTGGTCTACTTTCTTTTGAATATGAGTATCCAGTTTCCTTGATAGGTGTTTGATCCTATGAATGCTATCGATGAAAGGAGCTAGTTCCTTATTTAGTGATCTCCTACCTTGCATGTACAAACAAAAAAGCAAACAAAGATCAAGGCAGCAGAGAAAATGCAAACAAAAGAAGAACTCTATTTTTTTTTGAATAAAAGATAAAAAAAAATAAAATTCAACTAAAGTAAATAAATAAATATAATTTAGAATCTCTAAAATGTTAAAAAGAAAATTATTTAAAATGTCAATTCTCCAACAACGGCGCCAAAAATTTGATGTACAAATTATAGTACTCGCAAGTGTACGAATCACTTGTAGCAAGTGATAAGCAAACCTCAAAGGTCGATCTCTCAAGGAATTGTAGTGGTTATAAATAATCTTTTTCTTAATCTCTTTAGAGTCCTAAAGCAACTAAAACGCTAACTAATTAGAATTTTAGAACTATTAAAACTCTAAATAATTAGAATCCTAAGGCTAATAAAACTGTAAATAAAGTTGGATTTGATATCAAGATCAATGGTGGTGAATAAAGAAAGAAAACAATAATGCAAACTTGAATTAACTCAAAAAGGTTTTAAGTATCAATGGAGGATATATGGACGTTTAGCTTGGTTGACCATGCTCACATTGAAATGTTATGATGAATTAACATTAATGTTCTAATAAATAAATATTATCGGCTTTTCTTTTATTTACGAAAATTTCTTCGATCCAATAATTTCTTTTGTTGATTAACTAATCAATATCCTACGATCGGTATATTAAATAGCAAACAAATTATGCACAAGAAAAAATATGTCATTCAAATCAATGCCATGACTAGGTTATCAATTTGAAGTTTTGATTAAGTTTGTCAAAGTGTAGTCAAGGTGACGTTCCTAAAACCAAATTCTAATATTTTTCAACCTAATCATGAATCTCAAATTGGCCCATGAAAATTCACAATTAAACATTTAAACATACTCGTAATCAAAAGACAATTTTATTTATCTTTAAGCAATAAAAATATCTACCATAATAATTCTAGCAAACATGACAACACAAACTAAACATCCATAATAAATTTAGCCAATCATGTTCGAATTAATATTCATAGATAAATACAATTCAACAAAAATCTCAAAGAAGTAAGAAGAAAAGGGAAAAATTCTATAACAACAAGAAACCTAGATCTAAATACCACAATCAGATTGGATGACGTTTCCTTCCCCAAAAGCTTGATCTTCAATCTTCAATGGCTTCTTGAATCCTTAGAGTTGATTATCTTGCTTCTTTGAATGTGAAAAAACTCTAAAAAGCTTATTAAGTCTCGTAATGATTCGCAAAATTGAGTTGTTGTAAAAGGGAGACTTAATGGGGTATTTATATGTGTAAAGGTTACAAAAAATTCAGGTGATGCGAACCCCGCAACATGATTCCTACGACTCACTAGCAACAAAGACTAGAGAACCATAAGATATACGGTTCAAGACCCAACAACAAATTAGCATGTAATTTCTAAGCACAACAATAGATTTTTGGATGTAGAAATCTCACCTCAACACATGGATATTACTCACCACACACCAAGAAGAGAAGAAACGCCACAAAGGGATGTAAATCATTTAATAAGTTTTAGTTTGCAAGAAGCAAAGAGCTTTTTGGCTCTCAAATTTGATTGGAGAATCAAAATTTTAATTAATAGACAAAAGTTACATTTGGCTACTCATATTTGTCCTTATATAGCATACAAACAAAAACCTAAAGTTAAAATGAATCCTAACCATTGGTTTTTAATCCAATGGTACAAAATTACAAAATATGTATTTGTGCCGCGTTGAGGAGGCTTGGGAAACAATTAAAAATAGGCGGGCCGCGGCAGAGTAAATTCCAAGCCGTGGCAGGGAACACACAAAATCCATCCGAGAAGCTTGTGCCGCGGTGCTCACACTCGTCCACCTCTGCGCGAACACCCGTCCACACTTACGCGCACGTCTACCCATTCTACGGGCACATATGCCCTGCCTTCATGCCCAAAACAAGAACCCTTGGGCTGCAGCCCCCTACATGCATGATGCGGCGCGCATCCATTGCAAAATGCCCAGCCAAAAACAGAGTGTCTTGTGCCGCGGTGCCCATAATTCATGTCGCGGCGCCCATAATTCGTGCCACGGCAAAGCCCCAAATTCAGATTTTCCTCCTTTTGGCTTGACACACCCATGCCTCACATGCTTGCACGTTTTCTCGTGCTGTGGCATGACTTTATGCGCTAATATTCCACCCCTTTCTTGGCCTTGTCCTTGACACGTGTCGTGCCTTGTTTGCGGTGCAATCCGGTTCGTATCATTCCCTCCCTCTTCGAAAGAATTCGACCTCGTATTTGGACCTTCATCATGGGGTAAGTTTTGTAGTCCATCCTTTTTGTGCTTCTCATTATAAGGATCCTGCAAGAAAGAAAAGTTAGAAAATAAACATTCTTTCATTCTTTTCTTTTCTTCCTCTTTTTTGGTGTGTCCACTCTTCTTTTTGGACTCTTCACCTTTTGCTTTTCCCTTTCCCTTTTCTTGCTCTCCCTTGTTTTTAATTCTCAAATGATCTTCAAGTACTTCATTCGGGGTAAGGGGTACAAGGGTTATGTTACTTCCATCCTTTTCAAACGAGTACCTATTTCTATATCCATCATAGGTCACATTTCGATCATATTGCCAAGGTCTGCCCAATATCATATGTCCAACCTGCATTGGTACCACATCACACAATACAACATCTTGATATTTCCCTATAGCAAAGGATACTATCACTTGATGTTCTACCCTCACCTCGCCTTTATCATTCATCCATTGTAGTTTATAAGGTGTGGGATGTTCGGTTGTGGGTAATCCTAACTTCTCAATTAGGGTAGTACTAGCAATGTTGGTACAACAACCCCCATCGATGATTAGGCTGCAGCCTTTACCACTCACATGACATCTTGAATGGAAGATGTTTTTTCTTTGTGGATCCATGTCACATTCCTTTAAGTGATCCATGGATGTTCGCCTTACCATGAGCAAGTCTCCCGTAACAGGACCTATTTCTTCCTCACTTGCTTCTTCCAATGGTGGCATCTCCTCACCTTCATTGTCTTCATCAGTTGCCACCTCCCCATTGGCTTGAGTGATCATTGCTCTCTTGTTCGGACATTGGGATGCAATATGGTCCTTTCCAAGACAACGAAAACAGTTAACATCACGGTATCGAGTAGAGGTCTCAACTTTTCCTTTATCCTTTCTAGCCTCCATCTCTTTGCCCTTGTTGACTTCAAAGTTGGGCTTGGAGCTAGTTCCCTCTTCTTTCTTATAGTCTTGTAACCAAGGCGTTGGAGCTATTGGCTTTTGTGGTAGTATCCAGTTGGTTCTTCTCTTGAATTGCCCTTTCATTTTAATTGCCATATGGACCATGTCTTCCAACTCCACAAAATGATGAAGCTCCACAACATTAGCAATTTCTTGATTTAGCCCACTTAAAAACCGAGCCATTGTGGCTTCTCTATCCTCCTCAATGCTAGCCCTAACCATGGCCACCTCCATTTCCTTGTAGTACTCATCAACAGATCGAAATCCTTGATTAAGTCGTTGTAATTTCTGGTAAAGCTCTCTGTAGTAGTGGCTAGGAGCAAACCTCTTCCGCATGATTGCTTTCATGTCATCCCAACTACTTATCGGTCTTTCCCCATTTCTTCTCCAACTGACTACCAACTGATCCCACCAGTTCAACGCGTAATCAATAAAATCTATCACTGCTAGCTTCACCTTTTTTTTCATCGGAATAGTTGTGGCATTCAAATATGTTCTCCACCTTCTTCTCCCACTCTAAATATAATTCTGGGTCATTCTTTGCTTGGAATGTCAGCATTTTCATCTTAATACTTCCTAAGCTCCGATCAACTCCATCATAGGGTTGGGGTGGGGGTCTCCTCATTCTTCCCCTACCACCTCTAGGACCATGTCTCCCTCCTAAAGGTATCCTCCCTTCATCCTCATTATAATTATCTCCAAAACTATCATCATCCAACTCCTCCTCAACATAGGCTTTCCTATTAGGCCTTCCTACATTTGGAGCATTTTGTGATGCCTTTTGCCCCAAGTTGGCGATAGTTGCCTCTTGCCTTTCCATCCGCTCATTCATATTAACCATGACGGCATTCATCTATTTCATGGATTGTTGTAGCGCCCTCATCATAAAAGCGATATTGGGCCTTTTCTCAGAACTGTTCCTATCAGACATTATTAAAACAACTAACACGAACAAACAATTAGCACTAAACAAAAATTGAAAATTTCACTAGTTATCTCACGTGTTTAACACTCGAATTTGATTGCCCAAGCGCTCGAAGCCCTTTAGCAAACCAAATCGTCCAAGTTTTCCAAAACAATTGTAGAATTCTCGTCCTCAACAATCCGTAGTTTGCACTATCCAATGTTAAGCACAAAGGAAACTAACTCGAAAGTGTTTTGAAACTCTAACTTTATGAATTTTTGGAAACAAGTTCAATTTAGCAATTTCAAACTCATAAAATGTAAACAAACAAAGAAGCGATCAAAGCGTGAATGACGCTAAAATGAAAGAAATTTCGTAAATTCTTGAAAAATTAAAAATTCACTCTCTTTTCTCTCCTTTTTTTTTTTTTTTTTTTTATAAATCCCTAAAATATTCTCTTTTCTTTCTTTGTTTTTTTTTTTTTATATATATAAATATCTAGGAAGATATTTTATCTCACTTTTTTTTTAAATTCAAGAGATATAGTTTTGTTCTCACTTTTCGATATGAACAAAACAAGAGAGATTATCAAAATATCCTCCCTTTTATGAAAACAAATTTGAAAAATTTTCAAAACGAAAACCTCTCCAAATTAATTCAAAATAAGAAGGAAACAACAACACCACTCAATTAGTCTAGGAAATGCAATAAACAAGTAGAAACAAAGAAGAACACAGATTTTTTTGAAGAAATTTTCTTGTTTGCTATGAAATAAAAAATAACAAAAATAAAGATAGGAATCTAGAGTCACAACCTAGAGCTCTGATACTAAATGATGCAAATCCCTCAACACGATTCCTACGACCCACTAGTAACGAAGACTAGAAAACCACAAGATATACGGTTCAAGACCTAACAACAAATTAGCATGTAATTTCTAAGCACAACAATAGATTTTTGGTTGCAGAAATCTCACCTCAACACATGGATATTACTCACCACGCACCAAGAAGAGAAAAAACGCCACAAAGGGATGCAAATTCTTTGATAAGTTTTGGTTTGCAAGAAGCAAAGAACTCTTTGGCTCTCAAATTTGATTGGAGAATCAAAATTTTCATTAATGAACAAAAATTACATTTGGCTGCTCATATTTGTCCTTATATAGCATACAAACAAAAACCTAAAGTAAAAATGAATCCTAGCCATTGATTTTTAATATAAATTAGATATATGAATTATTATTGTTATTGAAAAAAAAATATTTGACCTACAACTATGATATTGTAATGCATATGAGGTCAATTGACAACCAAATAGATTCACTCCCTGTAAGTTATTACATTTACTTCAACATTTGAGAAATTATTATAGTATTGTGAAAATGTATCAATTAAAAGGACATCCCATATTGAACGATTGTCATCATCAGGGGAAGCACATCTATATACGCATTGTACTCTTTTTCCTTTCCACGGTTTTGTCTCACTGGATTTTTTTGAAAATGTTTTAATGAAGGAACTTAAGCATATTGCATGAAAATAATATAATCTTTTTTTCTTTACTAGTTTTTTGTTCCATTGGATTTTTTTAGCAAGATTTTTAATAAAGCATATTCTTAAATATGATATATCTATCTTATGGTTATAATTATTTCAAATGAAGATTTATCTCTATTATATCATAAATTTATATTTAATTAGAGATTTAATATCTATTATATCTTAGACTCAAAATTTATATTGTATCTTGTAAATCCTATAAATAGGATCTTTAGCAGTATATTATTTATACAAAATAATGAAAAATATTTTTTTTATTTACTTTCTGTCTATTTCTCTTTTCTTATTTTTTTTTTTTAATTTTATAACAAATCATTTATATTAATGTATCTAGGACTTATATTATAGTATATAAATTAAACTATAAATAAAACATTCGAATCTTATCTTTATTTTTTAAATATTTTTTCTTTTTTTGTTTTTAATCCATTATTTAAAAAATAAAATAAAAAATAATAACATTTAATCATTATTTATAAATATATAAAGTATACAGAAATAATAATTTTATAATTAAAGAAAAATATGACGACAAATTCTCCAAAATAAATGTAATGATAATTTTTTTTAAGCCAATTATTTAAAAAAAATTTAAATCAAATATATAATTATGTATTTTAAATGATGTATGATTTATCGTAAAAAAAGTAATTATTATAATCTTATCTATAATAAATAATATAATAAATAAATAATAATTATTATTTTATAATTAAAGTAAATATTTGAGAATAAAATTATTTAAAATAATTAATAATACATAAATATATATATATATAACAATAAAATAAAGATAGATTATATAAATGAATATCATATGGATCCATAGAAAAGGCGGAGACTATTTCTCAAAATCGACGTAGAAGGAAATGATTACTTTTTATATAGTTGTTAACGCAAGTTCTTCACGATTTTAAATTCCTACTTTCGGTAATAAAAAAAAAATGACCAACTTTTATAAAATAAAGATCTACTTTTCCTTCCTTTTTTTTTATCTATTTGTGACAAATACACTAATACTTCAATAATGTAGAATATTTTAACTTATTTTTCACCAATTCTCTCCTTTTTTAAGTTTTATAAATTATATAAATAATATGAATAATTTATTTTAAAAAACTTAACCTATTTTATTCTCACTTGTCATATTTTTTTTTTATTTTCTATTTTGCAAGATCCAAAATTTTTTACTCAAAGTTAATAATATGAGTCATCTATTTTTAAAAGATTAACTTTTAAGTTAGTAATATTTGCATTTTCTTATAAACTCAACATTAATATCTTATTTAATTAATAAGTGACATTATACTCTAATATCAATTCCTATTAAAAAAAAATATACCCAATACTACTCTGTCAGCTTCCAACAATTTAATTACTTCTTTAGCACTTCTTTTTATCTCGATTTGAAACGATGTTTAAGCTTATGTGATAAGAGGTTGACTGATATTAATAATGAGGCCAAGCTTCATTGAATCACTAACTTACCACATAAATTTTATCATTCCATTACTAGACAACAATATGTATGTTATGACCTTGATCGCTATTTCTTTTTTAACAAAGATGACGGTCATAGTTATGCACACTTTTCCATAAAGGAAACAAGGCCATCAACCCCAACATATAACATGCAAACCCTTTTAATGAATTTACCTTCCTCTTCTTTGACATTCCTAGAATCAAAGTTTAGAGAAAAACTATAACTAGCTAGTTTTCTAGAGCGAGTCATCCATTGAAGTCTGTCCAAAGTCTCGACTCAAAAATCTATCATACAACATAGGCCAAAATCAAGGGAAAAAATAAATAAATTATAAATTTAAACCAACAACCATACATTGTAATATGAAATAAAGAAAATTAACAAAAAAAAAAAAAAAAAAAAACCAAAACCCATCTCAAACAAGAATAGAGGGTAAGGTAGAACCACCATCTTCATTTTTAGCCAAGCAAAAGTGTTGACTCCATTAGTAGCCCAGGGACAGATAAACTTCAGAGAGCTCAAGGCCTCTTGAATAAAATAGTTGTTGTGGCCTGAGTGTCCGGTCGGGCGACGTGATTCACCAACTAGAAGGAAAGAGAGAGGATGCGAACAAAAGTAGACAGAAACTATGGAAATGGAGGAATGATTATGCTATATGTGGTAGAATAAAATAAGATGAAAACCTTCTCTCTAGAGATGAAAGCCTCGAGAGAGATATTGATAATCCACAAAACCGATTTTCAAGAACTTGACCAATATTGACAATCATCATCATACAATAAACACACCATAGGAAGAACAAGCGACCAATATATAAAGATAGTCGAATTCATTAAAAGTTGGCCAAAGCCAATAACAGTACAACCAAAAGTTCAAATACAGGGCAAAGTTACTAACACTAGAGATCCAAACTTGAAAGCGAAAACTATCTAAAATATCCAAACTAGCAAAATGCAGCTCCATCTTCAACCACAAAAAAGCAGCCTATGGAGCTAATGACTAAAGATACTAGTAACCAAAGACCAATTTTAAACCTCTTTGAAAGCAAACCCAATCCTAACTTAGCTTAATCCAGCATAACCATCCCAAGCTTCCAAACAAAGACTATTTTTGTAAAACAGTAAGCTAATAAAAGGTAAATCTAAAAATGATATAAAAGTAAAAACTAAAACCAGCAGACAACTTCCACCCAAAGGCCCCAAAAGAAACATCACCAGTATCATCCAAGCACTTCATCCAAATAGTAATCAGAGAATTGATAGCCATCATACCATACTATCACCACTGACATTTCGAAGCATAAATCTCCTAGTATTACTCCCATGGAGTATTTGGCTTCAGCAAAATGTAGAACATGGCCACACCATTAGAGAGCCTCTTATATTTCAAACAAAGCTTAGAAAGCTTCTACTCAAGCACCTTCATATTCTTTTCAGATTTTATGCCGTCACCATTTTTTTCATATTAGCCATCAAAATCAATTTACAATATCAAATAATCTGGCTCCATGAGCAATATTTTCACAAAAATATGGTCACATCTCATATAATTGAAACAACAAATCAGGTATCAAGGCCAAATGAAATTTAACATCAGCTCTAACTTCACTAATTAAACCATTATCAATTGAATGTTTAATTGATTCAAAAACCATCACTCTTGGTCCAGTACGCTTGATACACCTTCATTACTGATATGGGATTGACAATCCTTATAGAAGATGCTAGCTCTAAGTAAAGTGTAATGATATATGAGGACATTAAATCTATGATACTTACAGAGAAAAACGACAGCAAACTCAAAAGCAGAACCGAATCTTTTCATCTTGACCTATTACCCTCACCAATCTCTCATGTTGTAGGGTTTAGGGTTGAAATGACACTAGAGCTGCAATTGGGATGACAATAAAGGTGCATCCAAATCTAGATTTAAGAGTAAAGCCAAGTTCCTCATGACAATAAAGTAAATTCTGCTAAACAAAAAATTCTCATGGTTGTGAAACAAATAAACAAGAGTTAGAACATTTCTGCACCTCCAAAGATGCTGCAAATCTGTAATCAAAATTTTGGATTACTATTCAGACAAACTTTCAAAACATATTGAAAGAGACAGAGAGACTCCTCCTGTCTGACCAAGGACTACTAGTACAAGATAATAAGCGCTTGTGTTGATCAAAAACTTCATAATTGATGCATATCAGGAATTGAAGATATCAACCAATGCAAATTCAATTATAAATACCCAGCTGGCAAGGTAAACAAATCAAACTCTAAAGGTAACCCATCATCAAGAACTTAGTTACTGTTGGTTGAAAACTTATACTCTTATGCATGTAATTCTCAATGCTAAACAGTTCAAAGCAAACACATACAATTCCATAAGTCAAACTGTACGCAAACCTTCTAGCTTGACATGTATGTTTTGGGTATACGAACCAAACAATTAACAACTCCTTGTTCGTTCTAGTTGAATAATGGACAACGCCTTAAGAAACAATATCCTAAATACAAGCACTGCCTTTGTTTGTCCATCCCTCAGAATATAACTTGGTTCTTTAAAATGTAAAGAAAGATCATACCCATTATCAATACTCTGCATATATAATGTCCAATTCAGCATGCAACAACCTCTTGAGCTACATCGATTTTGTAGGAAATTATTATTGGACAAACAAGAACTTATAATTTATAAATTACAAAAGTGAATCAAATTTATATAAAGTATAAAATATATTAATTACAACAATGAAAACTTAAGAAATAAGAAATTAAAAGAGGATCGAGGCCCGTGTAATACGGAGTCCTTAAGATAATTTTTTTCCCTTACATACGGATGTTTGAGATTAAGGAAAAACTATCTCCCAGGATACAACGATCAATAATAGTTTATGACCACTAACAAAAACTATTCCGACGAACTGATTTGTACTCACTCTCTATCACACTGAAGCCTAGCTCTAGATTACAAATATTTTTGGATGAGAAAGGAATTTGCTGTAAGGAAATATTTTAGAGATAATGGCATTTTCTGTTCTTACTTTTCTCTCAGCTTGGAGCCAATTTATATTCATTTAAATATAGCTGTTAGAAACCAAATAAAACCGTTGCAATTAAATGCCACGAAACTGCTGTAATTAATTTTCATGAAACTGCTGAAATTAATTTCGACACTGTCCAACAATCACATGAAATTTTAGCAATTATTTTTTTTATTATGAGAAGGAAAATAAAAAATTACATGTAGCAAAAACTGGACCACACAAGGCCCATTAAATTTAGATAACATTCATGTCCATACTTAAAAAGCCTTTTTTCTTTGCTACACAAGCTTACCTATCATAGGAAAGCAAATGCTTTATAAAGCATTTCATGTGTTGTTGTTTTTCCCATGTGGGACAAATACAAAACACTACATTTTTCCTTCTCAATGAGTGAACTTTGAGATTCAATTTCTCATTTACCCCAATATCATTTTGAGCATGTAAATATACTATTTTGTTATCCTCTGAACCTTCCCTTGTGAAAATATGTTTACTTTACTGACTGACAGTAGACATGATGTCTTTGAACTATTTTTTCGTTTATGTAAACGATGAGAGTAGACACGATGTCTCACTGTTATGTTCGTTTTGGCCATGAACATACGTCTGGTTCTGTGAGAGTTTCTCAAGAATTGAGCCCAATAATTCCCTTTCGAAGCGGCCCCACTTCTCTCTCACATAGGTGATCTTTTATCTATAAGAGTAATCCGCAAAGAGTAACCCGTTGTACTCTACTCGGTATTCTCTTCGTAAGAATCATTAAAAGCATTAGCTTAGCCTTTACTTATGGGTATCATTGTGTTTTTTTTTTATCATAGGAACGAACTTGAGGGTAAACCTCCCACAGTGACCTCACTAAGTCTTTACAACTAGGTTGTCCCTTTGAACCTAGATTTGGGATCTCCAGTCAATTAGGTTGGGTTTTCCTTTGCAAAGTCTTATTCATTCATGGACTTTTAGTCTTATTCCCTTTGATAATGTCTCAACTAACTCTCTATTTAACCCTTTGGTTAATGGATCGATCCACTATGTTATCCTCTAGCTTCACATAGCTAACATAGATGACTCTAGTTGAGAATAGTTGTCTAATGATATTATGTATAAGACCTATATATCAAGACTAACCATTATACATTTTGCCCTATGCCTTGCCAATAGCAAATCACAATGTATGCAAATTGCAAGCACAAGCTTTTCCCATTTAGGAACATCCTCTAAGAAACTGCGTAGCCATTCAGCCTCGTTGCCACATTGATCCAAAACGATAAATTCAGATTTCATTGTGGAACTAGCTATGCGTGTTTATTTTAGAGAATTTCTATGATACAACTACACCACCCACTGTAAACATGTATCTACTGTTAGACTTAATGTCTTTTATATTAGATATTCAGTTTGCATCAATGTATCCTTCTAATACAACTGAATATTTTGTATAGTGCAGTCCATAGCTACGTATTTCTAAGTATTTAAGTAGTCTTATAATACATTTCCAATGATCAAATCCTGAACTACTGATATATCTACTTAGTTTACTTATAACGTAAGCTATGTTTAATCTTGTACAACTTATTAAGTACACAAGACTTCTTATCACGCTAGAATAAATCAATTAAGACACATTCTTATCTTTATTCTTTGATAGGTGTAGATTAACATCTACATGTGATCTGACAATTTCAGAATCACTATTGTTGAATTTCTCAAGTGTTTTGTCACCATAATGACACATGCTTAAAATGAGATCATTTGATATCCATGATATCTTTATGACAATATTACCTTAGCTAGTCTCATATCTCTTATATTTAAATTCAACATCCTTGGTAAATTTAATAAATACTACTCACAATGTGAATGTCATTAATATATCTATACACAATATGACACAATCATCATTGATTTTAGAATCACATAAGATTCAAGGTAGTTAGATAGAACATATTTTGAAGCCACCTCTTGAAAATCATTGAACTTCTCAAGTTTCGTATTATGATTCACAAATGAATCTTAACCAACTATGTTCAAATCACATAGTATCTCCACATATCTCGAATTTGACATTATAAAAACAATTATTTGTCTCACAGTTAGATCTCCACTCTAAACTGTTCTAGTTACTAAATTCGATGTCATCTCATAAACAAATCATAAATTTGTTTGATGCAAAAGTTTCAGAAAAGAAACAAAATTAATTTTAGAATTTGGAAATAATTTCAAACTTCTATAATTAAAAATACAATATTTTAAATTAATTTTTCCAATAATGAAAAATTAACTTCTTAAAACCAAGTTCTAATTCGTATTCAACATATACGAAATTTCAATAATCCATAGATTACAATTATTTGTCTCACAGTTAGATCTCCACTCTAAACTGTTCTAGTTACTAAATTCGATGTCATCTCATAAACAAATCATAAATTTGTTTGATGCAAAAGTTTCAGAAAAGAAACAAAATTAATTTTAGAATTTGGAAATAATTTCAAATTTCTATAATTAAAAATACAATATTTTAAATTAATTTTTCCAATAATGAAAAATTAACTTCTTAAAACCAAGTTCTAATTCGTATTCAACATATACGAAATTTCAATAATCCATAGATTACAAAATTAAGTAATTTAAAATTTGTGAATTTACAATTCTTTATTTCGCAATTACAAAATTTACATTGATGAAAAAACAAAGTTCACCACTTTGTGAATATTGAATTCATTATTTTGCTATTTCGAAAATCAATTCTTTCGAAAAATTAGCAAAATTCACTTATTTCGTAAACTACAAAACTAACAAATAAAATTTGCTATTTTGCATATACAAAATATACAACTTTAGTGAATACACAGGTTTACTAAATCTACATATACAAAATTTACTTATTTCGATACCCGAAATCAAGCAATTTTGTCATATGCAAAAATTTATATTTTTACAAATACGATTTACTTATTCCGTGAAACGAAATCAAGTAATACGTCAATTATAAAATAACACAATTTATCAATTACGAATTCATATAATCCCTCAATTGCGAAGTCTTTCAGAAAAATTTCTAAAATTTTTGACATCTTAATGCCAAAATTAGTTAATTAACATCCACAATTTTAATCTGCAAATGGTTATACATAATTTAAAAGACAGTAAACACATGTTATAGTTCCATAAATCAATTTGTAGTTTTTTTTAATAACTACAACATAAACTATAAAGATTAATCATAATTTTAATAGTACATACAATAGAGATTATTACTCTAGCACAGCCAAAGAAAATTAATTGCTTAAAAGCAAACATGTTATAATCTAATGTCTTTATTATGCATTGACTTAACAAGATGTCCTTAGCAACAAATATTAATAAATATAAGTTGTAATTAAAATACTATTGTCTATCTAATCAATAGCATAATAACCATGATTTTAAAATGCAAAATTATATGATAAAATCATATATGTACTCACATAAATATTTAAAATCAATCATGTAGGGAGACATTAATCAAGTTATTTACGATTTACGAAATTTTACAATTTGTAAAATACAAAAAAAAAAAAATTTAATAGCAAATTTTTATTATCCTGATACTGAAATTCATTTCATTAATTTAATCTGTACAAGAACTACATCAAGTTCACAAAAGACCGAATTATGAAACACATAATCTTAAATTGGTCATTGCACTTTAACATAAATAAACTTATAATAAATCCATGTAAGTGATCTATATAAAGATAGTCAAAGTACTTACAAAACTTTACATGTAAACATGAATTAGTTCAAATATAAATCATATATCAACATATATAGCATGTTAGGTAATTAGATATTTTTTACTGGCATATGTATCAATCAAATTGCACAACATATAATTACAATACATACACAATTTGTAAAGGCCAATGCTAGTAAGCATATAGTCCATATATTAACAATTACATCATCATACCAATTTACTAACCATAATTGCCATAATATTACCTTGCACAACCATATATAAGCTCATACATTAAATCTTAAAATTTGAAGAGGTGTCTAACTTAAAATCAGTTTAGAAATATATGATGCAGCCATATATTTTACTAATCACATATGGCACTGTATAACATATATTTCATTGCAATCAGAGAGATTATCAGTCATGTACGGATAACTTAACATTAAAACAATTAATATTTCTGTCTTTTGCTTGGAGAAATTAACTTCCAAATAATAAATATATCAATTCATGATATGTTAAGGAGTCAAGTTAAGAAAAATTAACCATACGTAAGCCATCGCTTAGACTCTCAAGATCCTGTGAGATATTTCCACCAAAATTGATTAGTATTGTTTATACTCATTAAAATTGAGTACATCAGCTAAAACTTATTAAAATAAAATAATTAAGCAATATATAAATATTCATTTCTCAAGCTGAAAGAATCCATGAACATAATAGTTCAAATCAAGATAATAAGGCAATTAGCAGATACCAAATTATTAATACTAATTAATATTGTAAAATAATTATAGTCATAATAAAAATTATAACTTAAAGATCCAACATAGAGTTGTTAAACTGAGTTGGAAAAACTATAAAATGTAAAGCCAATCTTACCAAAAAATTATTGGTATAAGCAATCTATCTGAAAATTACATACCAGAATGTAAATGAATCATTAAATTTTGAAACCACTTATTAGTAAAGTTTCAAAACCAAAACAACAACTACATAAATACTAATATTAAATCAATTAACAAATAGATCCCAGAGTCAACAACATGGTTGCTAGCTATATCAATTCGATTCATGGAGTTTTTGATAAACACAACATCCAATTAAGGTACCAAAATTTCACCAAAAATTAGAGTAACTCTAATTTATTATCAAAAACATATATCATTTGATAAATACGAAAATTTTAATAAAATTTTCGGTATACATATGATATTATTCATGTATTCATATATGGTATCATATTTCATATAATCATTTCAATAATGATAAATGATTAAAGGCTGAGTAGATGTCTACATAGGTTATTGCAGCCATGGGAAGTCGTTTTATAGCATGAGAGAGAGACAACTCACGAGGCATAAAAAATTACCTCCACTTACAGTTTAAATATAGCTTAAAATTAAGATATCATTTTTTTTAAACAATAATTTAAAGTCATGCTTAAAGACATGAAAGAAAACATGTAACGTTTTGCTGAAAATTAAAACTCTTGAACTCTCAATTGAAACAGTAAGAAATAAGAATACGATTGAACTCTCAATTGAAACAGCAAGAAATAAGAATAAAAAAAAAACAATAGACATGAAAAAGAATTAAGCAAAACTCATATAAAACATAGAACCTGAAAGTATTGGCAAGCAAACATGAACAAAGTAATATATTAAACAAAGTATTGGCAAGCAAACATGAACAAAGTAATATATTAAACAGTATGACAAAACCACCAGCTATAAATCAATGATAAATTAAAGATGAACATGATAAACTGACGAATGAAGAAGTGTACCTGCAGACCTATTTAAACTGTGAAGTAATAGAACCAAAATTATTAGGGTTATATGCTGTCATGACTCCCTATTTATTAAAAATCTGATATGACCCCCTCCACTTGATTTTTTTACATATTATGACAAAAATGCCCTTAATAACCCCTCAGTTGGACGACTGTCCAACTCACCTCAACAGAGTTGGACATGTGTCCAACTGAAAACCAGAGGAGTATATTTAAGAGGACACATATGTCCACTCGCAGGAGCTCAGTTGGACGACTGTCCAACTGATGAAATTTTGACCGGCTAGCGACCCCACTCGCCGGAGCCGAGTTGGACACATGTCCAACTAGACTGCCCAGAATAACCCCTCAGTTGGACGTATGTCCAACTCACCTCAACAGAGTTGGACATGTGTCCAACTGAAAACCAGAGGAGTCTAGACTGCCCAGAATAACTCATCTTAACAGAGTTAGACATATGTCCAACTACGTCCAACTTAAAATCAGAGAGCTTATTTCAACAACTAAAAACAGCTTATTTCAACAGAGTTGGACGTACGTCCAACTAAAAATCAGCAAGCTTATTTCAACAGAGTTTTACTCTGTTCTACTCTGTTTCACTCCATCTTTATTTTTGATTTTCAGTAGAATTTTCAGTAGCAACCAAAGTCATCTCCTTCCTCCTCCTTGGAATCAAAGTCATCTTCCTCATCTTTATCATTTGTGGCTTTTACAGTAATGGAGGGCACTACTAAAATTGTTTTGATTAATGATTAGAACGAGTGTGACCTTCATCAAGAACCAATTAATCCATTGATACTACTCCACAATTGAAGATGTCAGATGGAAATGATCCTCTCCATAACTGAAACAAAGAAGTATTAGTTATTTACAAGTGAGATATACCATTGTCTCGTGATAATCTCAAATAAAGGCTTCAAAATTCCAACAATTTGGTAATCTATTATTGCCAACAACATTTCAGTTGCCACAGAAATAAATAGCAAGATTTCTATTAAATTTCCTAAAACCAATTTCTGAGCGAAATGATGGTGGTAGACAGATTGTTATGGTTGATGCGAATAGAGCGAGAGGACATTAATATTCTTCTATCCTGTTCTTCCACTCTTCCGCCTTCTCTTTTAGCCATGGCCGAATGAACTTGAGAAGGAAAACCAGGAGAGTTTCTCTCAGCCATGCTCATCGCCCAAGAAAGGGAGAGGTGCCACGTCTAAGAAACAGTCGAAGAAATCCAGTTTCGAAAAAGATTGAAAAGGGGCTGTCCAATTCCAGCAATTGCAAATCGAGAAGGAGAAGACGATAGAAGGGAAAAGGGTAGATGTGGAATTTTAAAAAAATATAGCAACTAGGGGTTATCATAGAATATAATTAATGAAATGGGTCTATCACAGCCTATTTCTCAAATTATTAATAATAATAAATAACTAAATAAATAAATAAAAGTTAAAAATTATTAGTAATAGTATTGGACAATTTAAGTACTAATTAATAAAAGAATTTATTATGTAAATATCAATGGTAATTAACATGTAACAACGATAGGTAAATGGAAATTAAGAAACAATAATTTGTATAACGGAGTATTTGAGAAAACCTCCACTAGTTCTAGAAAAACTGCTGTTGAAAACATAAAAATACAGAGCAGTAAAAAGAAAAAAAAAATGCTTTAGATTTAAATATAGAAACCTTTTATATAGATATTAAGTAATAATAAAGAGATAAAGAGCAGTGAAGAACTCGCATAAACAGTGTAGGAAGGTGATGTTTATATAACATATAAATAAATAAAATAAAATAATAAAGCCCAATTAGAAGTACCGATGTACAAACAGTTTTAGTTAATTAGTAAAAAAGTAATTGGAATTTATCAAACATCAAAAGAAAAACATTAGTACCAGTCGAAAAATAGGCACTAGTAGCAGTCGAAAAACAGCAAATAAAATAGTTCTAATTTTTCCAAAAAATGGGGAAAAAATTTATATTAAAATTGTATGAAATTATTATCGGATAAACAATAACTTATAATTTATAAATTATAAAAATAATAAAATTTACATAAAATATAAAACATGTTAATTACAACAAGAAAACTTAAGAAATAAGAAATTAAAAGATCGAGGCCCGTGTAATACGCTATCTTTAAAATAAAATTTTTTCCTCACATACGGATGTTTGAGATTAAAGAAAAACTATCTCCCATGATACAACTATTAATAATAGTTTATGAACACTAACAGAAACTATTCTGACGAACTGATTTGTACCTGTTCTCTATTACACTGAAGCCTAGCTCTAGATTACAAATATTTCTGGATGAGAAAGTAATTTGCTGCAAGGAAATATTTTAGAGAGAATGACATTTTTTGTTCTTACTTTTCTCTCAGCTCGGAGCCAATTTATATTCATTCAAATATGGATGTTGAAAAACAAATAAAACCGTTGTAATTAAATGCCATGAAACTGCTGTAATTAATTTTCATGAAATAAAAAATTACATGTATCAAAGACTGAATCATGCAAGGCCCATCAAATTTGGATAACATTCATGTCCATACATAGAAAGCTTTTTTTCTTTGCTATACAAGCTTACTTATTATAGGAAAGCAAATACTTTATAAAGCATTCCATGTGTTGTTGTTTTTTCCATGTGAGACAAATACAAAACATTATATTTTTTTTTTAATGAGTGAACTTTGAGACTCAATTTCTAATTTACCCCGATATCATTTTTAGCATGTAAATATACTATTTTGAAGCCCTCACGGAGGAGAACAAAAATCAATCATGATCACACACTTATATCAAGTGGGTCCCACTCAAAATGATACCTCAAAATGATATTTAACCATGGATTAAAAACCCATTTTTTTCCAACAGATTCAACTTTGAATGATGTTTTGCTGACAACACACTTAGGATTGATGCCCTACAACACAGTCACAAATTCATCCAGATTCCTGAAGCTAATTAGAGAAACTGAACAAATGCAAGAGACTTAAATCACCAATTATGACAAAAATGACGGAAAATGACTAAACGAAAAGGATACATGAACATATTCGTCCATCATTCATCTACCATAAAAGTATTACTTGGTTTTCCTAGGCCGAAATCAATTAATCATATTAAAGTACGGAAAACATTCAGAATTTTCCAATGAACTCTACATGTAACTCATCATCATTCTTTCCTCAAAAAAAAAAAAAAACTCATCATCATTCTGATGATGAAAATTTTTGTAAATCAAAGTTAACAATGCTTCAAATCAAACAAGTGCTACAATAAAGAACTTCAACATTATACCTGAAACTTCTCAACTAATTTGTGCATTACTTAAGCAGGTGTCTGTTAAGGCCTGAGACTTGATCCCAATTTGCAACACCCATACTACGGACAGAAAGCCATAGCTCAATAATAATAAAAGAAAATCAAGTGCCAAAGCATGATTAACAAATATTTCTCCACCTAATGAGATATTGCATAACATGAAAAATAGGTGGTTCTCTTACAAATCAAGTAATTTCAAGCGGTTAATAATTCTATGGAAGCCAGAAATCCCTCATACGCCAATTTCACTAGTCAGACGTTGGAAACAATAATTATGATAAAAAAACTAGGGAAAACAAAATGAGTGGAGATACTGAGATTGAAGTGATGAATGAATAATCAGGTGCACAAAGGAGCAGCCAAGTATAATGCAGTGACAATTCAAGCGTGAGATTGATGACATGACAGGTTGTTAGTTATTGGAATGAGCATGTGAAGCTGGTGCAAGTTGTTAGTTTGTTAAGCAAGGCATAGAGAGCTAGTTAGACAGATTATAATCTGGTGTAATTTGCTGTATTACTCATTGTATACACTTCAATGTCTCATGTAACTGTTGTAATGATATGAATAATATAAATAGCCATGGAAAATAATTCTACAATGTAATTTTTGACTGATTACAAAACAAACACAAGTTTAATAAGAATTCTGGGAGGTTCTTTGAAGTCTCTATTCTTCATTTCACTGCAATTTCTTTTCGTCTCAGTCTTTGTATTTGCTTTCTTTTTCATTTCAGTTTCTGCATTAGTTTTACATGGTATCAGAGCATAGTGATGTGTTAAAATGTGTACTCGCAAGTGTACGAATCACTCGTAATAAAGTGACAAGCAACTTCCAAGGTCGGTCTCTCAAGGAATTGCAGTGGTTTTAAATAACTAACTTTTAACTTAAACAGAGTTCTAATGAAAACAAAACACTAATTAAATAGAGTTCTAGTGAAACTAAAACTCTAAGTAACTAGAATCCTAACGCTAATAAAACTGTAAAAAGGTTGTTTGTTTTTGGTAACGAGAACAATCATACGACACTCAAACGAAAACAAAATCGCAATCAAACAATCAATTCAATTAAATCAAATATCAATAGAGGATGTATGGACGTTTAGCTTGGTTGACCATGTTTGCATCGAAAAGGTATGGTGAGATACATGAACGTCCTATATAAACAAAACTACCGGCTTTCCTTTTAATTACGAAACTCCTTTTGGCGGGGGTAGGTCTCTTTGTTGATTAACTAATTAACTGCCTTTGGCGGGGGTAAATTAAATAGCAATCAAATTATACGCAAGGAAAACATGCCAATCAAATTAATGCTATGACTAAGTCACTAACTTGAAGCTTTGATTAAGTGTTTCGGAATAAAGTTAAGGTGACGTTCCTATAACTAAATTCTCATATTTTTCAACTTAACTACGAACATCAAATGGGCCCATGATTATTCATAATCAAATATCTAAACATGCTCTTAATCAAAAAGTAATTTATTCATAAATCAATAAAATACACCATACACAATTCTAGCAAACATGGCAACACAAACTAAACATCCATAATTAAACTAGCCAGACATGTTCATATTAATATTCATAGACAAATAAAATATGATCATACACTTTAACAAAAAGAGAAGAAGATTTAATTCTATAACAACAAGAAAATCCTAGATCTAAATACCGCTTATGGATTTGATAGCGTTCTTCTCCGTAAGCTTTATCTTCGATCGTCGTTGGCTTCCTTGAATCCTTAGAATAGTGTCTCTCGCTTCGTTAGAGTGTGGCAACGCTCTCAAAACTGATTGAATGTAGTGTTTGGGTCGCAAAATTGTGAAAAATAAGAGTTGTGTACTAATTGGTCGAGTTCTGTTGTAAGGGGGGCTCTAAGGGGGTATTTATAGATGTAAGGGTTTACACAAATCCTGATTGCCATAGGAATAGGCGCGCCGCGGCATGCATTTTCCCCGCCGCGGCGCAACACAAATTCTGAAAATAATGTAAAAACCCGAGAGCTCCCCGCCGCGGCATGACTTTTCCTCGCCGCGGCGCGTGTTGCTTTGCTTTCCTTCACGTTTACCCCCTTACATATGTGATGGCACATTATGTAAGGCTTACATATTTGTCTCGTTTAGCCCGTAACTCGTGATTCGAGCGCCGTAGGTGTCCCGTCTTTGCGCGTTTTCATCATTTGACTCATTTGACGCTAAAAACACCTGAAATGCACTAAAATATACCCGTGACTCCGAATGGATAGATTTATGAAAATAATCGAAATAATAATCATAATAAATCTATATATCAATCAATTAAGCACAATTAATCACGAAATATTAGTGCTTTTCGAGCACTCATCACATAGGTTCTAAAAAAAATATAAACAATCAAAATAGATCAAACAGAAAGAGCAACAAGAATTGTTCAAGAAAACTCAGAAAGGGAACCAGAATTAATCACATTCCATAACCAAATTTCAACAATCAGGCTTGACAAAGATAGTTACACAGAATGGAGACAACAAATTTATAAAATTCTTAGAAGCTTTGAATTAGAAGGATTTATTCTTAGTACGTCTATGTGTCCAAGAAGACTAAATGAAGATGGAACTGTCAATGAAGGATATCATTATTGGATGAAACAAGATCAAATGATTGCTTCTTGGCTGATCAGTGCTATGGTGAAAGAATATGTTAAGAAGGTAGGTGATTGCCAAACAAGCTATCAAATGTGGAACATACTAGAAAGTTCTTTTGTGTCTCAATCAAGAGCCAAAGTAATGCAGTTTAAGGCTGAACTTTACTCAGTCAAAAAGGGAGGCATGTTGATAAGTGATTTTGTTCAAAAGTGCAAACATTGGCTTCATAATAAGTGAAGAAGATCAGGTTCTTGCTCTGTGCAGTGGGCTGGATGGAGAGTATGATCCAATAGTTGCTTCTATTCAAGAAGGTGGAATTACTGTGCAAGAACTCACTCACAAATTAATGGCTCAAGAAGGAAGATTGGAGAGAAGAAATGCAGGCGCTGCACTATTACCATTTGTGAATGTAGCCATGACCAATATGAATCTTGAATCTTCTAGTGCAAATTTGTCTCAGTCTAATCTCAGAGGTGGAAATTTTCTGAAAACAGGTAATGATCAATTTGTTCAACTTGTTGATACTCATACGCAGCCCTTGAGTTTTTCTAAGTCATTTAATGGATTTAATCTTGCTCATTCACTACTTGGGTTTAATCCTTCATCAAATCAACCATCCAACTCTGTGCAATCATCTTTTCCTTTTAATCAGAACTTTCCTCAGTATTATGATAATTGTAGAAGCAAGCCTAGAGGTAGAGGTTTTAATGTATATGGAACAAAGCCACAATTTCAAATATGTGGAAAACCTGGTCACTTTGCTGGTTCCTATTGGTTCATATTCAATCAAACATATGTTGCTGTAACTGATGCCAATAGAATCAACTCTCAGTTCCAAATGAATCAAGCACCACCTATGCAGCCCTCTATGAATTTTTCTCATAACCAATTCCAATCACTACCATTCAATAATCAGTTTCAGCAAAATTCTCAATCTTTCCATCCACAGCACCAAAATTATTCTAGAATGTTTTCAGCTAGACAGAATTCTCATAATTACGCACATGGTCGATATCCTCAATACTTTAATAACCAACCATCACTACATCAGGCTAATATTGGTTGCACTGAATTGCCTAATTCAAATACATCCCCTCATCTTTTCTTATCTGCTTCTCCAACTCAAAATCAAGCTAGCAATGTAAATCTGTCACATGCCTCTTGTAATGCTCCTCAGATAAATGCCATGTATGCATTAGCTCCCTCTTTCACTTCAGATCCCACATGGTTCACAGATTCAGGGGCATCTCATCATGTTACTTTTTACCCTACTAATCTAGCTGTCAAACACGAATTTGAAGGGTCTCAATAGCTAATTGTGGGCAGTGGAGATGGATTACAAATCGCGAGTGTTGGTATGAATTCATTTCCTGATAAATTGCATGGAAAATAGTTATATCTCAGAAACATTCTTCATGTTCCTCGAATCACTAAAAATTTACTCAATGTTTCTCAATTCACTAGAGATAATTCTGTTTATTTAGAATTTCACCCTGCATTTTGTTATGTAAAGGACAAACTCACAGGTCAGGTGCTAATCCAAGGGAAGGTTAGAAATGGACTCTATTCAATGCAATTACCGTTGAGGCGAAGTGTTACAAACTCAACTGTGTGAGTCTAGTAATTCTGTAAATAGAAAGGATCATAGGGATGATCAGTCTGTTTTTCAGTTGTGGCATAGACGTTTAGGTCATCCTAATGCTAGTATTGTCAATCAAGTACTTAAAAGTTGTCATATGCATGTTAGTTCAACAAATAATGCAACTAATGTATGCACTGCATGTCAAATAGGCAAGTGTCATCACTTACCCTTTGTTAGATCTATCAATAAAAGCTCAATTTCTCTTGAAGTAATTCACTGTGATGTGTGGGGACCTACCCCTTTATTATCTTCAAATGGTTTCTCATGGTATGTTTTGTTCACTGATGAATGCACGCGTTATTCTTGGATTTACTTCTTAAAAGAAAAATCTAGGGTTAAGCAAGCCTTTGTGTTGTTTAAAAATATGGCTGAGTTATTAACTGGGCATAAGATAAAGGTTCTTCAATCTGATGGAGGAGGTGAGTTTGAATCACTTCGATAGTTGCTTCATAGCTATGGTATTCAGAGATAGATTTCCTGCCCTCACACTGCCCAACAAAATGGGCTTGCTGAAAGGAAACATTGTCATATCACAGAATTGGGGCTAGCACTGTTAGCTCAGAGCTCAATGCCATTGAAGTATTGGGATGGGACTTTTTATTCAGCTGTATATCTCATTAATAGGTTACCAACACCTATCCTGCACTCTATAAGCCCAATGGAGGCTCTCACTTCAATCAAGCCTAACTATATGATTCTCAAGGTATTTGGGTGTAGGTGTTTTCCTCATATGGTACCCTACCATGATCACAAATTTAGTTTCAAAACTGAACCACGCACATTTCTTGGGTATAGTCATGAGCACAAAGGGTATAAATGTCTCTCTTCCTCTGGCAAGCTTATCATTTCTAGAAATGTTGTTTTTGATGAACATAAATTCCCTTTTGTTGATACTGGTGTCAAGTCTGATATGTTTGAGTGTGTTCAGCGTAGGACTATGCTACCTGTTATAACCAAAGTTCCTTTATCAATAGATATACCTCCTGATTCAAATTCTATGTCATCACCAGAGTCCAGTTCATTGGATCTTATACCTTTCATTATGGGCGCTCATGAAAACTCCTAAGTCAGCACATCCACTACACCAATCTTTGATCATGAGGTGCACTGTGATTCTAGTGGAACTACTAAGCCTGCAGAATTTCTACAAACATTTCAACCTGATACTAAGATTGAAGAAGTTGTACATATCTCTGACTCAACATTAAATACTCAATTTGCATTCAATACACATCCTATGGTCACTAGACTCAAGGTTGGGATAAGAAAACCAAAGGCTTTGTCTGCTGCTATGAAAATTTCAGTACCTAGAACTGTATGTGAAGCACTAAAGGATTCTAGTTGGTATAAGGCAATGAAGTGTGAATATGATGCTCTTGTAAACAACAAAACATGGATTCTGGTGCCTCCTTCTCCAGGGAGGAAGATCATTGCCAATAAGTGGCTCTTTAGAGTCAAGGAGTTATCTAATGGTGAGTTGGAAAAATTAAAAGCACGCGTGGTTGCTAAGGGATTTCTACAAGTTCCTGGTTTTGACTATCTTGAAACATTCAGTCCAGTGGTCAAATGTGGGACTGTTCGAGTGATGTTAATAGTGGCTGTGACTCTAAAATGGACTATACGGCAACTAGACATTAATAATGCCTTTTTGAATGGCACCATCATAGAAGAAGTGTATATGCAACAAGTTCCTGGTTTTGTTGACAAAACTCATCCTAACTATGTCTGCAAACTTCAAAAATCTCTGTATGGGCTAAAACAGGCGCCTAGAGCCTGGTTTAATACTCTTAGTTCTGCCTTAATCAATTTTGGTTTTAAGAAATCTCAAGCTGATGACTCAATGTTTTATTTGATTAATGCTCATTACAGAACCTATGTGTTGATATACATTGATGACATTATCATTACCGGATCCCATGATGATAAGATAGCTGAGTTTATCACAATGCTCAATGATAAATTTGCTTTGAAGGATATGGGTGATCTTCATTTCTTTTTGGGTATAGAGGTGGTCAAATTAACTAATGGTTCATTGCTTTTAAAGCAATCAAAATACATTGACAACCTTCTTGTTAAAGCCAAACTGCGTGATCTCAAACTAGCAGACACACCTATGTCCACCTTTACTCAATTGTCCAATTTTGGTGATGACTTATTTCACAATCCTAGTCTTTACAGAAGTGTTGTAGGTGCTTTACAGTATGCACCCTTACTCACCCTGATATTAGCTTTGCAGTAAACAAAGTAAGTCAATTTATGGCTTTCCCTCTTACCTCTCACTGGCTTGCTACAAAGAGAATTTTGCGTTATTTGACTGGTATTACAGATTTTGGTTTAGAGTTCAAAACGTCAGTCAAATTGGCCATCTCTGGTTTTACTGATGCTGACTGGGCATCTTGTATTGACACAAGGCGTTCTACATCAGGCATATGTATATTTGTGGGTGCTAACCCTATATTATGGTCGGCTAAGAAATAACCAACGGTGTCTTGCTCGAGCACTGAGGCGGAATATTGATGTCTTGCTAGTGCTACAGCTGAGGTTACATGGGTGCAATCACTTCTTCACAACATTCAACTTGAATGTTCAGATAAACCTGTGCTTTGGTGTGATAATACTAGTGCTATAGCTCTTACAACTAATCCCATTCTACACTCTCGCACTAAGCACTTTGCAATTGATTATCATTTTATAAGTGAAAAGGTACTTGCCAATAAACTCACTGTTCAGTTTGTTCCTTCATTTGATCAGAAGGCAAATATTCTTACTAAGACTTTATCAACTGCACATTTCATGTCTCTACGGTGCAAACTCAGTGTTACTAGCATCCCACTAAGTTTAAGGGAGGATATGAGTGGAGATACTGAGATTGAAGTGATGAATGAATAATCAGGTGCACAAAGGAGCAGCCAAGTATAGTGTAGTGACAATTCAAGCGTGAGATTGATGACATGGCAGACTGTTAGTTACTGGAATGAGGACGTGAAGCTGGTGCAGGTTGTTAGTATGTTAAGCAAGGCATAGAGAGTTAGTTAGACAGATTATAATCTGGTGTAATCTGCTGTATTACTCATTGTATACACTTCAATGTCTCATGTAACTGTTGTAATGATATGAGTAATGTAAATAGCCATGGAAAATAATTCTACGATGTAATTTTTGATTGATCACAAAACAAACACAAGTTTAATAAGAATTCTGGGAGGTTCTTCGAAGTTTATGTTCTTCATTTCATTGCAATTTCTTTTCATCTCAATCTCTGTATTTGCTTTCTTTTTCATTTCAGTTTCTGCATTAGTTTTACATACAACACAAATAGTACCCTTTTCTCTAACTCATATTTTATTTATTAAATAAATGTCAAATCCATCTAAAGCTATTTAATTCGTTAAATGTTTTACTCTATCAAACTGAACCTTGCTCAATATTATTTGAAATACTATTTTTATTGTTATAAGTTTTAGAGGTGTTTGTAATTTTACAAAACACAATAGGGAAAAAATCTAAGAAAAATACTCATTAAGATATGAGAATACAACAAAAGTAGCACTTTACGTCCAACTTATATTTTTACTACTAAAAAAAGATAAAAATGATCATTTTACCTTGAACGTCGTCCAATTGAATATCGTTAAATTAAACTCCAGTCATTTAATTATGTTCAATGTTAAACTCTCCAATTGAACCATGCTCAATATTATTGAGAACTATTTTTATTGTTGTAAGGTTTAAAAGTGTTATTTTATGTAATTTTTTAAAACACAACAGGGAAAAAGCCTAAGAAAAATACTCATTAAGATATGCAACAAATGAAGTGTTGCAGGGGATCTTTGTGATAATTTCCAACTCGAAATGAACTTAGAATTGGAATCAAAGCTAGTAAGCTCAATCTCTTTATATTAGAACTAAGCTTCAAAGAAGCGATTACAAAAGAGAAGAATTCAACGACTGACACGAAAATAGATCAGGACCATTAACTATATAGCCATGCTAGCAAGCTAAGACGTAAACAAGACCATTAAAGAAGATGTCGTTTTGCAACCCAGCCTACTAGATTGGCTCAGCACAACAAAATATCCCAACTTATTTACTGAACGACATAACTTGAAACATAAACGACATAGTAATAAGACAAACGACAATTGATGCGAACATCGAAGGACTAGCCTTAAAATCCCATGAAGAACCAAACAACTTAAACCCAAAAGGTCATAGCCTTGAAATCCAATAACAAATTAAAAATTCAACACCTATAGAGCTAGAAACAGATGGTGTAATTGATTGAAGCGCCATAAGGTTTTCCAAGCATTGATAAGCTCTTGGACGCTACAAGGTTGCAAAACTTGATAAGTTCAAGAATTCAATGAAGAACCAAGAGAGAAATAAGTACCTCACAATAACTTTTATTGGTAGTTTATGTCTTCAATTATTAGAATCAAGGGCGGAGTTAGAAAAAAAAAATTTGGAAGGGCTGAAATTTAAATTTTTGTATACAAAGTAAAAAATTAGTAGGAGTTACAATAGACGATACTCAATCCAATACTGAATTTTTCAAGTCATATTATAATAGAGATATAGAGTTAGCATTCAAAAAAAATATAAAGTTAACACATTATAATTAACTTATAAAGAAAATTAAACAAAAATATCACAAGTTAATAAGTGTTAGCATCATTCATGAATAAAATAAATTTTTTAACTAAAAAATCTAGGTAAATAAATATATGATTTAAAATGTAAAAAGTAAAATATGATTTAAAATTTTAAGCTTGAGACTATATTTAAAAATATAAGACTAACTAATAATAATGAAAATAAAAAAATTTATATAAAAAAATGCAAATAAATTCTAAAAAATTATTAAAATAAAATGTCAAATAATATAATATTAAATAAAGTTAACATTTTGGTTAAAATAAAATATGATAAACATAAGCTGAAAGCTTTAATATGAAGCTTATTATATACTTATTTTTTTAATTTTAATTTTATAATGTTGAGTTTAAAGTTAAATATTTAAACTTTTTTTGAATTATCACATTTAATTTTTTTTTACATAATGTATGACTACAATTTTATTTCTGTTACTAATAGTTACCAAATACATAAAAAAAAATAGATATTTAACTACTTTATTTACAATTCATATCATTTTTATCCACGTAATTGTTAAATATTATTAATATATACTAATATATGTACATAAAAATTATATACAATATATTATTATAAATAAAATATTTATTTATTGTTAAAAATATACATGTAATTAATTTTTGTAAAAAAATTAGTCAAGACTGCAGCCCTATTTAGCCCCTGTGATGCTCCGCTCCTGATTAAAATAAATTCAGCCCTTTTGATTTACATAGGCCATAAAATAATCCCTAAACAATACTCTTAAAAAAAATAACTTAGAGTAATTAAAATATTATTGTTGAAAATAAAGTCCCAAAGTCAGAGTGCCGCCCAAGCTAACCTCAAGAAGGAAAGTAACTTGCTTGCAAGAATAAGGAATACAATCTACCCAGATTTGTTTTTCAAAAGGAAAGTCTTTTGTTGCATGAAATCTGTCCATAATTCTTCTTGTAAAGGAAAGTCTTTTTTCTTGTACAACACATCAAGCAAATGGGGTAAGAGACTAAAATAACATGTTTTTGATGAAATTTGTCAAATGGATAAAAATAGCAGGTTTTTGGTAAAAAACAGTGAATTTTAATTTCTGTGTTCATACTAACTTTATCAAAATATCCTTTGTTTAGTTATGTTTGTTTTAAAAGTCTATAAACTTTACAAATTTTTCTAGAAATTCTGTAAGATTTACAAAATATTTTTTTTTTAATATTTGCAAAGTATTGTTAAATTTGCTTGATTCTTATGTACATTTTTCTTATTTTATCCAAGTTTATGGCTCTGATACTAATTATTGTACCCAGTGTTCAAATTTAGAATTTAGACAGAATTAACTTTAAATTTATATTTTCAATAAATGTCTCTAAAAATTGTATTATTTTAAGGAATAAATTTACTTTATATATATATTCTAAATAATTACAATCTTGATAATGATATTCATTGTGTAAATTACATTGTTCAATTCCTGATTATAAAAGTTGTTCTTTAAAATATTGGATTTTTCTTTGGTTTATTAAATCTATTAATTCTAATCTTGTTATAAGTTTCTGAATATTAACTCTCATTATATTTGGTTCACTTTTATCTCCTTATATATTCTTTAAATAAGCAAAATTCAAAGATTAAGTTATCAAATTCTGTGTCATTTTCTCGAACAAAAATAGCATAAAATAATTTTTTAAAATTATTCATACAGGGTGATCTATTAAATATAAAATACTAGAAATATAATCAGTATAAAAATCTAAAATAGTATCAAATTTTTTGAAATTTTCTAAACAGATTTCATAATATTCACGATCAAAATATTGCTTTAAATTTTTCATAAATTTTTTTTCAAAGAATTCTATATTGATCATGATTTTCTTTTTAAAAATAAGCCATAAACAAATATTTAAGCATTCAAGATCCTTAATTGGCATAAGGTTATAATTAGCATACCTGAATTTGATGGGTCCACCACGGTCTTCCCTTCTTCTATTTGTCTCCTTTTATTACACCTAATATATCTCAGCTTGCTTCAATCTTCAAAACCCACATGGTTATAGAGAAGCCTTTACATCTGTACATATTTATGGTGTACAAAATTTAACTTACAGAAAAATGAGAAAAAAGTGATTTTACTCCATTTTATTCATGATATGATAACTATTACAGCCTAAGGTCAACTAAGAATCTTGAAAGGATTCTTAGCTGCTCATTACTTGAAAATACATGACTTCTAAATTACAAATAACTTAAGATTGCTAAAAATTTTTAGTGTATGCTCTCTAGAGGTGTTGGTGTGTCCCCTAAAGTGAAGATAAGAGTTACTTTTATAGCAGAAGGGATCTCTATTACAATAATTTCACTACTTTTACTATTCTTTGGCATATGCTACCTGCTGATATAAGTTCTACATCTTTACTTCTGTTTGTTGCTTTTCTGCCAATAGGCCTTCTTTACTATTCTTCATCTATTTCTGCCGACAGCTTTGATGATATAGGTGATGACGTTTCTTCGTCTTCTTTATCTCTTATGCAGTAAAGACATTTATGATATGTGGTAACCTTTTTGGCATAGAAACAAAATTTTTTTCTTATTTCTTGACTGGCTTCTAAATTGTTGGAGTTAAAATTGACTTCAAATTTACTGATCTTCTCACCATCTTCTTCAATGATAGCCATATTTCTATGAGAAATGATGATTACCTTATTGGTGGAATAATTTATTTTGATTTCAGTAGAGTTGTCAATATTCCTAATTTCATAGTAAATTTGACTTAACATTTGACCTATAGATATACAAAATTTCTCTGTATTAAATTCATTTTCTGGCAATGCCTTTGGCTTGGGCACTTCTCTGCTTGTATTGACAACACCTATTTTGATAAAATGATAAAGACTGATACAACCCTCATCATTTCAATACATTAAAAAACTAAAGAATTTAAGATAAACGGGCTTATCACCTGCCTAATCTTCTTTCTAAATTTTTTTTATGGCTTTTTAAAGTTTTCAAGAAAATAATTTAATTAGCTTAAATTAATCCCTGGATAAAGGTTCTCAATTAATCTTGAATGGTATGCTCTATATACGAAGATAGGATTTGCTCCTTCAAGGATGTTAAATTTGCTTCCAACTGGATAATCTTTTTCTACAGTTTAGAACTTCATATCTTCTATGTGTTATTTGGGTAGACTTTCTAGCCAAATTGTATAGATTTAACCATTGAACTTTGCTAAGGTTTCTATATTGATCTTTTTCTTCTTCAAATTCTGAAATTTGTTTGAAAGATGTTTCTCTAAATAAAAGTAGTGGTCTAACCACTTTTCCTAAGGTTCTTAACCTGCTGGTTGAAGCTAGCTGTTGTTGTAATGCTGTGGAATAATTCTTTACAACTTATTCTGGATTTATAAGCTTTGGTGTCTTATAGTTGGCATAGCTTCCTTTAGCTTCTATCCTTTTGGTGAAAGCTCTATGAGTTACTCCACTAATTCCTATTATTGCTCTACTTGCCTATGTCCAATTATTATAAATTTTAGGGTTTGGTCTATTGTAGACTACATAAAACTTCTTTTGTTATGCTTTTTTAGCTTCATCAGCCTAATTAAGTTTTTCTTTTCCTTTATTAGAAGTTTTTCCTTCTTTTGAACCATTAGGTCCTTCCATTTTGATATGAACTTTTTCCTCAAAAGTCTTTTTAGAAATTTTAGGTTCTGAGAATTATTTTGAGTAATTAAGTTCTTCTTTATATTATCTGTCTCCATTAGAGCTTTCTCAAAATTTTAAAGTGCAAGTTGTTCCTCAAGGATTTTTATCTCCTTTTCTTTTATCTTGATCTTAAGATCAATCTGCTTTATTCCTACGATCATAAAATTAGTTAATGGTGCTAATTCTCTGGTTAAAGCATCTGCTAAACTATTTTTTGTTTTTGGTAAATGTTCTATATCAAACTTATAATAGTTGAACCATTGTTACCATCTGATGAATCTTCCTTACTTATAGTCTTTTGCAATATTAGTTCTTAAAAAATGTTCAAAATTTTTATTATCAGTTATAACTATAAACCTTGAACTTATAACATATATTACAAATTTTTTAATAACCTTTTTACAGCTATATATTCTTTTTCATTAATATAATTTAACTCAAGGCCTTGAAAAGATCATGAAGTAAATCTACAAAGATATTCATCTTTGTCATCAACCTTCGCTTTTAATACTGCTCCCTAATATTCATGGGAGGTGTATGTTTCTATTATCATTTTATCATTTGGTCCTGGATGATATAAGACTAGTAAATCTTTTACTTGTACTTTTACATTTTTCATATATTGAGTGTCTTCGTCAGTCCATTGCTAAACTTAATCTTTTTTGAGTTTTGTTTGTAATGATTTTCTCATTTCTGCTAACTTTTTTATATAAACTTTTACATATGTTAAACATCCTAAAAATCTTTGTAGTTGATTTTTATCTTTAATTATACTAGAAAAACTTTGTATATTGTTTATATTGTTTACAAACTTTGTATATGGAGTTATAGGTGATGCTTTTAATTTTTAATTTCTAAACCTAAATATTTTAGTTTTTGTTGGGCTATTACTACTTTTTTTTTTCCAGATAATACTATCCCTACTTTTCTACATTCTTGTAAAATATTGACAATGTCTAAGTAATGCCTTTGTAAATTATCACTGAATATCAGTATATCATCTATATAAATACAATAAAAGTTATGAACTTTTTTAAACACATTATCCATATATCTTTGAAAAATTTCTAGTGCTTGTTTTAAACCAAATGGAAAAACCTTCAATTGGAATTGCCCTTGTAGACAACTAAAAGTTGTTAATTTTTGTGATTCTTTATCAAATCTTATTTGTTAAAATTCACTTTTACAATCAAAACTTGAAAAACACGTTTTTTCCTTAATTAGTGACAAACGTTTTTTTTTCTTTGGAATAAAATAACCATCATTAATAGTTTCTTTATTTAAGACTTTAAAATTTATGACTTATTTTTTTGCTCTACATTTTTTAGCTTCTTTTTCTACTAAAAAGGCTGGACTTGAATGGGGTAAATTACTGGGAATAATTACATTTAATTCCAAAAGTTCTTGAATTTGTTTTTCAAATTCTTCTCTATATTCTAGAGTATAAATCATAGGTTTTACTCTAATGACTTTTAAGGGGTCTTTCAATTTTATAGTTGTCATTTCATTTAACTTATTAATATTTGAGTCTAAAGGATTCTCTGAACATACTTTTCTTAATAATGTTCTTACTCCTATTAGGGCTTTATCTTCTTGAATTTTATTTAGGAAGGGATTTTGATTAACCTTTATATCTAAATAAATATTTTTTAAATATGGTTTTTGTTGCTCTATATTCTCACCATATTTTCGCTTTTTTTGATGGGACATAAAAGTGGGTAATGAAATAGTTTTTTCTTATTTTTGATACATATATAGTTTCACCTTCTAGGGTTATCAAACTTATTCTAAGTATTGAGTAAAAGGTTGCTATAAATTTAAAGAGTTATTTCCTAGTAAAATATCAACGCTAGTTTCTTGTTGATATATTGTGGGTAGATGAAAGATTTCTCCTCCTATCAGTATATCTGTATCTTTTAAGACTTTATTAAGATTTATTGTAGTATTTTTTGCTATTCTAACTATTAGTTCTCTTAGTGACTGTTTCCAATATTCTTCTGAAAATACAAATTTATTAGTTACATACATACTTATATCCGTGTCAATATATGCATGTAAATGATAATTATTATATCATTTAAATTTTAATCATATTTTTATATAGGTGTTGTTTGGATTTGTTATACTTAATAACTTATTCATTATTCAAAATCAAATTTTGAATCAGAGTCAGATGTTTTTGAATCTATTATTTCTTCTTTAATTTCTTCTAATAAATAAATACTGCACATATGATTTATGTCAGATTCTTCTATAGGTTCTAATTCCATCATAAAAGCTTCCTTTAAGATTTTTGCCTTTTGTGAAAATTCTCTTTTGAATTCTTTTTTATGTTGTAGTCTATTAGGATATTCGTTTGCGTAATGACCTTCCTCATTACATATCCAACATCTACATTTTTTCTTTCTAGATGGATAATAATTTTTTCTTTTCTGGTATATTAAATTTTCTTCTTCTAAAATATCTTTGTTTATAAGGTTATCTGTTATACTTTCTTTTATATTTTTGAAAATTTTGTTTTCTAAATTTATATCTTCTGAATTTTTTATACTTTTTATGCTTCTTATATTTATTATAAGGTTTTATATTGCATCTATATTTTTCTTGCATTCTAAAATCTTTAATATCACAACAAATTTTATCATTACTTCTTATTTGTTTATATTCTTTCTTTTCTTGACATTTTAGAATTATCTAGTTCTTAAGGCTTCTAATTCTACCTCTGTCATTGTTTTATGTAGTGTTCTAAGTAATTTTTGAAAAAAAATTTCTCTATAAGTTTCTTGCATAGAGGGTAGTAGTTTGTGATAGTACATTTTGTATTCATAGATAAATGAGCTAGATGCCATTTGGCTTCATTTATTTCGTTTTCACTAGATTCAGTGATACGTCTACCTTTATCTTCTCCAATGAATTCTTTATATATTTCATTCACTAATGTTTCTAAATATTCTCTACCTATAGATGCATTTCTTATCATCAATAAGTGTTGTCTTTCTGTTAGATTTGTAAACTAAACTTTTATATTTTATATCATTTTGTGAGCTACTAATACTTTATGAGTGGAACGATTTGTTTGTGTGGTTGTAGAAGTTTGTATGATTACACTCATTCCACTAGCCCATTCATCCAAGATTTTTATTCTATCTCTTATACAATCTAGGTCTAAAATATCAAATTTGTAGCTTTTATGTGGTCTAAATTCTGGTGGAGTACATCTCCTAGTTCCCCAATGTAAACTTTCTTCCATTTTAGGTGGATGTCTTCTTCTATTTAAAGGTTTAGTTTTTTTTTTTTTGTCTTTGTTTGTATCTTTCTTTCCTATGTGGGTAAGATGTTTCTCCTCTTTCTGGTTTTGGTGGATTTGGTGTTCTTGGGGCTGCTAATACTGGTTCTATATGTATTTTTAGATTTATATTTTTTTCTCCATATTCACTTTCACTAATTATGGTCATATCATCTTCTTCTTTATTAGTACAAATTTTTTTCTTCATAATATTTTTTCAATTCTTTATTTGTTAAAGTTAAAAGACTAATTAATTTTCCTATATCCTTATTTTTAGGATTCATGAATTGTTCTTCTAATTTTCTTATGTATTCCATTATATTGGGATTATTTCTTTTACTTTGGAAATCTTTTCATCTTTTCGTTTATCATTTTTAGGTATCAATGCGTCAGATCTCCTAAGAGGTTCTTCTTTTGATCATTTTAAATGATCAAATTTTAATTCAGTAGTTTTTGGTATATTATTAACATCTTTTCTTAATTTTATTATTTCGTTATGTATATCTAATTATTTTTTAGTATGATTATGTTCTATTATTTCTTCAAGGATTTCTTTTTGTGTATCATTTATCTTCTGTAAATATTTGGTATTTGATTCACATGTTACATCTACTTCTTTGACTAAAAGAATTAAAGCTTTCATTATGGTTTTTATATTTCCATTTCCTTCTAACTTTATTTCTTGTAATTTTGATTTTAACATTCTTTAATCTCCTATTACTTCATGTATTAATAAATTTTTCAATTTCTCTAATCTCATATTTTAATTCTTTTATCTCTTCTTATTTTTTCTATTCAGGTTTACTTACCTTTGCATTATCTTCAATAAATTTTATTCTGAAAATGTTACTTTTTTTACCTGGTATAAGAGGGTTTTCTTTGATATCTAATTTTCATTCTTCTGGTATTTCAAAATCTGTTATTACTTCTGGTTTTATTACTTTCCCTATGTTTTGAAAAAAAAATTCTATTTCTATAAACTTATTATGTCCATATATTGAACTGTTATGACTATTGGTTAATGAATATCCTACTATGTAATATATTGAAAATCGATGATTTTCTTCTTTCATTAAATTTCCTCTCTCAAATTCATATGCTAAATGTAATACTTGATTTAGATTTTTATTATTTATGCTAACAACAAATCTAGGGTCTATTATGGATATTAATTTCTGATATCCTAAATTTTCATGAATTATTCCTAACAAAGCATCTCTTCTATTTATTATCTAATAATGCCAATTTTATGTGTGTATTAATCATTTATCTGAAGTGTACTTTAATTAAAATTTGTATTCCTTCAAGGTTGATATATCATATTTTTTCTTTATCTTTTTGTGAAATTTTTGATAATTTGTCAATAATTGTTTCTTTATCAATCAATAGTATGTTAAATCTTCTCTTTACATCTATTATGGTTATAATCATTTATTTATTACTTATACCATAATATATTTTTTCTGGAAAATATTTTTCATATTTTAGAAAAAGATGTTTCTTTAAATCCATTGACTTCTTTAAGATTTAACTTTAATTTTTGAATTTCTTCAAATTTTCTTTTACTAAAAATCATTTCTTGGGAACAACATTCTAAAATATCTTATGTCTCTATTTTCATTATCTCTTGATTTTTTATTTGATTTTCTATAATTTTTGCCATTTTTATGTAAATTATAAATTTTTAATGATTGTTTGTACGGCTTACAGAATATGATAAAATTTTTTGTACAATTATGTAAAATTTTGTGATAATATTATAAATTATTTTATTGAAAACAAAGTTGTTTACTGATTTCTGTCTATATTGCTTTGGGCCTTAATATTCCTTTATTACCAAGCAAATGACTTTACTATCATTTTTAGCCCAAATGATTTGTAGAACATGCCCAAGACTATCCCAATGTGGATCACTAACAGCCCACCAAATAGCCCATGAAATGCTCCACAACCCAAATGCAACATGCAATGAATCTTTTGCAAGCTGCCTACTAGTCTAGCTCAACACAACAAAAGAAGCCAACTTATTTACTAAACCACATAACTTGAAACATAAACGACATAGTAATAAGACAAACGACAATGAATCAAAAGCTAAACAATTATGCTCCTACATCAAAGCCCCACTCTTAGAAAGATTAAACCTTGAATCTTCATAGAATGCATAAGCCATTTTGTCTAGAAGATTGTACTGATAAGGATGAACCATTTGAAGATTGATAAAAGCCTTTGAAGTCTTTTTTCAACCACTTGAAAGTTTATTCATTGAAGACCCATCTACATTAATCACAAAGCCCAATAATAGCAACTCATAAATAAGGACATAATATTACTTATGGTCTTCGATGTTACATGGACTCATCTACATATATTGGATACGCATATGCATTTGACCGTCAAACTCGTAAGTTTTAAAATTTTAGGACACTTAGACACATATAATAAATGTCCAATTTTTGAACACAAATACTTAGACAAAGACAAATTATTATATAAATTTTGTTTAGTATGTATTATATTTGTAAAAATACAAAATTTATATTAATTTTAATTATAATGGATAGATTTTTTTTTTTTTAAATTTTTTATCATATTTATTTTGAGTGAATTTTCGTTTCTAATATTAAATATAAATAAAGTTGATAAATATTTAAAAAGTCCTCTCAATTTTTAAGCCCAATTAAAAAGACAAGGCTCAAATTAAATTAAGCCCAAAGTCCAAACCACATGAGTTAAGTAATGATGCCCTAATTTTTAAAACACATTTAGAGTTGTCCCTCTCCTTCTTTCCTTCTTCTCCAGTGTGTTTCATCTTTTGTTTTTCTTCCCTGCATGTCCAGTAGTCATCTTGCTAGTCCGATGAAGATCCCACACCCGTATCCGTGTCATGTCGTACAACACGAGTGTAGTGGCCTAAAGTGGAGAGTCCAAGTAGCATAGGTGGTCTCATAGAGTGTCAAATATTGGCTTCAAGCAATGTAACAATTGAACTGTAGAACTCTCATTAGAAATTATTATTTTATCATACAAAACAAATTCAACATGAAATATGCATTCCTTTGACTGAGTAAATTGCATCAGAAACATAGCATCCATAAGGACTAACCACTTGAAAATTGTTGAAAACTTGAAGGATGGAGCAAGCTCAATTTACACCACTTGTTTTCACATTCTGCAGATTTTGAGAAACATACACCACAACCCCTTTGAACACATTTTCCTTCTGTTGCTTGTAAGCATTGGCCTTGTATTCTACATTGGCATCCAATAGTTGAAACTTCATTTCAATAATATTGTACACTATGTTATTGCAAGTGACTTGACACACCAACTTCAACCTACATGCTACATAATTTGCAAAACTTGATATTGAACCCACAAGTGAGATGTGATTTTCATTGGTTGAGCCCTGGACATCAATGCAAACTAGAAGTCTAGAACAACATAGAAATCAACTAGAAGTTTTTTTAAATGTTTCAAGCATCCTCCCATTGTATATATAATTCCATGTTCTCCTCTCATGCTATTTTTGATCCAACCAAAGAGATGCATGCCCTTTCAACTTAAATGCTACCAATGCAACTTGTTTGTGTTCTAGAACACCCGTACACTCAAAAAATTCTTCAACAATTTGCAAGCAATCAAGAAATTTCTCAGAGTGAAATGACTAGCAAAATGAGGAAATTCAACTTCATTCTTTGACCAGAATGTTTATAAGTTTTAGCACAGTGATTTTTACGAGCATATCTTGGCTCCTAGATCGACTAGGCGTTTAGTCCTTCAAACATTTTCAAAGCAACAGGTACAATCCATGTAATGAGGTTCCATTTGAATAAGATAGTTTATCGCGATTTGGGTAAAGAAAAAATGTTTGTCCTTGCTGTTCATCATTAAACATAGGCGAAGCTATAATTGGTTTTCCCTTCCCAAGGGTATGTTCGAGCTCTGTAAGTGGTTGATTAACGTTCGAAATCCACCAGAGATTAACCTTTCACTTGCTCGTCCATCGCTTTTCAAACTATGCTGAAATTTTGTGAGTCTTTGGCTCAATTGTAGTAGAGAATGACAAATGTATCGCAACACTTCATCAATTCGATTTTCAACTTGTTTCTTTGAATATTTCTTTGCAGCAATAAACTCCTTCAAATTGTAAACATGGTCAGCGATCTGTCAACTACCAAAATTTGCTTCTTTGAAGCACGAAACTCCTTTGAATTGTGAACGTGGTCAGTGATTTGCCAACCTTTGTTTTGATACCAATTAGACGCAAGAGGTTTTTGTGATTATTTCTAAGCTCAAAATGAACTGAAAATTGGAATTGAAGCTCGTCGGCTCGATCCCTTTGTATTAGAACTAAGCTTCAAATAAGCGATTACAAAAGAGAAGAATTCAAAAACTAACATGAAAATAGATCAGGACCCCTAACTATATAGCTATGCTAGCAAAGTTAAAACGTAAACAATATCAATAAAGAAGTTGTGTTTTGCAACCCTTCCTACTAGACTAGCTCAGAACAACAAAATAGCCCAACTTATATACTAACCGACATAACTTGAAACATAAATGACATAGTAATAAGACAAACGACAATGAACCAGAAGTTAAAACAATTATGCTCCTGCATCACGAAGCTTAGCATAAACAATCTAAGAACTGCATACACTTAATAAAAGTATTGACATGTAGATTGTAGAGATGGTGTGCCAACTGCCAACAAATATAAAGACCACACCACCTCAACATACTACCAAATTTTAATTCCGTCTTCTGGTTCACGCCACACACTAAATGGCCTATACAGTAAAGCTAATACTATTAACCCAAAAACATAATAACTCCAGTGGACAAACAGTTTACAATTGACATCTCAAGGAGTTTAAACTAAGGCAATTGAGATAATGAATACAACTTCCTGTCATGGAACAAACGTCTTTCTAGTGTTGGAAAACTCTGCATTGTTAAAGAATCTTTGAAAATATTAGGAGAAACTTTGATGCCTCTTGCACAGTTAAAAAAGAATCAGGGTTTATCCTCAATGGTTGATGAAAAAAGAACTTAAAAATTACGAAAATTTTCTTTTCTGCGATTCCAAAAGTACCATTTTCCATGGCTATAGGAAACAGAATAAAGAAACGCTTTGTTTTGGTTAATGTACGAGGACACATCAATCAAAAGAGCAATTCCAGAGTGAATCAATGAACATCAAGGGGGATTAAATATAGCCTCATACAACCTACAGGAAAGGGGGGAAAAGGAGACAAAATTGTTCTAGAATAGCCCCCACTGGCTCTCAATATCAAGACTTAGGTTATTTCCATTCTAACAAGTAAATAAGGTTTATCATTCCTATATAACCGTTTTTTGGCCCCTCTAATATCAAATTTCCTTTATGAAGAGATCCAAACACATCATCACCTCCTTCCGAACTTATATTTACTACATCAAGTCAATGACATAAAATTCAATTGAAATTAATTTACATAGAGACTCAATTAGGAATCCATCAAAAACGACAATAAGAGGCTTAGTCATGCTATGTTTTAGACAATCAAAAGAATAACTGAACAGGAAAAAAAAAACGCGGAACAATACTTAAATACATTTATTGGATTCAATTACTTAGATTCAAACATAATATACATCTAGAATTAGAAAAGGAAAAAAAAAAGAACTTGCATAATATGATACAAAACTAAAAACTTGAGAACTTACATTAAGTGCCTACGAAACCCTCAGAATAGGCATTTCTAATTAAACCACAATTGTTTAATCTCTTCTTCCGCAGTGGCCAACGAGCTATCAGCTGAGCTTCGGACGCTGGTCCGGCAAATCGGACAAGAGGGTACCTTCATCAACCAATTATCCACACATCTCCTATGAAACAAGTGATTACAACCGACGAGTCTTCTACACCACTGAGCTTCTCTAAACTCATCCAAACAAACAACGCATTCGCTTTGAGACGATGATTGGCTTTCGGCTTGGATCGCCCCTTTCGAAAACCGGAACTGGGGAAACTTCCTTAGGTCACGATGAGAGAGCCTGTCTGAGGAATTGGGTAATTGGAACGATCGGTTAAGGCGACGACGGTGGATGGCACCTCCGGCGAGGCAAAGGAGGAGGATTGCGGCGACTCCGAGAAAGAGGAAGAAGAGAGAAGTTATGAAGGTCATAATTAAGGCCTTGAGGATCAAAGATAGAACCTTTGGATTAGGTTTTGGTAGAGGAGAATGGAAGTTACGGTCATGGCTTTGGTCACGGAGGCTGGGATTCGGAGGCATGTTGATGGGCGTTGGCGTTGGCGTTGGCGTTGGCGTGGGCGTGGGCGTGGGCGTTGTGCTGGGAGAAAAAAGAAAGAGATAAAAAGTGATAGAGATGGACGTGGGGCCCTTGGCTATTGGGCTTTGCTTTTATGTAGTTATCATGTTTTTTTTTTTTTTTTAAATCTCTCTCTCACAAGTTACAACAGAGTCGTAGGTAGTTTTTATTTTGATCAGACTAAACCGAATTAGTTGAAATAATAGAAAATTAACTCAAAAAAGAAAAATATATAATTAAATATTTTGAATTGGGTGCTGAGGTTTGGATAATTTTAGTAAGATGATTAATAGTTTTATTTGAACTGTTGCTTTCTTTCTTTTTTTACTAAGGTTAGGTTACGGTTATAAATTGTATATTCTATTGATTAAAAATGTTTTAAAACATAACAAAAATATTACTATTAAAATTTTTAATAATAAAAATAGCACTCATTATGTTTAAATCATTTATTTTTTATAATTAAAAAATAATTATTATATCATTTTTCTTTAAACGTTAATGTAATTAGACATCGTTTAAATTAAACTATGATAATTTAGACCTATTTAATATCGAACGTTATTCAATTTAATTAGAAGAATATTTTTATTATTATAAATTTTAGACAGTAATTTTCCAAAATCGGTTCACATATTTTCTTTTAAAGGAAAACATTTTATATTAAAAATTTATGATAATTTAAAATAAGGTTTCAAAATGTGATTAACTCCTAAAATATTTCATATTAATACGTGGGTTCTTCATTCTTGCATATAAAAATAAATCAAATACGACTGCATCATTAAAATTATCATAATTTTACTATATATAATAATGTTTATTTATTTATTTATAGATATTATGAAAAATTAATAAGATATGTTTCTTTCTTTTTGTTTGTTTGTTTGTGGAATTAATAAGATATGTTAAAAGTACTGGCAAGTGTCAATATTGCCGTCTTAACAACCCCTAAAGTAAGTGTATTTTGACCCTAGGAAAAAAAACCAATAATGATACGTAATGTTGACCAATTAGAAGAATGAGTTTAGATTATGCCGAATATTTTTTGTCTGTTTGAGTTTTTAATTCTATAATTATGTGTTTTATATTTTTCTTTCTTCTTAAATTAAAAAAATATTTTTTATTTAATTTTTCAATTATAAATATAAAAAATAATTTACATAAAATTCTCCAATAAAATTATTTTCATAGATAAAAAAACTACATAAAGCAAATTATATATTATTTTAAATATAAAATTATTTTATTGAATTATTTATATAAAATTTATTCATTATAGATATTATCACCGTACTGAATTAATTATACAATTTGAAATAGTTCAATCTAATATAAATGTAATTATTGATATATGCACTAACCAATAATGTAACAGCGTATTTGTTAAAAAGTATTAAAGACCTTGATTGTATAGCTTTTGTAAAGTTTCTTGTTTGACTATGAAATCAGATTGTACAGTACAATATAAAAAGAGTATAATTATGAAAAAATTTAGTACAACCAAAGATTTGGAGTCTAAACCGTACTTAATACTTAACTTAACAAATTTTCAATTATAAAACTATATATTTTGACTTACTTAAATTAAAAATAATATTTTTTTCTTTTTAAAATATAATAAAATAAAGTAAATATCAATTTAAATAAATGTTTACAATAAAATTATTTTTATATGTATGCAAACTAAATAAAACAAATTATATACTATTTTAAAACAAATTCTTTTATCAAAATTTTTATCTGACTATTATACATGTTATTACAAAGTACTGTAAAAATTAATCATAATATAATTTAATACAATTCGATCTAATATTTCTATATTTAATTTATTCAAAATGCACCAAACATATCATTAAGTGTTTGTTAAAACAATCACTAAGGTGAGTGATATGCAATTATCACAGTTTGGTGGTTCATCTGTGAAGCAAGTCTATCGAAGCGTGGGTTAATGCAAAATACAGTAGAGGACCTCTCGATTCTTTGAAGATTACGAGTACAAAGAATTTCACGACGAGCTCCAAGAATCATAGAAATAATGTGGAGACCACTGCCCTCAAGGTGGATAAAAATCAACACAGATGGTACTGCTTTTGGTTCACTAGGTCTAGCAAGTTGTGCCAGATTTTTCGGATGTCAAGGTCTTTTGTTAAATGTTGTTTATGTATTTCACTTGAAATTACATATGTTTTTAAGGCAGAGCTTGCAATAGCTATTCACTTCATGTATGATGTTACCTTTGGTTTGGTTAGATTAGGACTCTGCTTATATTGTGACTCTTTTTTGCATTAGGTCATGATTAGTACACTAGCGATAACATTCCGCTTGGGTTGACTGCTTGAAAAAGATTACTTACATGAATTTTCATTGTTTACATATATCCAGGCAGTACAATGTTGTCGCTGATTCTATAGCCTCTAGGGCACTCAGTTTGTGTACTAGGACATGGTAGTAGAATGCCCCATTATTCGTTAATGTTTTTATTTTTTTGGATGCTAACAACAAGTCAAATTATAGGTTTTGTTGATGACCTAGTATGGCGGTGTCAACATAGTTAGGATGTTTTGGTGCTCCTCTGAAATCTGCCAACTACAATTTTTCATTTAAAAATAATCACTAAGCAAACAAATATTTTAAAATTTATTTTATTACATGAAAAATTTGTATAAAATAGGTTGTCGCTATGCTTAAGAAAGGAAATGTCATACAATGAAAGATACCCATAATAATAGCACTTCTCAATGTAGAAAAAAAATGATGTTAGGTAACACTATTAAAAAAAATACTTATTATGAAATTTTAAATTTAGGGTGTGGGGTTAAGATTTGACATTTTTAAATCTTTTTTTTGTACCGTAGAAAAAAAAAATTTCAATCTCTTTTGCTATACTAGACCATTATCCTAAAAATTCTGTATTATGTGATAGTAAAAATCAAGTCGTGTCTAAGACCCAAGCAATGTAGGTAGTCGCCAATAACTGAGGCCTAATGAGGACCCCAATTCAATGAGTAGATTTATAATTATTTTTATTTTAAAATATAATAATAAAAGTAATTTTTTATTCTCTTTTTATTATAGTGTATAAGTAATAATTCTACAATAATGTGAATACATCAATAACACAATTTTTACATGACTAAATTGCAATTGAATTAAAATTTGTCACTAAATGCTTTATATATTTAAAAATATTGCATAAATATACTTAAAAAAATTATTTAAAATTTTATTCAGTCAATTAACACATAAACACAAACCCATCTTTTAAATACGCACGAACATAACATAATTTTCAAGTCTAATCAAATCTAATAGGATAAAGAAAGAATATCTTAAGTTCTAACTAAAATATTTATAACACCTCATTTGGATATAAGATACTCTCTTTATATTAATTGATATTATGTCACTATATTAATTATATCATTATTATTTTTTATTTTAAGTAAATTTTTAATTGATATCCAAATTCTTAATCCAACTTGAAGCACAATTTAAATTAAATTTTTTATTTTTTAGCTATATGAATTGTGAAAAAAAAAAAAAAAAAACTCTTTCATTGCATTCACAAAATATTTATCAATTATCTTAAATTTATTAATTTTTACAACTAATTAAATTAGAAAGATATTTTTTTGTTGTAGTTGAAAAAAAAAGTATAAAATATTATTTAGTTTTACAATTTTTTAATGAAATAATAGTTAAATAATTTGAATAAAAATTAATGCTAATATGAGATTGTAAAAAGGCTTTGTAACGAGTCTCGCCTAGGGCCTTGTAAACACTTGGGCCATCCCTAGTGAAAGTCGTGTTTTCGTTTGAAATTCTATGTTATTTAATTTTTTCATTTTTGTAGATATCTGCATTTTAACAACATGAGTAAAGAGTTTATTAACAATTTGAGCTAGTTTGGGCTAGTCTATTTATATTTTGTTTAAGTTTGGGTTCATCTTTGCTAGCTCAAATTTAATTCAATCTGAACTAGGATTGGACTAATTCAAGACAGCTCAAATTGGCCCAACCCACAAGAATTTCCACCCGTATCTTTGATGGCTTGAGTTCTTAAACTTTTAAATCGTAGTGAAACTTGAACTAATAATATTATATTTGTATTTAAATATGAAAAAAAAAAACTTTCCTAAATAAAACAAAACATGCCTAATGTCATCATAAATAAAATTTATGTGAAAAAAATACCACATTAGATCTAAATTTATATGAAACAAAACAAATATAGCAATTTCTTGCTATATTTATTTAAAATGAAGAAATAAATAACGATTAATCTATTGAAGAGAAAGTTCTTATGCAAAAGGAACTTCCTCTCTAGTAGAAAAGAAGAATAATGACTACGATTTTCCAAAAGAGACAACGATTTACAAAAGTATATAAGTCATAGGCTAACCTGTATAGATATATGGATAAGATCAGTAGCTTCTATTTATTACTTAATTTTTTACACCACCATCTCTTTACGGTTGAAATTTAAAAAATGGCAAGAGAGAGAAAAAATGGGAAAAATATAGTGCCCTATATCTCAACCCACTACTACAATATAAGCAATATAGGACGGCTTCAAATTTAGAGTAAGAAACAAATAGGACGGTCACATGTATATGGCCGTCGTTTAAGAAATATAGGACGGCTATTACGGAAAAGATGGGCGTTACTTTATAGGACGGCTTATAGCCGTCTTAAAAAAAAATTGTAAGCTTTCTTTTAGGGCGGCTATTAGCCGTCTTATATTCCCACATATAGGACGGCTAATAGCCGTCCTAAAAGAAAGCTTTCAATTTTTTTTTTTTACTTATACTCTCGATCCCCTTTCACACGTACATTACTTCTTTTACAAACAAGCTAATTAATATCAAGAGCTGGTACTCGATTCTTCCCACTAAGAGAGCTAGATCTGCTTTCATTTTAGATCAGAAAACACCCACCGTCGCCACCGCCGAAGAGAATAGGAAAAATCCTCAAGAAATGCGCAAGAGTACTCGTATAAGGTTGAACAGCGACTTTTTCATCCCCTTTTCTTTGCATCTTGGGTTTTTAAGTAGAAATTTTTTTAAGGTTGAACAGCGCCTTTTTCATCCCCTTTATTTTTTGCATCTTAGATTTTCAAGTAGAAAAAATGTTTTAAGGTTGAACAGAAACTTTTTTCTTGCCCTTTATTTTTTGCATCTTAGATTTTCCTCTAGAAAATTTGTTTACTAAGTACTTGTTCTTTTTTGTTAAAGTTCAAGTGGCCGATATGGAGGAAGCTTCAGGAGAACTCCACCAAGATCCCCGAGACGTCGATATCATTGTTAGTTGATGTTTTTTTTTTTATTTACTATATTTATAGTTGAACTTGTGTATTTGAGTGATTCATTAAACTTGTATGTCCCATCCTGCTTAATCTTTTGCTGAATATTCATGAAATCTCTGTTTACAGCTTATTCGCGATCCCCTTCACCCGTGAGGCATGACTCAAGGTTTGTGTTTTATGATTAAATGATTTTTTAATTTGCACTATGGTATTGTATTTGGGGATTGTTGTTACCTTTTGATGCAGTTACTTTCTTTTTGTCTGAGAGTGGAAATTATATGGTGGATGTATATGAATGATGTGACAAAGAAATTGTATAATGTCTATGCTGTGGTGGCCTTGTTTGTGCAGATTTAAAGTGAAAAAGGAGACTTTAAAGACTTATGCTGAAACAAATGATATTGTACCGGTAAGCTTTAAAACTTATTATTTACGTATGCATATTCAAGTTAATACGTACGTAATATTATTTATCTATTATTTAGCTTTAACATATTATACATATATTGTATTGTAGTTCTCAAGTAAGAATCAGTATACACCAACAGAGTTGCTGACATTAAGGCAAGAATGGTGTATGTACGTCTACAATTATCTTTCAAACATTTAGCTAATTAATAATTTGTATGTACGTAGCTTGCTTTAATCCTTAGACTATTTGTATATGTTTCATATATATATATATGTGTGTATGTTACTGTAATCTATCTATGTAAATTAAAGCTAGCAAGTTTTTGAATTTCAGATTGTATATATGTTCTTGAACATTATGATAATCTGTACATGTAAATTAAAGCTAGGTAGGCAGCTTTGAACCACATATTTGTAATGTAAATTATGGATATTTTTGGAATGAAATATTGTATTCTGAATCTGAATTGTGTTCTTGGAATGACTATAATTTGTACAGGTTATATAGATTTTAGTCCGGGCAAACAAAAAATTAAAAAAAAAAAAAAAAATTATATAGGGCGGCTTTTGACCGTCCTAAAAAAACTATATAGGACGGCTATTGACCGTCCTATAAAATTCTTTTAGGACGGTCAAAAGCCGCCCTATATAATTTTTTTTTTTTTTTTAAAATTTTGTGGCCGTCCTATAAACAATTTATAAGACGGTCAGTGGCCGTCTTAAAAAAATTTTATAGGACGGTTAGTGGCCGTCCTATAAAAATTTTTTTTACGACGCTCCGCGAACGTCCTATTTTTTTCGATTCTTTTAGGACGGGACTTTATAGGACGGCCACTGACCGCCCTATAAGTCTTATAGGACGGTCAGTGGCCGTCCTATAAAGGCAATTTTGTAGTAGTGACCCTTGAAAACTAGTGATGTAAACACTTGCATTATAAATTGTATCTCTTAATTTATATAATCCTAACACTCCTCATATATATATATATATATATAAGATCATAACATATATTTATTACCTAATTTCTTATACTACCATCTCTTGAAGGTTGAGATTTAAAAAAGGTATGAGAGAGAAAAAAATGGGAGATCTAGTACCCTAAATCTCAACCATTGAAAACTAGTAATGTAAAAACTTGCATAATAAATTATGTTTCCTAATCCTATGCCATATATATATATATACATGCAGGACTAATATGTTGGGCTATATTGCTTATTTACATGTCATGCGATAACTACATATTTTTCTATAAATTTAAATCTTAAAATATAAACCTTAAACCCTAAAATCTAAGCTAAAAATTAAAATAATTTGTAGTTGCCGCTCAATATGTAATAAGCTATGTCGCCCTTGTTATAGTAATTAATATTTTATTATAAGGTTATTTTAGTCCTTTTATTTTCTTATTTATTTTGCCTTTAAAAGGCATAGCTTGTAATATTTACAAACAACTTTTGCATTATAATAAACCCTAGCTTCCTCTTTTCCTCTCTCTTCTCCCTTCTCTCTTCTCTTATTTCTCTTTTAAATGTTAGATTTAAATAATTATCATGGTATCAGAGCATGGTTATTGAAGTAACTGTAAATTCAAGCATAGTTTTTGCGGATCCAACTGCATCATTTGCTCCAAGATCATGGTATTTTTTTTTCGACGGTATCATTCATGAGTCTTGTCATTCGCATCAGATAGTCATTTTCTTATATTTTTGGATTTTTTATTCGAGTTGTAATTTTAGGATTTTTCGTTTGATTTGGTAATTTGGAAGCTTTTTGGTTTTATTTTTGCAATGACTAGTGGTAAAGATTACTCGCTACAATCAATTAGTGTGAGGTTAGATGGGAAGAATTATTTGTATTGGAGTTATGTAATGAAAAATTTTCTCAAAGGTAAAAAGATGTGGGTTTATGTATTTGAAATTGAGAATAAACCTACAGTAGAGAAGACTGATGATGCAACCTTGCTAGATTCTTAGGAAGTAGATAATTCAAAAATTATTACTTGGATAAACAATTTTGTTGAACACTTAATAGGTACCCAATTAGCAAAATATGATACAACGAAAGAAGTCTGAGAACATCTTATAAGACTGTATACACAGTCAAACTTTGCAAAAAAATATTAATTAGAATCAAATATTCGAGCTATTGAACAGAAAAACATGAGTATTCAAGAGTTTTATTCAGCAATGACATTGCAATCAATTGGCACTAACAGAATCAACAGAACTTCGAGCTTGTATACCTTATATTGTTCATAGAGAAGAACAACACTTGGTTCAATTCTTAATGGCACTTCGAGATGATTTTGAGGGCCTTCGTGGTTCCATTCTGCACTGTAGCCCGCTTCTTTCAGTTAATTAGGTGGTCAGTGAGCTTTTGGCTAATGAAATATGCCTTAAGTCTCAAGTAGAAAATTGAATTCTCTTAACACCTAATCCTTCTATTTTTGCAGCTTCTTCTCAACTTCTTGCTCACTATGGGAACAAGACTTATACAAAGGTTGGGTTTGATGCCTACAGCTTTTGCAAAAAAAAGGATCATTGGAAAGCTCAGTGTCCTAAATTGAATCGAGCACCACATCAATTTGGCAATCAATCACAACCACACCAGTTTCAACAAAAGCACCAATTCAGGCATCCATAGTTTGGCAATCAATCACAACCACATTCGTATTGCCCTTTGAAATTTAATACTGCAATAGCTGTGCCTCTGTTGGAATCCTCTGACCTTTTAGCCTCATCCTCCAATTCTACACTGGCTGCCCTCATCGAGCAGTTTCTAAGGTTTCTTGATACGCAGCTGCATGCCATGTCTGTCTCTTCTACCTTAGGTCAATCCCTCTCTAGTTCTTCGTGTATATCCTCCACAACTTGGGTTTTCGATTCTGGAGCTTCCCACCATATGTCTCCTAATTTAAATTTTTTTACTTCCTGATTAGTGCTTGAAAAGCACTAATATTTCGTGATTTATTGTGCTTAATTGTAAAAAATAGATTTAGTTATAACTCGTTTATTTAATCATTTATCTAAATCTATCAATTCGGAATCACGGGTATGTTTTAGTGTATTTTAAGTATTTTTAGTTTAAAAGAGTTAAATAATGCAAACATGAGAAGACGGAACATTAGCGGCACTCGAATTACAATTTAGGAGCAACAAGGATCAAATTATGTAAGTCTTACATAACAAGCCAATCAGTATGTATGGGGTGCATTGAAGACACAACAAACAAGGCGTGCTGCGACAGAATAAAATCTGTGCCGTGGCGTGAGTGTCTCGGGTTTCACATTATTCTCAAATTTAGTGTTGTGTCGCGGCGGAGAAATATGTATGCCGTGGCGTGCGTATGATTTTGATAGCCTAAATTTTATGTAACCCTTACACACATAAATACCCCATTAAGTCTCCATTTTACATAGAACTCAATTTTGCAAATCATTATGAGACTTAATCAGCTTTTGAGAGTTTTTCCACATTCAAAGAAGCAAGATAATCAATTCTAATGATTCAAGAAGGTATTGAAGATCAAAGATCAAGCTTTTGGGGAAGGAAACGTCATCCAATCCAATTGTGGTATTTAGATCTAGGTTTCTTGTTGTTATAGAATTTTTCCCTTTTCTTCTTACTTCTTTAAGATATATGTTGAATTATATTTTTCTAAAAATATTAATTCAAACATGATTGGCTAAATCTATTATGGATGTTTAGTTTGTGTTGCCATATTTGCTAGAATTGTTATGGTGGATATTTTTATTGCTTAAAGATAAAAAAAATTGCCTTTTGATTAAGAGTATGTTTAGATGTTTAATTGTGAATTTTCATGGGCCAATTTGAGATTCATAATTAGGCTGAAAAATATTAGAGTTTGGTTTTAGGAACGTTACCTTAACTTTTCTTTGAAAAACATAATCAAAACTTCAAATTAATGACCTAGTCATGACATTGGTTTGATTGACATATATTTCCTTATGCATATATTTAATTGTTATTTGATATACCCGCTCATAGGATATTGATTAGTTAAACAACAAAGAGAATTACCTAATCATAGGAAGTTTTGTAATTAAAAGGAAAGCCAGTAATATTTGTTTATTAGAACATTCATGTTGATTCACCATAACTTTTTAATGCAAGCATGGTCAACCAAACTAAACGTCCATATATCCTCCATTGATACTTAAAATCTTTTTGAGTTAATTCGAGTTTGCATTATTGTTTTCTTTCTTTGTTCACCACCATTGATCTTGCTTTCAAATCCAATTTTATTTACAGTTTTATTAGCCTTAGGATTCTAATTATTTAAAGTTTTAGTATTTCTAAAATTCTAATTAGTTAGTGTTTTAGTTGCTTTAGGACTCTAAAGAGATTAAGAAAGAGATTATTTATAACCACTGCAATTCCTTGAGAGATTGACCTCGGAGGTTTTCTTATCATTTGCTACTAGTGATTCGTACACTTTCGAATACTATAATTTACATATCAAGTTTTTGTTACTGTTGCCAAAAAATTGGAGTTTTAAATAATTTTCTTCTTAACTTTTTAGAAATTCTAAATTTTATTTATTTATTTATTTTTGCTTTAGTTGAATTTTATTTTTTATCTTTTATTCAATTTTTTTAAAAATAGAGTGCTTCTATTTGTCTGCATTTTCTCTGCTGCTTTGATCTTTATTTGCTTTTTCTTTGTTTGTGCATGCAAGGTAGGAGGTCACTGAATAAGGAACTCGCTTCCTTGATCGATAAAATTCATAAGATCAAATACATATCAAGGAAACTGGATACTCATATTCAAGAGGAAGTAGACCACCAACAATTACAAACACTAATGGGTGACAACGTGGGTAGGCAGATAATGAATAAAAAATTTGCAAGACCTATCATTGGGACTGCCACATCGTGCATTCAATTGACAGAGGCAGCTAGGAATTATGAATTGAAAAATATTCATTATTTCATGCTTCCTTCCTTTTATGGTATTCCTAATGATGATCCTTTAAATTTTATGAGTGAACTTTATACAACTATGCAAACTTTTCCACTGTAGGGGCTTAGTAAAGATCAATTAAGGATGAGGTGTTTTCCTTACACTCTCAAAGATAGAGCTAAGTCTTGGCTCATGACCTTGGCACCTAGTTCTTTGGCTACTTGGGACGCTATTTATAAAAAGTTTATGGGTAAGTTCTATTCTCATAAAAAAACTTCTGACCTAAGAACCAAAATTGTAGAAGGAGAACCCTTTCACAAAGCTTGAGACAGGTTCAAGCTGCTCTTGATATAGTGTCCACATCACCACTTTCTGTTGCAATTACAAAACTAGTTTGTCTATGATGGATTGACACTACAGTGTCAATTCACAGTTGACAACACTGCAGGAGGAGCTATGAGTGAGAAAACAGCAGATGAAACATACGAGCTTTTTGAGATGTTGGGAGCCAATTCCCAACAAAAGAGTGCTAAAGGAAGAAGAGTTGGAGTCCATGAATTAGGCTCCAATAGTAAAATGGCCATGCACCTTGCTGAGTTGGCTAAATAAGTGCAACTTCTCATTATCACCAATATGAATCAAATACCAAAAAAGGAGGTATGTGGAGTTTGTGGTTCTTATGGACATGGGGCTAATGTGTGTTCTTTTGCAGGTGATTCTTATGCAGGTTCTAATGAAGAGGTAAATTTAATGCAAAAGTATTAACCTAGATCTAGGAATGACCCTTATTCTAATACTTACAACCCTGGATGGAGAAATCACCCCAACTTTGCCTGGAAACAAAATAATAGCCAATCTTTTGCCCAAAATCAAACACAAGGCCAAACATTAACTGAAAATTTCCAGCTAATAAACCAACTGTAGAGGAAAACTTGAATACTTTCATGCAATCCTGTAATGAAAGGATGAAATCTATGGAAGCATCTATAAAAAGAGTGGAAATACAGGTGGGGCAGCTAACTAAATAAATGCACACATAAGAGACAGGAAAGCTGCCTAGTTAACCTGAACAAGCGAAAGCTGTCACGGTTCTTCAGAGTGGTATGGTAGTTACAAAAATTTTACCTGAAATTTCTAATGATTTACCATATAGTGGGAGAAACAGGTGACAAACATGAAGAGCCTTCCAACGAAACAATTAGAGAGTCATCTAACTCCCCTAAATTACAAAAGTCATTAGAGCCATACCGACCACCAGTACCATTCCCACACCACTTAAAGAACAGTAAGCAAGATAAATAATTTTCTGATTTATTTAACATGCTTTCAAAAGTGAACATTAATCTGCCTTTGTTAGATGTAATTAGAAATGTACATTCTTATGTAAAATTTTTCAAAGAATTAAATACTAAGAAAAGAAGGTATGAGTTTAATGAAAGAGTTATAGTATCTTAACTTGCTAGTGCAGTGCTTCAACGGAACCTACCCCCTAAGTTAAAAGATCCAGGTAGTTTTATCATTAATATTACTATGGGGATAGGAAAGTAGCTAAGGTTATGCTTGATCTTGGTGCTAGTATAAATTTGATGCCTTACTCTATTTTCTTGCAGCTAGGGTTGGGAGAGCTAAAACCAATAACCATGTCCCTTCAACTTATGGATAGATCTGTTAAATATCCGAAGGGCATGGTTGTGGACTTACTTGCACAGGTAAATAAGCTTATCATACCTGTTGATTTTGTGGTTTGAGATATGCAGGATAATGATGTGTTAAAATGTGTACTCGCAAGTGTACGAATCACTCGTAGGAAAGTGATAAGCAACTTCCAAGGTCGGTCTCTCAAGGAATTGCAGTGGTTTTAAATAACTAACTTTTAATCTAAACAGAGTTCTAATGAAAATAAAAGACTAATTAAATAGAGTTCTAGTGAAACTAAAACTCTAAGTAACTAGAATTCTAAAGCAAGTAAAACTGTAAAAAGGTTGGTTGATTTCGGTAACGTGAACAATCATACGACAATTAAACTAAAACAATATCGCAATCAAACAATCAATTCAATTAAATCAAATATCAATAGAGGATGTATGGACGTTTAGCTTGGTTGGCCATGCTTGCATCGAAAAGGTATGGTGATATAACATTAACGTCCTATAAGAACAAAACTACCGGCTTTCCTTTTAATTACGAAACTCCTTTTGGCGGGGGTAGGTCTCTTTGTTGATTAACTAATTAACTGCCTTTGGCGGGGGTAAATTAAATAGCAATCAAATTATGCGCAAGGAAAACATGCCAATCAAATTAATGCTATGACTAAGTCACTAACTTGAATCTTTGATTAAGTATTTCGGAATAGAGTTAAGGTGACGTTCCTCTAACTAAATTCTTAAGTTTTTCAATCTAACTACGAACATCAAATGGGCCCATGATTATTCATAATCAAACATTTAAACATGCTCTTAATCAAAAAGTATTTTATTCATAAGTCAAAAAGATACACCATACACAATTCTAGCAAACATGGCAACACAAACTAAACATCCATAATTAGATTAGCCAGACATGTTCATATTATTATTCATAGACAAATAAAATATGATCATACACTTTAACAAATAAAGAAGATGAATTAATTCTATAACAACAAGGAAAACCTAAATCTAAATACCGCTTATGGATTGGTTGACGTACTTCTCCGTAAGCTTTATCTTCGATTGTCGTTAGCTTCCTTGAATCCTTAGAATATTGTCTCTCGCTTCGTTATAATGTGGCAACGCTCTCAAAACTGATTGAAGGTCGTGTTTGGGTCGCAAAATTGAGAAGAGGAAGAGTTGTGTATGAATTGGTCAAGTTATTTCGAGTTCTGTTTGTAAAGGGGGTCTAAAGGGGTATTTATAGATGTAAGGGATTCCTGATTGCAATAGGAATAGGCGCGCCGCGGCATGCATTTTTCCCGCCGCGGCGCAACACGAAATTTGAAAAATATGCAAAAACCCGAGAGCTCCCCGCCGCGGCATACAATTCCCTCGCCGCGGCGCGCAATGCTTCTATGTTTTCAGGATCAAACCCGAGAGCCTCACGCCGCGGCATGCAATTCTCTCGCCGCGGCGCGCAATGCTTTCCTTCTTTTCACGTCCCCCCTTACATATGTGATGGCACTATATGTAAGGCTTACATATTTGTCTTGATTAGTCCGTAACTCGTGATCCGAGCGCCGTAGGTGTTCCGTCTTCGCGTGTTTTCATCATTTGAATCATTTGACGCTAAAAACACCTGAAATGCACTAAAATATACCCGTGACTCCGAATGGATAGATTTATGAAAATAATCGAAATAATAGTCATAATAAATCTATATATCAATCAATCAAGCATAATTAATCACGAAATATTAGTGCTTTTCGAGCACTCATCAGATAACCCATCTTTGGACAATGAGCATACAATTCTCTTGGGTAGACCATTTATGGCCACCACCCAAACTATAATTGATGTCAAACATGGAAAGTTAACAATGACAATCTTAGGAGAGATTGTACCTTTTAAGGTTTTTGATTCATCTCTTTACCCTTCTATATCTGCTATTGATGAATGTTCATTTGTTGAATATTTAGATCCTATTATTCATGATACATTTGTGCATGATCGATTAGATGATAAATTAGAGGTAGTACTTACAGTTGGAGTGGTAGATGGCATTTTAGATGATGAGACTAAGGAGTACAATAATTTATTAGATAATGCCATACCTATAGAGGAAGCTAGTACACCTTTAGATTTATTAGATGCCCCATATGAAAAGGAAATTAATCCACTTGAACTAGAACTTAAAGAACTACCTAAGCATCTAAAATATATATTTTTGGGAGAGAATGAAACATATCCAGTTATTATATCATCTACACTCACCCAAAAACAAAAGGACAAATTAGTAAGGGCGCTTAGGAAGTATAAGAAAACAATAGGATGGAGTATAGGGGACATTAGAGGCATTAGTCCAATGATATGTATGCATAAGATCAATTTGGAGGACAATGTTAAACCAGTTAAAGAAGCACAAAGAAGACTAAACTCGATCATGCAAGAAGTGGTTAAAAAAGAAGTTTTAAAAGTCCTAGCACTATGAGTAATTTATCCAATTGTTGATAGTAAGTAGGTTAGTCTAGTTTATGTGATACCAAAAAAATCTAAAATAACTATGATTAAGAATGAGAAGAATGAATTAGTGCCCACTAGGACAAATCAGGTTGGAGGATGTATATTGATTTTCGAAAGTTGAATTTGTACACCAAAAAGGATCACTTCCCCCTTCCCTTCATTGATCAAATGTTAGAAAGATTAGCTGGACACGATTTTTATTATTTTTTGGATGGTCTTTCAGGTTATTATCAGGTATCCATTGCTCCAGAGGATCAAGAGAAGATGACATTCACATGCCCATTTGGTACTTTCGCCTTCAAAAGGATGCCATTTGGACTATGCAAGGCACCAGCCACCTTTCAAAGATGCATGATGTCTATATTTTCATACATGGTGGAGAAATTGATCGAGGTATTTATGGATGAATTTTCTGTTTTTGGTAATTCCTTTGATGATTTCTTGCACATATTGGCTTTGGTGTTAGAACGTTGCATTGAGTGTAATTTGACACTTAGTTGAAAAAAAAGTCATTTTATGGTCTAACAGAGTATAATTTTAGGACATATCATGTCTAGCAAGGGAATTGAGGTAGATAAGGCTAAAATAGATTTGATTGCAAAATTACCTCTCCCTACATCTTTTAAGGGAATAAGGAGTTTCTTAGGACATGCATGTTTTTATAGATGGTTTATTAAGAATTTTTCCAAAATAAGTCATCCTTTATGTAACCTACTATCCGAAGATGTTCCATTTGATTTTACTAATGATTGCCTTGTTGCTTTCAATATTTTGAAAGATAAACTTACTTCTACACTTATTATTGTGGCACTTGATTGGTCTTTATCATTTGAGATTATGTGTGATGCATCTGACTATGCCATAGGAGCTATTTTGGGACAAAGAGTGGATAAACGTTTACATGTTATATACTATGCTAGCAAAACACTCAATGATGCCCAAATTAATTATTCCGCCACTAAAAAAGAGTTTTTGGCTGTTGTTTTCTCACTTGATAAATTTAGGTCTTACTTGGTAGGAACTAACGTTATTGTTCATTCGGATCATGCTGCTTTGAAATATTTATTGACTAAACCAAATGCTAAGCCTAGACTCATTAAGTCGGTCTTACTTTTACAATAATTTGACCTAGAGATCAAGGATAAAAAAGGTACTAAAAATGTAGTAGCTGATCATCTGTTTAGGTTGATTTCTAAGTATGATATTGTTGAGGGTGAAAGTAAGGAAACAATCATAGAAACCTTCCCCGATGAACAACTGTTTATAATAGGTCCAAACCCATGGTATGCTGACATTGTTAATTATCTTGCTAGTGAAATTTTGAGACCTAACATCACTTTTCAGGAAAAGAAAAGGTTTTTCAGTATTTACAGGAAATACTTTTGGGATGACCCCTATTTGTTCAAGTTATGTCAAGATGAAGTCATCCGAAGGTGCGTACCTGAAAAAGAACATGAGAGCATCCTAACTTTTTGCGATGAGCTACACTGTGGGGGCCATTTTGGTGGTAAGAAAATGGCTCTAAAGGTATTACAATCTTGATTCTATTGGCCTACTTTGTTTATGGATGCTAACTTGTTTTGTGTGAGATATGAAAGATGTCAAAGGACATGTAATATAGGCAAACGTAATGAAATGCCTTTGGCTTGTAGTAGAATTGTTTGATGTGTGGGGAATTGATTTCATGGGTCCGTTTCCCTCATCGTTTGGCTTTACTTATATTTTAGTAATAGTTGACTATGTCTCAAAGTGGGTAGAAGTCATACCCACTAGAACTAATGATGCTAATGTTGTTAAATTCTTGAAGGATATGATTTTTAGCAGGTTTGGGACACTGAGAGCTATCATTAGTGATGGAGGAAGCCATTTTTGCAACAAGCTCTTTGATGGGCTTTTGAAAAAGTACAACATCTCATATAGAGTGGCTACCCCATACCATCCCCAAATTTCGGGTCAAGCAGAAGTGAGCAACAGACAAATCAAGGAAATATTGGAACGCACAGTGCGCCCCTTAGGAAGGATTGGTCAGTAAAGTTGAATGATGCTTTGTAGGCATATCGCATAGCTTACAAGACACCCATTGATATGAGTCCCTACCTGTTGATATTTGAAAAAGCATGTCAATTACCCATTGAGTTAGAGCTTAGAGCTTATTGGGCGATTAAAGAGCTCAACATGGACATGACAAAAGCTGGGGAAAAATGACCACTCCAACTAAGTGAACTTGAAGAAATTAGGGATGAGGCTTACGAGAATGCCAAGATCTACAAGGAGCGTACTAAGCGCTATCACAATAAAGGGCTCATCAGTAAGTCTTTAGTTCCTGAAATCCTTCTATATAATTCACGTTTGCGTTTGTTTCCAGGAAAACTACATTATAGGTGGAGTGGACCGTATACCATTGTTAATGCACTTCCACATGGAGTGATCGAGTTGCTAAATCCCAAAACACAAGAACTGTTTAAAGTGAACGGGCATCGTGTTAAGCCATACTTGGAAGGAGATAACAACATGAAAATCATAGAAACCTTACGTCTCCAAGATTCTTAGTCACACAACAGCAACCACTCTTGCTAAGATGTAAAACTAAGTCCTTAATAGGAGGCACCCATTTAGTATTTTATTCGTCAATTTATTTATTCGTTTTTCTTTTATTTCTTGATTTATTTTTTTTTTAATTTTTTCATGACAATGAGAACATTATCCCAATCTAGATTAAGGGTGAATACGTTGTCCAATTCTCTATTTGAAAGAAAAAATAATAAAAAAATTTAAATTTTAAAAATTAATCTGTGTCGTGGCAGAGTAAATTTTTGCCGCGGTGTGCGTGTCTCTATTTTGGGATGAAATTTTAAAAATTTGTGCATGCCGCGGTAGGGAAAAATTTGTATTGCGGCGTGAGTGTCTCAATTTTGGCTAGTGTTTTTCAAAATTTGTATGTGCCATGGCTGGTAAAAATTTATGCCGCGGCGGGAGTGTCTCGGTTTTACTTTTGGGAGTCTAAAATTGACCAGTGCTGCGGCGGGGAAAACTTTGTATAGCAACACGTGTTTAAAATTTTGCCAGAAAAGAGCAAATCGAGAAACCCAAATTCATTTCAAAAAAAAGTTTCCCTCAGTTTCTCTCATTTTCTCTCAAACCTTCACTCATTTTCTCATCATCTTCTTCTCATTTTCTCACCAAATGCATCAATTTCTTCAATAACTTTTGCAATTTAATCCTCCTATCTAGTGTTTCCTTCATCATCTTCATAGATTTGCTCAAGAAATCAAGAAAACTCTTCATCTCCTTCCTCACAAGCTAGGGTTTCAAATTTTGGGCATTTTCTCTTCAAGGTTTAAATTCAACTCACAAGAGGTAAATTTCTTCACAACCTTAACTTAATTTAGCATTTATTATTTGGAAATTGTGGATTTGTTTAAAATTTTGTGGATTTAAGTGATTTAAGTTGGATAAGAGGGGATTTTTGGGATTTTCTGGATTGATTATCTTCTGAATTTATTTGGGGCACAACAATAAAAAAATTAGTAGCATATTTGATGGCTCAAAAAAGGAAAGCTAGTGAGGGGAGTCTTTCTAAAGGAAAGGGAAAAATGGTAGAGGAACAGAATTTTGATACCTCTAGGTTCATTAATAGAGAGACACAAGAGCGGTATGAATGTGCCGCCAAAAGGAACAAAGGTTTTGTTATGTAGAGAGGTTTGGATTTTGGACAAGTGAGTTTTATGGGCATTTTTGATAAAGTTGAGGTATTAGGTTGGAGGAAGTTTGTGCACGCACCGGAAGCAGGTGTGAGTTCTTTGGTCTGGGAATTCTACGCAAATGTCCCAAAAGCTCAGGATGGAAAGGTTTGGATGAGGGGTGTTGAAGTCCCCTTTAATAGGACGATTGTTAATGCCTACTATGGGTTGAGGGACATACATGATAGTGGGTATGAAACTTATTTAAAAGAAGTGGATTACGAGGAAATCATAAACACCTTTACCGATGGTTATGCGGAGTGTGAACTAAAGGGAGAAATGGAAAATACCTTCCAAGCAAAACATCTTAGAACCCACTCCCGTATTTGGCAATACTTCGTGTGCTCAAGATTGATGCCAATCCAGCATTACAGTACTATTGATAGGGAAAGGGTAGTTTTGCAATACGCAATAGAAACCAAATGATCGGTTGATCTTGGGATGATAATCTAACAAAGGGTTGTATACTCAGCTGAGCACCACAACCTTAGTTATTTCTTTCCACAACTGATCACCGCCCTTTGTGTTAAACATGGAGTACAATATGACACGAGCGAGGTACTTTTACAACCTGCCAAAATATTAACTTTCTCTTACATTAGGCACCTAACCAGTGTAAATAAGGTGGGACAAGGTAATAGGAAGGGTGATGGAACTTCTTCCAAGAACGCTTCCACCAAAGATAAGTTAGTAAACTTGGAAGCGAAAGTAAATAGAATATAAGAGTACCAATGTCAACAACAATCTTGGTTCATTGAACATATGAAATACTCTAATAGATACCAAGCTTTACTCCACAGGATGATGAGCTTTCAATTGACACAGGGCGGAGTGGACCTCACTCAATTCGGTACAGTTTCGCAATACCTGGGCCATGACTTTGTATACAGACCACCAGAGAACCAACCCGAAGAAGAAGACGAGCAACATGATGATATGGAGGACTAAGCCTTCCCTTTTTATTTTATCCTTTCTTTAATTTATTTTATTTATTTAATTTTGTTTATGATACTAACCAGATTGCACCAAAAACAAGGCACGATACGTATCAAAGACAATGCCAAGAAAGGGCTAGAATATTAGTGCAAAGAGGCACATCACAACAAGAAAAATGTGCAAGCATGTGAAGCATGGATGTGTCAAGCCAAAAGGAGGAGAATTTGAATTTGGGGTTGCACCGCAGCACAAGACACTCTGTTTTGGCTAGGCATTTTGCAAGGGATGCTCACCGCTGCATGCATGTGGGGCGCCGTATTGAATGGGCAGACGTGAGCGCAAAGGAGGAAGGACGTCCGTTGCGGCATGGCTTTGGGGCACCTCAGCACAAGCTTCTCGGATTGAATTTGTGTGTTCCCTACCGCGGCATGGAAATTACTCCGCCACAGCCCACCTATTTTTAATTTGTTTCATGAGCTTCCTCGCCGCGGCACAAATGTTTTACCCGCCGTGGCACAGGTTGTAATTTTTAATTTTGGACCATTGGATCAAATCCAATGGCTGGGATCCTTTTCCACTTTTAGGTTTTTGTTGTATTCTATAAATAGGACAATATGTAGCAGCTGAACACAACTTTTATTCATTAATGAAATTTTTGATTCTCCAATCAAAATTGAGAGCCCAAGAGCTCCTTGCTATTAGCAACCCAAAACTTATCAAAAGATTTGTATCCCTTTGTGGTGTTTCTTCTCTTTTTAATGCATGGTGCGTAATATCTATGTGTTGAGGTGAGTATCTTGCAGCCAAAAATCTGTTGTTGTGCTTAGAAAAATGCATGCTAATTTGTTGTTGGGTCTAGAACCAAACTCTCTTATGGTTCTTAAGTCTTGTTGCTTGTGGGTCGTAGGAATCTTATTGCTAGGTTCACATCAGTTTAGTTTTAATTTTCTTTTTCTTTAAGTTTTTTCTTTATTTTTATTTTTTATTTTTATTTTTTTATGATTGGATTAGTTATGAACTGAAACAATTAATGTTAGTTAGTGGTTTTTGATTTCATTTGCTTTTAGTTAATTTTTAAATTTGGCTTTGAGTTGTGATGCACACATTTAGAAGTTTCATTCACAATTCCTTGTGCACTAAATGTTACATGATGAGAAGGGCGAGGAACGGTGAACCAAAGCATAATTGTAATATACACAAGTAAATACAAAATGGAGGTAACTTCTTCACTCTTTTACTTAATTTATTTAGTTTTTCTTTGAGACATTGAGGACAATGTAGAAATTAGGTTGGGGGTGGGAAAAATATTCCATGAGCACGAATTTAGACTAAATTTTAAATTTTAATTCTTTGTAAGTTTTTCATTTGAATTTTGTTAGGGTAGTATTGAGTCTACTTGAATCAATTCGAAAGTCTGTGATATTAATATGATTATAATGACGGTGACAAGTGAAAGAAATTAATTTTCACTTAAGTGAAGAGGCACAAAAATGTTAGATTCGTCTAGTTTGAGGATTTTGTGGTATATGTGGTAGTTTATTTGGTTAGTATCACTACTTTTGGTTTGTGTAGTGTATGTATATTCATAATATATTTCAAATCTCAACAAACTCTAGAACTTTCTTGAAAATTCATTAAGGCAAAATAATAGAATTACATACTACTTAGAAAGTGATTTAAGTCATCCTTGGACCGTTTGAACCGTTCAAGCCTCTTCGTACTATTTCATCCATAGTGACCCTTTTGAACTCAATTACAATATTGTGGAATATACATATCTACATTGTACTACCCTTAGTGATAGGAGTATTCAATGTAACACTTGGTTTTCATGAGCATTTGAATAGAAGGAAATTATATTTGTCTTGCTTAAAAAAATGATAATAAAGAGCAAAAGAAATAAAGAAAGAAAGAAAATCAAGCAAAGATTTAAGGGACATATGGAGTTTATAAAATAGGAGGAAGGAAGAGGACATTTGGGTACAAAAGTTGAGTAAGTTTGTGAAGTAAAATGCTAAGTACTCTTATCCTCTTGAGAAGAACATTTCCGTACTTTCGTAACCACACACCTTAACACAACATTACAAGCTTAATAAAGTCCTATTGATTCAAGCAGTTTTGGTTTCTATATTAGTGGAGATGGTTTTCAAAAGTAAGCCTATGGAGTTTGTGAGTGCAATTCTCACTTATATTTTATTTGCATAATTTTGAGATCTAAAATGTAATATATGAATATCATGCATGACACAATCCGATAGTGTAACTAACTGGCTTGTGGTTTGATTGTTTGTTCAAAAGCCAATTACGAAAATGGATTCGATATTTGGACTATGTTTTTGAGACATATGCATGGATTGATTCGAGTATGTTTAGAGTCTTTAATAGTTTTAAGAGTCGTACGATGTTTGTGGTTATCATCACTATAAACTCTCACGAGACTATAACTCGTCCACTATGGCTACCTAAGGGTTTAAAGGCTTATTGCATATGCTAAATACAGCTGTGACAATCTACGGAAGTGATTTAGGTTAGTATAGTTTATTTTATTTGTTTTTCTTTTAGTTTTAGATCACTTCACTTGCTAGAGGCTAGCAAGAAGCTGGTTGGGGGTTGTGATGAGTGCTTGAAAAACACAAATATTTCGTAATTTATTGAGCTTATTTGTGAAAAATAGATTTAGTTTTAACTCGTTTATTTAATCATTTACATAAATCTACCAATTTGGAATTACAGATATGTTTTAGTGTATTTCAAGTGTTTTTAGTTTCAAAAGAGTTAAACAATGCAAACACGCGAAGTTGGAACACTAGTGGCACTTGAATTACAATTTAGGAGCAACAAGGATCAAATTATGTAAGCCTTACATAATAAGCTAATCCGTATGTAAGGGGTTCATTGAAGACACAACAAACAAGGCTTGTCGTGGCATAATAAAATCTGTGCCGCAGCGTGAGTGTCTTGGGTTTTCACAGTATTCTCAGATTTAGTGTTGTGCCGTGGCGGGAAAATATGTGTGCTGTGGCAAATTTAATGTAACCCTTTACATAGAACTCAATTTTACGATTCATTACAAGACTTAATCAAATTTTTGGAGTTTTTTCATATTCAAAGAAGCAAGAGAATCAATTCTAAGGATTCAAGAAGCCATTGAAGATCAAAGATGGGGCTTTTGGGGAAGGAAACGTCATCTAATCTAATTGTGGCATTTGGATATAGGTTTCTTGTTGTTATAGAATTTTTCCCTTTTCTACTTACTTCTTTGAGATGTATGTTGAATTATATTTGTCTATAAATATTAATTCGAACATGATTGGCTAAATCTATTATGAACGTTTAGTTTGTGTTGCCATGTTTGCTAAAATTGTTATGGTGGATATTTTTATTGCTTAAAGATAAATAAAATTACCTTTTGATTAAGAGTATGTTTAGATGTTTAATTGTGAATTTTCATGGGCCAATTTGAGATTCATGATTAGGTTGAAAAATATTAGAGTTTGGTTTTAGGAACGCCACCTTGACTACATTTTGACAAACTTAATCAAAACTTTAAATTGATGACCTAGTCATGGCATTGATTTGAATGACATATTTTTTCTTGTGCATAATTTGTTTGCTATTTAATATACTCGATTGTAGGATATTGTTTAGGTAATCAACAAAGGAAATTACCTAATCAAAGAAATTTTTGCAAATAAAAGAAAAGTCAATAATATTTATTTATTAGAACATTCATGTTAATTTACCATAACATTTCGTTACAAGCATGATCAACTAAGCTAAACGTTCATATATTCTCTATTGATACTTAAAACCTTTTTGAGTTAATTCAAGTTTGCATTATTGTGTTCTTTCTTTGTTCAACACCATTGATCTTGCTCTCAAATCTAACTTCATTTACAGTTTTAATAGCCTTAGGATTCTAATTATTTAAAGTTTTAGTAGTTCTAAAATTCTAATTAGTTAGTGTTTTAGTTGCTTTAGAACTCTAAATAGATTAAGAAAAATATTATTTATAACCACTGCAATTCCTTGAGAGATTGACGTCAGAGGTTTGCTTATCATTTAGTACAAGTGATTCGTACACTTACGAGTACTATAATTTACACATCACTTCCTTGTGTCCTACATCATCTGTACCTGTCATGACTGCTGATGGTACTCCTATGCCATTAGGAGGTGTTGGTTCTATTGTTAATTCTCATTTATCTCTTCATTATGTTTACTACATTCTTAAGCTTTCACAAAACCTTGCATCTGTTGGTCAATTGTGTGATTCTGGTTGTTCAGTATCCCTTTCTTCTACTTCTTGTCATGTGCAGGATCTGCAATCCCAGAAGCTGATTGGAATAGGTCGTAGGTGGGGGGGATTATATGTTTTGGACAAGATGAGATTACCAGAATTTGCAACTCCTAGTGTTGATCTTTCTTATTTTCGATTGTGTCCTTCATATTCTAGTTTTTATTTACGACATTCGTGTCTTGGTCATGTTTTCGCTTCCCGTTTATGATTCTTAGCTTTTACTAGAGCCTTAGAAAATTTGCAAGCTCATGATATTTCTAATTGTAGTGGTTGTAAACTTGGAAAATTTTTTGCATTACCTTTCAATAGAAGTACTTCTTATTCTGTTGCACCTATTGATTAGTTCATTCTGATGTGTGGGGACCTTCTCCTGTTGTTTCAAAAGGAGGGTCTCAATATTATGTCTCTTTTATTGATGATCACACTCGTTTTTGTTAAGTATACCTTATGAAACGTTGTTCTAATTTCTTTGATATTTATAATAACTTTAGGGCTCTAGTAAGAACACAACATTATGTTGTCATTAAGTGTTTTAGATGTGATCTAGGTGGTGAGTATACTTCCAATAAATTTTGTGAATTGCTTGCTTTAGATGGAACTGATAACTCTAATTTATTAGAGTAAATATTATCTCTTATTTCTTTAAACTTGCTTGTCCATTTGAAAAGAGTTACATAATATGCTCATTTGGACACTATTTATGAAATTTGTGAAAATAAGTATATTCTTTGGTATTAATTATGAAATTATCTTGCATTGCATTAAAAAGACTTATATTTTACAGTTCACTCATGAGGTTTTTATGTGTTCCTTCACAGAGAACAAAAAGAGTAACAAAGGAGCATTTACCAGCTTTGCCGCAGTGTTGCTGCAGCAAGTGCACCAGGAAAGAATAGTGTTAAATAGCCAAATCAGCAACTGAATTTGGGCTTATAAATAAAAGGACAATATTGGGTAGCTAATAACTCACATATTTAAGGGCAAACTTGAAAGTTAACGCAATATATCATCTCTTATCAATTAAACCTAGGAGGAACATATAAAAGGAGGCCAATTCAATGTGAAAATAAGGAAGGAAAATAGGGGTAGCAGAGAGGCAACTCTCACGAAGAAAAAGAACAAAAATAGCGACATATTGGAATCTGGAAAGAGACTAATTGTAAGGATAAATTGAAGCCTTGATTTGCAAGGATTATTAGTGAGGAAAGCAAAAGAGTTAGAGATTTGGAATCCAATTGATTGAGATTTAATTAAAAGGGGTTTTATTAATTTATTCATTCTTCTATTATTCTTTTATTATTCTTCAAATTTTTATAACTCAATGGATCTGATTTTGAATATGGATGAATTAATATTTGATTTCATAAATATAATTGGCTAATTTTCATTCAGTTAGGGTTGTAGATGTGCAAGTGATTGTAGTCTTGTTCTTCAATTTTAAAGATTTGTGCTTTGCTTGATAAAAGGGTGCTAGTTATTCAATGCTTATTTTATTGATTAATTCTTATTGATTGCTTGATCACCAATTGAATTGTGGATACTCCTCATTATCTTCAGAGCACTCGTAAGTTTACTAAATTACCATATTTTGTTTGCTCTTTTTATTCCACTTCTTTCACTTCATTTTTAGCGTCTATTCATTATCTCTCTAGCCATTATCTTATAAAAAGGCAGTCCTTGATCGTTTGGTAGTAATCTATGGCTGAGAAAGTTACTACTTTGTATCAAACAAACACATGGGTCTTGGAACCTTTGTTGCCAAGTAAACGAGCATTGGTTCTCATTGGGTATATGATGTGATAAATTTAGTACTCGCAAGTGTACGAATCACTCGTAGAAAAGTGACAAGCAACTTCCAAGGTCAGTTTCTCAAGGAATTGTAGTGGTTCTAAATAACTGTCTTCCTAATCTAAATAGAGTTCTAACACAAATAAAACACTAATTAAATAGAGTTCTAGTGAAATTAAAACTCTAAGCAACTAGAGTCTTAAACCAAGTAAAACTGTGAAAAGGTGTTTGTTTTGTGACGAGATCAATGATACGAACAATTAAACGAAAACAATATCGCAAATTAACAATCAATTCAAATGGATTAAAAATCAATGGAGAATGTATGGACATTTAGTTTGGTTGGCCATGCTTGCACCGAAAAGTGATGGTGAAATAACATGAACATTCTATATAAACAATATTACTGGCTTTTCTTTTAATTACGAGACTGCCTTCGGTCGGGGTAAATCTCTTTGTTGATTAACTAATTAACTGCCTTCGGTCAAGGTAAATCAAATAGCAATCAAATTATGCGCAAGGAAATACATGCCAATCAAACTAATGCTATGACTAAGTCACTAATTTGAAGCTTTGATTAAGTGTTTTGGAATAAAGTTAAGGTGACGTTCTTATAACTAAATTCTCAGATTTTTCAACCTAACTACGAATATCAAATTGGCCCATGAAAATTCATAATTAAATATCTAAACATGCTCTTAATCAAAAGGTAATTTATTTATATTAATTCAATAAAACATTCACCATACACAATTCTAGCAAACATGGCAACACAAACTAAACATCCATAATGAAACTAGCCGCTCATGTTCATATTAATATTCCTAGAAAAATAAAATATGATCATACACTTTAACGAAAGAAGAAGAAAATATAATTCTATAAAAACAAGGAAAACCTAGCTCTAAATACCGCTAAATGGATGGGATGACATTCTTCTCCAAAAGCTTTATCTTCGATTGTCGACGGCTTCCTTGGATCCTTAGAATAGTTTCTCTCGCTTCGTTTAAGTGTAGCAAAACTCCCAAAACTGATTGAATGTAGTGTTTGGTCATAAAATTGTAATGTGTAAGAGTTGTATGTAAGGGGGAGTCTAAGGGGGTATTTATAGATGTAAGGGTTTACATAAATCCTGATTGCCATAGGAATAGGCGCGCCGCGGCACACATTTTCCCCGCCGCGGCGCAACACAAATTCTGAAAATAATGTCAAAACCCGAGAGCTCCCTGCCGCGGCATGACTTTTCCTCGCCGCAGCGTGTGTTGCCTTCCTTTTCTTCATGTTTACCCCCTTACATATGTGATGGCTCGTTATGTAAGGCTTACATATTTGTCTTGTTTAGCCCGTAACTCGTGATCCAAGTGCTGTAAGTGTTCCGTCTTTGCGTGTTTTAATTATTTGACTTATTTGAGGCTAAAAACACCTGAAATGCTCTAAAACATACCTGTGATTTCGAATAGATAGATTTATGAAATTAATCAAATAAACAACAAATAATAAATCTATTTGTAAACAATTAAATGCAATAAACCATGAAATATTAGTTCTTTTCGAGCATTCATCACAACCCCCAACCAGCTTCTTGCTAGTCTCTAGCAAAATGAGCGATCTAAAGATTAAAATAAAATGAATAAACTAAACTAACTAGAATCACTTCCGTAGATTGTCATGGTTGCATTTAGCGTATGCAACAAGCCTTTAAGCCCCTAGGTGGCCCTAGTGGACGAGTTATAGTCTCATGAGGGTTTCTAGTGATGATACCCGCAAACATCGTAACTAACAAAACTAAATAAAGACTCTAAAATACTTGAATCAATCCATGCATATGTCTCAAAAATTGTTAACAACGAATGGTATACAGAATAGTTAAAAATCACTTAAGCTCAAAAACAGTCCAAATATCAAACCCATCTTAGTAATCGAATTTTGAACAACCAATCAAACTACAAGCCCATTAGTTACACTATATGATCGTGTCATGCATGATATTCATAGATTACATTTTAATATCTCATAAATGTACAAGTAAAATATGAATATGAATTTTGCACTTCCAACCTCCGTATGCTCATTTTTTTTCAAATCTATCTCCACTAATATAGTAATCAAACTACCTAGAATCAATAGGACTTCATTAAGCTTGTAAAGTCGTGGTTAGGTGTGTGATTATGAAAGTACGAAAATGATATTTTCAATAGGATAAGAGTACTTTTTATTTCACAAACTTATTTTTAGCTTTTTCCACCAAGTGATCTTTTTCATCCTCCTATAAATTCCATATGTCCCTTAGATTTTTTTTTTGCTTGATTTTCTTGCTTTACTTTTCTTGCTTATTAGTTCAATCATCATCATCATTTTTTTTTATAATGAAGCAAGATAAATACAACATAATTGCTCATGAAAATCAAATATTATATTGAGTACTCTTATCACTAAGGGTAGTACAACGTATGTCAATGTTGAATTCAAGGGTGTACTATGGATAAAATAATACGGGGAGGCTTGAAAAGTCCAAACGGTCCAAAGATGGCCTAAATCACTTTTTAAGTGCCATTTGATTCTATTATTTCGCTTCAATGGGTTTTCAAATGAGTTCTAGAGCTTGTTGAGACTTAAAATATATCATAAACATGCATACATTACACAAAAAAAAAATAGTCATACTAACCATGCAAACTACCACATATACCTCAAAATCCTGAAATTAGATGAATCTAACATTTATGTGCTTCGTTGCTAAGGTAAAAATCTAATTTCCTTCATATATCACCGTCATTACAATCTTGTTAATATCATAGACTTCCAGATTGACTCAAGTAGACACTACACTAACCTAACAAAATTCAAGTGACAAAAGTTAAAAATTATAAATTTGGTCATTTCATGCTCATGAAATATTTTTTCCACCCCCAACCTAATTTCTACATTGTCCTCAATGTTAAAAAGAAAGACAAAAGAAATTAAGAAAAAGTGAGAGAAGTTACCCCCCTTTCGTATGAGATTATATACACTACACGTACGCTCTTGTTCATTGTTCCTTGCCTTTCTCATGATGAAGCAATTAGTGTGCAAGAAACATGTATGAAACCTCTAAATGTGTGCATCACAACTCAAATCCAAATTTAAATTATAACTAAATCAAATGAAAAACAAAAACATTAAACAAAGTTAGAAATCTTAAACAATCCAAAGAAAAATAAAATAAAATAAAATGAAAGAAAAAGAAAATTAAAGTAGAAAATGAAAATAAATGAAAATAAAATTAGGAGGCTTAGTCCTCCATATCATCATTCTGCTCGTTGTCGTCCTCAGGTTGATTTTTGTGAGAAAATAGGAGGAAAGTGGAGAGAAAATTAGAGAGTGTTTGAGAGAAAGTGAGAGAAGGTGAGGGAAATTTGGGGAAGAAAATTTTGAATCCAAAAGCTGCCCATTTTCTAGAAAAAATTATAGGCGCGCCGCGGCACAAGTTTTTCCCCGCTGCGACACAAATCAATTTTGAAAAAAAATGCGTGAAACAGAACCACACTCGCTGCGGCACAATTTTTTTTTTTAAATTCATTCTAAAACAGAAACGTCCTCGCCGCGGCACAATTTTTTCCTGCCGCGGCACACACAAAATTTTAAATTTTTTTATTTCTTTGGGATTTTTGAAAACGGGTAATGCATTCACCCCCAACCAAGATTGGGGTAGTGTCCTCGTTTCTTCTTTAACATGTTCAACATTGTCCTCCAAATTGACCTTATGCATACACGTCTCTAGACTAATGCCTCTTATGTCCCCAATACTCCTTCCTGTTGCTTTTCTATACTTCCTAAGCTCTCTCACTAGTTTATCCTCTTGTTTTTGGGTGAGTATGGATGAAATAATAACCAGATAAGTCTCGCTCTCTCCCAAAAATACATATTTTAGATGCTTAGGTAGTTTTTTAAGTTCTAAATCAGGTGGAGCAATCTCATCATCATGTGGGACATCCAATAAATCTAAGGGTGTACTAGAGTCATCTAATGATATGGCATTGTTTAATAGATCACTGTTCTCCCTAACCTCATAGTTTAAGATATCATTTACCTCTCCAATTGTAAGTGTTATCTCTAGCTTATCATCTAAACTATCCTGCACAAATGTATCATGAATGATAGGATCTAAACTTTCAACAAATGAGCATTCATCAATAGCAGATATAGAGGGGTAAGGAGATGAATCAAAAACCTTAAAATGGACAGTCTCTCCTAAGACTGTCATTGTCAACTTCCCACTTTGGACATTAATGATGGTTCGAGTAGTGGCCATAAATGGTCTACCCAAAAGAATTGTATGCTCCTTGTCTAAAGATGGATTATCCTGCATATCTAAAACCACAAAATCAACAGGTATGATAAGCTTATCTACCTGTACAAGTAAGTCCTCAACCATGCCCTTCAGATATTTAACAGATCTGTCCGCAAGTTGAAGGGACATGGTTGTTTGTTTTAGCTCTCCCAAACCTAGCTGCAAGAAAATCGAGTAAGACATCAAATTGATACTAGCACCTAAATCAAGCATAGCCTTAGCTACTTTCCTATCCCCCATAGTAATATTAATGATAAAACTACCTGGATCTTTCAGCTTAGGGGGTAGGTTCCGTTGAAGCATTGCACTAACAATTTGAGACACTATGACTCTTTCATTAACCTCATACCTCCTTTTTTTATTGTTTAATTCTTTGAAAATTTTTGCATAAGAAGGTACGTTTCTAATTATATCTAACAGAGGCAAGTTAATATTTACTTTTGAAAGCATGTTAAATAAATCAGAAAATTACTTATCTTGCTTACTGTCCTTTAAACGGTGTGGAAATAATATTGGTGGTCGGTATGGATTTGATGACTTGTGTAATTTAGGGGAGCTAGATAACTCTTCAATTGTTGCTCTTGAAAGCTCTACATGTTTGTCACCTGTTTCCCCCAATTCCTTAGAAATTGTGTTGTCATCTTCCATGTTACCTGCATTATAAGGTGAATCATTAGAAATTTCAGGCAAAACTTTTGTAACATCCTTACCACTCTGAAGAACCATGATAGCATTCGCTTGTTCAGGTTGACTAGGTAGCCTTCCTATCTCTTGTTTGTGCATTTGTTCAGCTAGCTGGCCCACTTGCATTTCCACTTTTTTCATTGAAGCTTCCATAGAGTCCATCCTTCCACTACAAGAGTGTATGAAATTGTTTAGGGTTTCTTCTACGGTTGGTTTATTTTGTGGAAATTGTCGGTTTACATTTTGGCCTTGTGTTTGGTTTTGGAAAAATGGCTGGCTATTGTTTTGTTTCCTAGCGAAGTTAGGGTGATTCCTCCATCTAGGGTTGTAGGTATTTGAATAAGGGTCGTTCCTAGGTCTAGGTTGATACCCTTGCATTAAATTTGCCTCTTCAGTAGTACCTGTATAAGGATCACCTGCAAAAGAACAAATGTTATCACCATGTCCATATGAACCACAAACTCCACATACTTCGTGTTTTGGCATTTGATTAACATTGGAAGTTGTGAGAAGTTGCACTTGTTTTGTCAATTCAGCAAGTTGCATGGCCATTTCATTGCTGGATCCTAATTCGTGGACTCCAGCTTTTCTTCCTCTAGCGCTCTTTTGTTAGGAATTGGCTCCCAACATCTCGAATAATTCGTAGGTTTCATCCGCTGTTTTCTCACCCATAGCTCCTCCTGCAGCATTATCAACTGTGAATTGACATTGTAGTGTCAATCCGTCGTAGAAAAACTGATTCTGTAGCTGCAACGGGAAGTGATGATGTGGACACTGTATCAAAAGCAATTTGAATTTGTCCCAAGCCTCGTGGAAGGGTTCTCCGTCTATCTGCGAAAAAGTAGCAATTTTTGTTCTTAGGTCAGATGTTTTTTGATGGGAATAGAACTTACCCATAAATTTGTTGTAAACATCGTCCCAAGTGGCCAAAGAATCGGGTGCCAATGTCATGAGCCAAGACTTAGCTCTATCTTTGAGAGTGTATGGAAAACACCTCATGCATAGTTGATCTTCACTAAGTCTCTGCAGTGGAAAGGTTTGCACAGTTGTGTATAATTCACGCATAAAATTTAAAGGATCTTCATTTGGGATACCGTAAAAGGAGGGAAGCATGAAATAATGAATATTTTTCAACTCATAATTCCTAGCTGCCTCTGTAAATCGAATGCACGATGTGGCGGTCCCAATGATAGGTCTTGCAAACTCTTTGTTCATCATCTGCCTAGCTACGTTGTCACCCATTGCTGCTTGTAATTGTTGTTGGACTTCTTCCTCTTGAAATTGATTATCCAGTTTCTTTGATCGATGTTTGACTCTAAGAATGTTGTCAATGAAAGGAGAGAGTTCCTTGTTAAGTGATGTCCTACCCTGCATGCACAAATAAAAAGCAAACAAAGATCAAGGCAGCAGTGAAATTGGAAATTAAGCACTATTTTTTAATTTTTTTAATTTTTTGATTTTTTTTTGTATTTTTTAATAAAAATAAATAAATAAAACAAATAATAAAAATAAATCAGAAACTCTAAAAAGTTAAATAGAAAATTATTTAAAACGCCAATTCCTCGGCAACGGCGCCAAAAACTTGATGTGATAAATTTAGTACTTGCAAGTGTACGAATCACTCGTAGAAAAGTGACAAGCAACTTCCAAGGTCGGTCTCTCTAGGAATTGCAGTGGTTCTAAATAACCGTCTTCCTAATCTAAATAGAGTTCTAACGCAAATAAAACACTAATTAAATAGAGTTCTAGTGAAACTAAAACTCTAAGCAACTAGAGTCCTAAACCTAGTAAAACTGTAAAAAGGTGTTTGTTTTGTGACGAGATCAACGATACGAACAATTAAACGAAAACAATATTGCAAATTAACAATCAATTCAAATGGATTAAAAATCAATGAAGGATGTATGGACGTTTAGTTTCGTTGGCCATACTTGCATCGAAAAGTGATGGTGAAATAACATGAACGTTCTATATAAATAATGTTACTGGCTTTCCTTTTAATTACGAGACTGCCTTCAGTCGGGGTAAATCTCTTTGTTGATTAACTAATTAACTGCCTTCGGTCGGGGTAAATCAAATAGCAATCAAATTATGCGCAAGGAAATACATGCCAATCAAACTAATGCTAAGACTAAGTCACTAATTTGAAGCTTTGATTAAGTGTTTCAGAATAAAGTTAGGGTGACGTTCCTATAACTAAATTCTTAGATTTTTTAACCTAACTACGAATATCAAATTGGCCCATGAAAATTCATAATTAAATATCTAAACATACTTTTAATCAAAAGGTAATTTATTTATATTAAATCAATAAAATATACACCATACACAATTCTAGCAAACATGGCAACACAAACTAAACATCCATAATGAAACTAGCCGCTCATGTTCATATTAATATTCATAGACAAATAAAATATGATCATACACTTCAACGAAAGAAGAAGAAAATATAATTCAATAACAACAAGGAAAACCTAGATCTAAATACCGCTAAATGGATGGGATGACGTTCTTCTCCAAAAGTTTTATCTTCGATCGTCGACGGCTTCCTTGGATCCTTAGAATAGTTTCTCTTGCTTCGATTAAGTGTAGCAAAATTCCCAAAACTGATTGAATGTAGTGTTTGGTCGCAAAATTGTAATGTATAAGAGTTGTATTCGAGTTGTTCGAGTTGTATGTAAGGGGGAGTCTAAGGGGGGTATTTATAGATGTAAGGGTTTACACAAATCCTGATTGCCATAGGAATAACTAATTAACTGCCTTCGGTCGGGGTAAATCAAATAGTAATCAAATTATGCGCAAGGAAAAACATGCCAATCAAATCAATGCTATGACTAAGTCACTAAATTGAAGCTTTGATTAAGTGTTTCGGAATAAAGTAAGGTGACGTTCCTATAACTAAATTCTAAGATCTTTCAACCTAACTACGAATCTCAAATGGGCCCATGATAATTCATAATTAAATATCTAAACATGCTCTTAATCAAAAAGTAATTCGTTTATATTAAATCAATAAAATACACCATACACAATTCTAGCAAACATGGCAACACAAACTAAACATCCATAATAAAACTAGCATCTCATGTTCATATTAATATTCATAGACAAATAAAATATGATCATACACTTTAACAAAAAGAGAAGAAAATTTAATTCTATAACAACAAGAAAATCCTAGATCTAAATACCGCTTATGGATGGGATAGCGTTCTTCTCCGTAAGCTATATCTTCGATCGTCGACGGTTTCCTTGGATCCTTAGAATAGTTCTCTCGCTTCGTTTGAGTGTGGCAAAGCTCCCAAAACAGATTGAATGGAGTGATTGGTCGCAAAATTGTAAAATCTAAGAGTTGTGTACGAGTTGGTCGAGTTCTGTTGTAAGGGGGGCTCTAAGGGGGTATTTATAGATGTAAGGGTTTACACAAATCCTGATTGCCATAGGAATAGGCGCGCCTCGGCATGCATTTTTCCCGCCGCGGCGCAACACAAATTCTGAAAATAATGTAAAAACCCGAGAGCTCCCCGCCGCGGCATGCATTTTCCTCGCTGCGGCGCGCGTTGTCTTCAGTTTCTTCACATGTACCCCCTTACATATGTGCTGGCTCGACATGTATGGCTTACATATTTGACTCGTTTTGCCCGTAACTCGCGATCTGAGTGCCGTAAGTGTTCCGTCTTTGCGTGCTTGCATTATTTGACTCATTTGACGCTAAAAACACCTGAAATGCACTAAAACATACCCGTGATTCCGAATGGATAGATTTATGAAAATAATCAAATAAACGATCATAACAAATCTATATTTTAAACAATTAAGCACAATTAATCACGAAATATTAGTGCTTTTCGAGCACTCATCAGAACCCCCAACCAGCTTCTTGCTAGTCTCTAGCAAGTGAAGCGATCTAAAAACTAAAATAAAAACAAATAAAATAAACTAACCTAACCTAAATCACTTCCGTAGATTGTCACAGTTGCATTTAGCATATGCAACAAGCCTTTAAACCCCTAGGTGGCCCTAGTGGACGAGTTATAGTCTCATGAGGGTTTCCAGTGATGACACCCACAAACATCGTACGACTCTCAAAACTAATAAAGACTCTAAACATACTTGAATCAATCCATGCATATGTCTCAAAAATTGTTAATAACAAATGGCATACAAAATAGTTAAAAATCACTTAAGCTCAAAAACAGTCCAAACATCAAACCCATCTTAGTAATCGAATTTTGAACAACCAATCAAACCACAAGCCCGTTAGTTACACTATCTGATCGTGTCATGCATGCTATTCATAGATTACATTTTAATATCTCAAAATCGTGCAAGTAAAATATGAGTGAAAATTGCACTTACAAACTCTATAGGCTCACTTTTCAAATCCATCTCCACTAATATAGAAATCAAACTACCTAGAATCAATAGGACTTTATTAAGCTTGTAAAGTTGTGGCTAGGTGTGATTATGAAAGTACGAAAATGATATTTTCACTTGGATAAGAGTACTTTTTATTTCACAAACTTATTTTCAACTTTCTCCACCAAGTGTTCTTTTTTTATCCTCCTATAAATTTCATATGTCCTTTGGATCTTTTTTGCTTGATTTTCTTTCTTTACTTTTCTTGCTTATTATTTCAATCATCATCATTATTTTTTTTTTTGTGATGAAGCAAGATAAATACAACATAATTTGCTCATGAAAATTAAATATTACATTGAGTACTCTTATTACTAAGGGTAGTACAACGTATGTCAATGTTGAGTTCAAGGGTGTACTATGGATAAAATAATACGGGGAGGCATGAAAAGTCCAAACGGTCCAAAGATGGCCTAAATCACTTTCTAAGTGGCATTTGATTCTATTATTTCGCTTCAATGAGTTTTCAAATGAGTTCTAGAGTTTGTTGAGATTTAAAATATATCACGAACATGCATACATTACACAAACCAAAATAGTCATACTAACCATACAAACTATCACATACACCACAAAATCCTGAAATTAGATGAATCTAACATTTATGTGCTTCGTTGCTTAGGTAAAAATCTAATTTCTCTCATATGTCACCGTCATTACAATCATGTTAATATCATAGACTTCCAGATTGACTCAAGTAGACACGACACTAACCTAACACAATTCAAATGACAAAAGTTAAAAATTTAAATTTGGTCAATTTCATGCTCATGGAGTATTTTTCCCACCCCCAACCTAATTTCTACATTGTCCTCAATGTTAAAAAGAAAGACAAAAGAAATTAAGAAAAAGTGAGAGAAGTTACCCCCCTTTCGTATGAGATTGTGTATACTACACGTACGCTCCGATTCATTGTTCCTCGCTTTTCTCGTGATGAAGCAATTAGTGTGCAAGAAACATGTATGAAACCTCAAAGATTTACATCCCAATTCAGATCCAAATTTAAAGTAAAACTAAGTCAAATGAAAAACAGAAAACATTAAACAAAGTTAAACAATTCAAACTAAAATAAAATAAAGGAAAAATTGAAAAAGAAAATTAAACTAAATAAAAAGAAAATAAAGAAAAGAAAACAAGTTGATACTACCGAATATGGTGGGTTGCCTCCCACCAAGCGCTTTCTTTAACGTCTTAGCAAGACGTTGTTAATTCGTTTCTATCCACCATCATCAAAGATCTTGAAGTGTGTGATATCAATTTTCCGAGCTAATATGTCATTAAGCTTGTCCTTCCATCTCGGTAGTTGTTTCCTATGAAGTACAGCACACACTCTTTTGTGGAAGTGGTATGGAAAATGATTTGGGGATTTGCAAGTCTTAGGTGCCTTGTGCAGTTGTGCGGCATGGAAGGTGAAGATAATTCCTCCTTGTTCTCCATAGAAGTTTGTAGAATTTGATATTCCTTAGCTTGGCATTCTTTGAGAATTGCTTGCTCCCTATCTGTATTTTCTACACAAAGTGGTAAATCATCAAAAGTTTCAGGAAAATAAATATTTTTAAAATTTTTACCACTTTGAAGGATTGTGTCATCCTTCACTTGCTTAATTTGAGTGGGCAACTCTTCTTGTTTTTGAATTTGTTCCGCTAGTTGCCCAACTTGCATTTCTATTCTTTTCATTGATGCCTCCATAGACTCCATCCTTTCACTAGTAGATTGTATGAAAGCATTCAAGGTTTCCTCTAAGGTTGGCTTCCTAGGTTGATTAGAAACTCTACTTCCTTGTATGAAAGAATTCAAGCTCTCTTCCAAGGTTGGCTTCCTAGGTTGATTATAAACTCTACTTCCTTGTATGAAAGAATTCAAGCTCTCTTCCAAGGTGGCCCTAGATGGATATTGATGAAAACTTGAGCTTTGCATTTGATATTGTGCATAAGGTGGGTGATATGGTTGAAGATTTGAGCTTTGCATGTTGTATTGGGCATAAGGTAGGGTAGAGTTTGCTTGCCATGAAGAATTATGGTGATTTCCCCACTCAGGATTATAGGTACTAAAATAAGGATCATTCCAAGGTGGGTGACATCCCTCATTAAGATCAAAGTTTGAATTAGTGGATGCATAGTAATCACCTGCAAAAGTGCAAACATTAGCATAATGCCCATATAAACCACAAATGCTACATACCTCCATGTTTGTCATATCATGCAGCTCTTCAAAGGGCCTTGTATTGGCTCATGAATTTCAGTATCCAGCCTGATTAGGTGCATTTTAAAATTTGTTGATGTTGTTTATGAACGGTACCTTTCAAAAACTAACAAAAACAATAGAGAAATCAAAGCACCATAGATTAAGCAATTAAAAAAAATAATAATAAAATAAAATAAAATAAACAAATAAAAGATAACAAAAAAAATAAAATAAAATAAATAAACAAATAAAAATAATTAAGAAACTCTAAAAAGTTAAAAAGAAAATTATTTAAAACGCCAATTCCCCGGCAACGGCGCCAAAAACTTGATGTGTTAAATTTAGTACTCGCAAGTGTACGAATCACTTGTAGAAAAGTGATAAGCAACTTCCAAGGTCGGTCTCTCAAGGAATTGCAGTGGTTCTAAATAACTAACTTTTTAATCTAAATAGAGTTCTAATGAAAATAAAATACTAATTAAATAGAGTTCTAGTGAAACTAAAACTCTAAGTAACTAGAATCCTAAAGCTAATAAAACTATAAAAAGGTGTTTGATTTGTAACGGGAACAAAGTACGAGCAATTAAACAAAAACAAAATTGCAATTAAACAATCAATTTAGATATATTTGAAGATCAATGGAGGATGTATGGACGTTTAGCTTAGTTGACCATGCTTGCATCGAAAAGGTATGGTGAAATAACATGAACGTTCTAAATAAACGATATTACCGGCTTTCCTTTTAATTACGAGACTGTCTTCGGTCAGGGTAAATCTCTTTGTTGATTAACTAATTAACTGCCTTCGGTCGGGGTAAATCAAATAGTAATCAAATTATGCGCAAGGAAAAACATGCCAATCAAATCAATGCTATGACTAAGTCACTAAATTGAAGCTTTGATTAAGTGTTTCGGAATAAAGTTAAGGTGACGTTCCTATAACTAAATTCTAAGATCTTTCAACCTAACTACGAATCTCAAATGGGCTCATGATAATTCATAATTAAATATCTAAACATGCTCTTAATCAAAAAGTAATTCGTTTATATTAAATCAATAAAATACACCATACACAATTCTAGCAAACATGGCAACACAAACTAAACATCCATAATAAAACTAGCCTCTCATGTTCATATTAATATTTATAGACAAATAAAATATGATCATACACTTTAACAAAAAGAGAAGAAAATTTAATTCTATAACAACAAGAAAATCCTAGATCTAAATACCGCTTATGGATGGGATAGCGTTCTTCTCCGTAAGCTTTATCTTCGATCGTCGACGGTTTCCTTGGATCCTTAGAATAGTTCTCTCGCTTCGTTTGAGTGTGGCAAAGCTCCCAAAACAGACTGAATGGAGTGTTTGGTCGCAAAACTGTAAAATCTAAGAGTTGTGTACGAGTTGGTCGAGTTCTGTTGTAAGGGGGGCTCTAAGGGGGTATTTATAGATGTAAGGGTTTACACAAATCCTGATTGCCATAGGAATAGGCACACCGCGGCATGCATTTTCCCCGCCGTGGCGCAACACAAATTCTGAAAATAATGTAAAAACCGGAGAGCTCCCCGCCGCGGCATGCATTTTCCTCGCCGCGGCGCGCGTTGTCTTCAGTTTCTTCACATGTACCCCCTTACATATGTGCTGGCTCGACATGTACAGCTTACATATTTGACTCGTTTTGCCCGTAACTCGCGATCTGAGTGCCGTAAGTGTTCCGTCTTTGCGTGCTTGCATTCTTTGACTCATTTGACGCTAAAAACACCTGAAATGCACTAAAACATACCTGTGATTCCGAATGGATAGATTTATGAAAATAATCAAATAAACGATCATAACAAATCTATATTTTAAACAATTAAGCACAATTAATCACGAAATATTAGTGCTTTTCGAGCACTCATCAGGTAAGTCAAATAGCAATCAAATTATGCGCAAGGAAATACATGCCAATCAAACTAATGCTATGACTAAGTCACTAATTTGAAGCTTTGATTAAGTGTTTCGGAATAAAGTTAAGGTGACATTCCTATAACTAGATTCTCAGATTTTTCAACCTAACTACGAATCTCAAATTGGCCCATGATAATTCATAATTAAATATCTAAACATGCTCTTGAATCAAAAGGTCATTCATTTATATTAAATCAATAAAATATACACCATACACAATTCTAGCAAACATGGCAACGCAAACTAAACATCCATAATGAAACTAGCCGCTCATGTTCATATTAATATTCATAGACAAATAAAATATGATCATACACTTCAACGAAAGAAGAAGAAAATATAATTCTATAACAACAAGGAAAACCTAGATCTAAATACCGCTAAATGGATGGGATGATGTTCTTCTCCAAAAGCTTTATCTTTGATCGTCGACGGCTTCCTTGGATCCTTAGAATAATTTCTCTCGCTTCGTTTAAGTGTAGCAAAACTCCCAAAACTGATTGAATGTAGTGTTTGGTCGCAAAATTGTAATGTGTAAGAGTTGTATTCGAGTTGTATGTAAGGGGGAGTCTAAGGGGGTATTTATAGATGTAAGGGTTTACACAAATCCTGATTGCCATAGGAATAGGAGCGTTGCGGCACACATTTTTCCCACCGCAGCGCAACACAAATTCTGAAACTAATGTCAAAACCCGAGAAGTCCCCGCCGTGGCATGACTTTTCCTCGCCGCGGCGTGGTTCCTTCCTTTTCTTCATGTTTACCCCACTTACATATGTGATGGCTCGTTATGTAAGGCTTACATATTTGTCTCGTTTAGCCCGTAACTCGTGATCCAAGCGCTGTAAGTGTTCCGTCTTTGCGTGTCTCCATTATTTGACTCATTTGACGCTAAAAACACCTAAAATGCACTAAAACATACCCGTGATTCCGAATGGATAGATTTATGAAATTAATCGAATAAACAACAAATAATGAATCTATTTCTCAACAATTAAGTGCAATAAACCATGAAATATTAGTGCTTTTCGAGCACTCATCACAACCTCCAACCAGCTTCTTGCTAGTCTCTAGCAAGAGGAGCGATCTAAAGATTAAAATAAAACGAATAAACTAAACTAACTTGAATCACTTCCGTATATTATCACGGTTGCATTTAACGTATGCAACAAGCCTTTAAACCCCTAGGTGGCCCTAGTGGACGAGTTATAGTCTCGTGAGGGTTTCCAGTGATGATACCCGCAAACATCGTAACTAACAAAACTAAATAAAGACTCTAAAATACTTGAATCAATCCATGTATATGTCTCAAAAATTGTTAACAACGAATGGTATACAAAATAGTTAAAAATCACTTAAGCTCAAAAATAGTCCAAACATCAAACCCATCTTAGTAATCGAATTTTGAACAACCCATCAAATCACAAGCCCGTTAGTTACACTATCTGATCATGTCATGCATGATATTCATAGATTACATTTTAATATCTCATAAATGTGCAAGTAAAATATGAATGAGAATTTTGCACTTCCAACCTCCATATGCTCATTTTTCAAATCCATCTCCACTAATATAGAAATCAAACTACCTAGAATCAATAGGACTTCATTAAGCTTGTAAAGTTTTGGTTAAGTGTGTGGTTATGAAAGTACGGGAATGATATTTTTAATAGGATAAGAGTACTTTTTTTATTTCACAAACTTATTTTCAACTTTTTCCACAAAGTGTTCTTTTTCATTCTCCTATAAATTCCATATGTCCCTTAGATCTTTTTGCTTGATTTTCTTTCTTTACTTTTCTTGCTTATTAGTTCGATCATCATCATTTTTTTTTGAAGTAAGATAAATAAAAATCAAATATTACATTGAGTACTCTTATCACTAAGGGTAGTACAAAGTATGTCAATGTTGAGTTCATGGGTGTATTATGGATAAAAATAATACGGGGAGGTTTGAAAAGTCCAAACGGTCCAAAGATGGCCTAAATCACTTTCTAAGTGGCATTTGATTCTATCATTTCGCTTTAATGGGTTTTCAAAGGAGTTCTAGAGCTTGTTGAGACTTAAAACATATCGTAAACATGCATACATTACACAAACCAAAATAGTCATACTAACCATGCAAACTACCACATATACCACAAAATCCTCAAATTAGATGAATCTAACATTTATGTGCTTCGTTGCTTAGGTAAAAATCTAATTTCTTTCATATATCACCGTCATTACAATCATGTTAATATCATAGACTTCCGGATTGACTCAAGTAGAAACACAATTCAAGTGACAAAAGTTAAAAATTTAAAATTTCGTCATATTTCATGCTCATGGACTAATCTTCCCACCCCCAACCTAATTTCTACATTGTCCTCAATGTTAAAAAGAAAAACAAAAGAAATTAAGAAAAAGTGAGAGAAGTTACCCCCCTTTCGTATGAGATTGTGTACACTACACGTACGCTCCGGTTCATTGTTCCTTGCTTTTCTCGTGATGAAGAATTAGTGTGTATGAAACATGTATTGAACCTCAAAGTATATGCGACACAATTCAAATCCAAATTTAAATTATAACTAAAGCAAATGAAAACAGAAAACATTAAACAAAGTTAAACAATTCAAACTAAAATAAAATAAAAATAAAGGAAAATAAAAGAAAATTAAAGAAAAAGAAAAATAATCCAAAATAAAAATAAAAATAAACCAAAGAAAATTATAAATAGGAGGCTCAGTCCTCCATGTCTTCGGGTTAATCATTGTCCTCCTTGGGTTGATCCGCCGGTTGTCTAAATGTGAAGTCATGGCCCGGATATTGTGGAGGTGGCTGGAATTGGGTGAGATCTATTTCACTATGTGTCAATTGGCAGCTAATCATTTGGTGGAATAGACCTTGATACTCGTGTTGATATTTCATTTGATCATTGAGCCATGCTTGTTGTTGGGTTTGGTATTGATGCATCTCGTGTTGATATTGATGCATTTTATTAACTTTCGCTTCTAGGTTTACCAACCTGTCTCTCGTAAAAGCGTTCTTGGAAAAATCACCCTTCCTACTTCCTTGCCCAGCCTTAGTTCCGCTTGTAAGGTGTTGCATGTAAGGGAAAGTTAATGTTTCAGCCGGCTGCAATAAGACCTCGCCCGTGTCGTATTTGACTCCGTGTTTAACACAAAGGGCGGTTATGAGTTGGGGAAGGAAATAACTAATGTTGTGGTGCTCAGCTGAGTACACCATTCTCTGTTGTATCACCATTCTCAAGTCTATGGACCGTTCAGTCTCTATAGCAAATTGCAGGATAGCCCTTTCCCGATCGACTGTACTGTAATGCCGAGTTGGCATTAATCTAGAGCAAACAAAATATTACAAAATTCAGGAATGGTTCCTTAAGTGCTTGGCCTAAAAGATGTTCACCATATCCCCCTTATATTCCCACTCACCGTAACCATCTGTCAAGGTATTAATTACTTCATCGTAATCAACCTGCGTTAAGTAGGTTTCATATGTGCTATTGTGAATATCCCTTAACCCATAGTATGATTTGATCACAGTCCTATTGAAGGGGACTTCAACGCCCCTCACCCAAACCATTCCATCTCGCGCTTCCGGGACATTCGCGTAGAATTCCCGAACTAGCAAATTCATACCCGCCTCCGGGGCGTATGCGAATGTTTTCCATCCTAATCTCTCAACTATATCTAAAATTCCCATTACACCTACTTTCTCGAAATCCATTCTTCTTTCATTTACAAACCCTTTATTCCTTTTGGCGGCACTCTCGTACCGCTCTTGCGCTTCTCGGCTTACAAATCGAGAGGCATCATAAGTTCGATCCTCAACCACTTTTCCTTTCCCCTTTGAACGACTACTATCACCAACTTTTATTTTAGGGGCCATTTCAATTCTTAAACTTAAGAGATTCAACTAACAACTCTAATTTCCAAAAATTGCAGAAAAACCCCAAAAATTTTGCTTCCCTCTTATCCAAAATTCCACTTAATTCCAAATTCAGACAAAATTTCATAATTCCAGAAAATTAATACTGAATTGAAGAAGAAATGTGAAGAATTTTACCTCTTTGGAATGCAATTGAAGTGTTGAAGGAAAAATCCCCAAATTTTTCTTGAAAACCCTAATTCTTGAATTGGAGAGAAACTTGATCCTTGAAGCAAATCTGATGAAATTAAATGATGAAAAGGTGTTAGCAATGTTGGATTGAAGAATTGGTGGAGTAAAGTTTAAATTTTGGTGAAGATTTGGAAGAAATTGGAGAGGAGAGTGAAGAGAAAATGACAGAGAAGGAGAGAAAGTGTGGGAAAATTTTAAGAGAAAATTTTGAAATGAGATTCATTTGTCCCGAGTGCCCTTTTCTGCCCAATTTTCAGAGGCGTGCCGCGGCATACATTTTTTCCCGCCACGACGCAGTTAAAATTTTTGAAATTGTGCGTGAAATAGAAAGTTTCTCGCCGCGGCACAAATATTCCCCGCCGCGGTGCGCACATGTTTTTGAAAATTTGGCTCGAGATAGAAAGTCCCTCGCCGCGGCACAAATTTTTCCCGCAGCGGCGTACATTGTTTTTGAAAAATTGTTTTGAAACAGGAAGTATCATACCGCGGCACAAATTTTCCCCGCAGCGGCGCACATATTTTTTTTGAAAAATTTTAATTAATTTTTTTTTTAGAAAACGTGCAATGTATCCACCCCCAACCAAAACTTGGGAATGTCCTCATTGCCTTGAAAAACTCTTAAAAATAAAAATACGATAAAAATAATAAAAGAAATAAAAACAACGAAAGAAATACAATACCGAATGGGTGCCTCCCATTAAGGGCTTAGTTTAACGTCTTAGCAAGATGTGGCTGCTCTCGTGTTTTATTCATCGAGGAGACGTATTAAATCGATGCTGTTTAAATTGTTGTCTCCTTCCAAGTATGGTTTGACACGATGCCCGTTTACTTTAATAGTTTCTTTCGTTTTTCGATTGAGCAACTCGATTACTCCGTGTGGAAGTACGTTAACGATTGTGTATGGTCCGCTCCACTTAGAATGAAGTTTTCCTATAAACAAACGCAAACGTGAATTGTATAATAGAACTTTCATTCCGGGAACGAAATACTAACCGAGGAGCCCTTTATCGTGATAGCGCTCAGTACGCTCCTTGTAGATTTTGGCATTTTTGTAAGCTTCGTCCCGAATTTCCTTAAGTTCGCTCAGTTGGAGTAGTCATTTTTTTCCAGCTTTTTCCATGTCCATGTTGAGCTTCTTAATAGCCCAATATGCCCTATGTTCTAGCTCAACCGATAAGTGACATGCTTTACCAAAAATTAGCCGGTAGGGACTCATACCAATTGGAGTTTTATACACTGTACGATATGCCCATAAGGCATCATTCAGTTTAATTGACCAATCTCTCCTTGAGGGGCGCACTGTGCGTTCCAATATCCCTTTGATCTGTCGGTTGCTCACTTCCACTTGCCTCGAAGTTTGGGGATGGTATGGGGTAGCCACTCTATCGGAAATGTTGTACTTTTTTAATAACCCATCAAAGAGTCTATTGCAAAAGTGGCTGCCTCTATCACTAATGATCGCTCTCAGTGTGCCAAATCTGCTAAAAATATTATCCTTCAAAAATTTAATAACAACGTTAGCATCATTAGTTCTAGTGGGTATCGCTTCTACCCACTTTGAAACATAGTCAACAGTGACTAGTATGTAAATGTAGCCAAAAGATGGGGGGAATGGACCCATGAAGGCGATCCCCCACACGTCAAATAACTCTACTACAAGATTAGACGTCAAAGGCATTTCGTTACGCTTACCTATGTTACTGGTCTTTTGACATCTATCACATCTCACACAAAACATGTTAGCATCTTTAAATAAAGTAGGCCAATAAAAACTGGATTGTAATACCTTTTGGGCCATTTTCTTACCACCAAAATGGCCCCCGTAATGTAGCTCATGGCAAAAGGTTAAGATGCTCTCATGTTCCTCTTTTGGCACACACCTCCAGATGACTTGATCTTGACATAACTTGAACAAATACGGGTCATCCCAAAAGTATTGCCTGGAAACACTGAAAAATCTTTTCTTTTCCTGAAAAGTAATGTTAGGTCGCAAAATACCACTAGCTAGATAGTTAACAATGTCAGTATACCATGGATTTGGACCTATTGTAAACAATTGTTCATCAGGGAAGGTTTCAATGATTGTATCCTTACTTTCACCTTCAACATATTCATACTCAGTAATCAACCTAGACAGATGATCAGCTACTACATTTTCAGTACCTTTCTTGTCTTTGATCTCTAGGTCAAATTCTTGTAAAAGTAGGATCCACCTAATGAGTCTAGGCTTAGCATTCGGTTTAGTCAATAAATATCTCAAAGCAGCATGATCCGAATGAACAATAACTTTAGTTCCTACCAAGTAAGACCTAAATTTATCAAGTGAAAACACAACATCCAATAGCTCTTTTTCAGTGGTGGTGTAATTAACTTGGGCGTCATTGAGTGTTTTGCTAGCATAATATATAACATGTAATCGTTTATCCACTTTTTGCCTCAAAACAGCTCCTATAGCATGATCAGATGCATCACACATGATTTCAAACGGTAAAGACCAATTAGGAGCAACAATTATAGGTGCAGAAGTAAGCCTATCCTTTAAAGCATTAAAAGCAACAAGACAATCATCATCAAAATCAAACAAAGTATCTTTGGACAATAGATTACATAATGGACGACTAATTTTGGAAAAATCCTTAATAAACCGTCTATAGAAACCTGCATATCCTAGGAAACTTCGTATACCCTTAACAGAGGTAGGTGGAGGCAATTTTGCAATTAAATCTACCTTAGCCTTATCACCTTCAATTCCCTTGCTAGATATGACATGTCCTAGCACTATGCCTTGGTTGACCATAAAATGATTTTTTTCCTAACTAAGCGTCAAATTGCATTCAATGCATCGTTCTAATACTAAAGTCAATTTATGCAAGCAATCATCAAAGGAATTACCGAAAACTAAAAAGTCATCCATAAAACCTCAATGAATTTCTCCACCATGTCTGAAAAGATCGACATCATACATCTCTGAAAGGTGGCGAGTGCATTGCATAGTCCAAATGGCATTCTCCTAAAAGCGAAAGTTCCGAATGGGCATGTGAATGTCGTTTTCTCTTGATCCTCCGGAGCAATGGGTACCTGATAATAACCCGAAAGACCATCTAAAAAGCAATAGAAATCATGCCCAGCTAGTCTTTCTAGCATTTGATCAATGAAAGGAAGGGGGAAGTGATCCTTTTTGGTGTACAAATTTAGCTTACGAAAATCAATACACATCCTCCAACCCGTAATTATCCTAGTGGGCACTAATTCATCTTTCTCATTTTTAACCACGGTTATTCCAAATTTCTTTGGTACCATATGAACGGGACTAACCCACTTACTATCAGCAATTGGATAAATTACCCCTACTGCTAGGAGTTTCAAAACTTCTTTCTTAACTACCTCTTGCATGATTGGGTTTAGTCTCCTTTGCCCTTCTTTAACTGGTTTGACATCGTCCTCTAAATTAATCTTATGCATACACATTGCCAGACTAATGTCTCTAATGTCCCCAATACTCCATCCTATTGCCTTTTTATACTTCCTAAGCTCTCCAATCAATTTCTGCTCTTGGTTTTGGGTGAGTGTAGATGAAATAATAACAGGGTAGGTCTCATTCTCTCCCAAAAAGACATATTTTAGATGCTTAGGTAGTTCTTAAGTTCCAATTCAGGTGGACCAATCTCATTATTATGTGGGACATCTAATAAATCTAAAGGTGTACTGGTGTCATCTAGTGATATGGCATTGTTTAGCAGTTCACTGTACTCCCTAGTCTCATAGTCTAAGATGTCATCTGCTTCTCCAACTGTAAGTGCTACCTCCAATTTATCATCTAATCTAGCATGCACAAAAGTATCATGAATTATTGGATCTAAACATTCTACAAACGAACATTCATCAATAGCAGATATAGAGGGGTAAGGAGATGAATCAAAAACCTTAAAATGAACAGTCTCTCCCAAGACTGTCATTGTCAACTTTCCACTTTGGACGTCAATGATGGTTTGGGTAGTAGCCATAAATGGTCTTCCCAAAATAATGGTGTGCTCCTTGTCCAAAGATGGATTATCTTTCATGTCTAAAACCACAAAATCAACAGGTTTGATTAGCTTATCTACCTGTACAAGTAAGTCCTCAACCATGCTCTTCGGATATTTAATAGATCTGTCCACAAGTTGAAGGGACATGGTTGTTGGTTTTAGCTCTCCCAAACCTAGTTGCAAGAAGATCGAGTAAGGCATCAAATTGATACTAGCACCTAAATCAAGCATAGCCTTAGCTACTTTCCTATCCCCCATAGTAATATCAATTATGAAACTACCTGGATCTTTGAACTTTGAAGCACTGCACTAGCAATTTCAGATACGATTACTCTCTCATTAAGCTCATACCTTCTTTTCTTAGTGTTTAGTTCTTTGAAAAATTTAGCATATGAAGGCACATTTCTAATTACATCTAACAATGGAAAATTAATATTAACCTTAGAGAGCATGTTAAATAAATCAGAAAACTGTTTATCTTGCTTACTGTCCTTTAAACGGTGTGGGAATAGTACCAGTGGTCGGTATGGCTCCGATGACTTGTGTAGAGTAGGTGGATTAGATGACTCTCCAATTCTCGCCTTTGAAGGCTCTTCATGCTTGTCACCTCTTTCCTCCAATTCCTTAGAAGCATTGTTGTCATCTTCCATGTTACCTGCACTATAAGATAAATCATTAGAAAGTTCAGGTAAATTTTTAGTAATGACCTTACCACTCCGAAGAATCGTGACAGCTTTGGATTGTTCGGGTTGACTGGGCAGCTTTCCCTTCTCTTATTTGTGCATTTGTTCCGCTAGCTGCCCCACTTGCATTTCCACTCTTTTCATTGAAGCTTCCATAGAGTCCATCCTTCCACTACAGGAGTGTATGAAATTGTTTAGGGTTTCCTCTACGGTTGGTTTATTTTGTGGAAATTGTCAGTTTACATTTTGACCTTGTGTTTGGTTTTGGACAAATGGTTGGCTATTGTTTTGTTTCCAAGAAAAGTTAGGGTGATTCCTCCATCCAGGGTTGTAGGTATTTGAATAAGGGTCGTTCCTAGGTCTAGGTTGGTACCCTTGCATTAAATTTGCCTCTTCAGTAGTACCTGCATAAGGATCACCTGCAATAGAACAAACATTAGCACCATGTCCATATGAACCAGAAACTCCACATACCTCGTGTTTTGGTATTTGATTAACATTGGAGGTTGTGAGAAGTTGCACTTGTTTCGTCAATTCAGCAAGTTGCATGGCCATTTCATTGTTGGATCCTAATTCGTGGACTCCAGCTCTTCTTCCTCTATCGCTCTTTTGTTGAAAATTGGCTCCCAACATCTCGAATAATTCGTAGGTTTCATCCACTGTTTTCTCACCCATAGCTCCTCCTGCAGCGTTGTCAACTGTGAATTGACATTGTAGCGTCAATCCGTCGTAGAAAAACTGATTCTGTAGCTGCAACGGGAAGTGGTGATGTGGACATTGTATTAATAGCAATTTGAATCTATCCCAAGCCTCGTGGAAGGGTTCTCCGTCCATCTGCGAAAAAGTAGCAATTGTTGTTCTTAGGTCATATGTCTTTTGATGGGAATAGAACTTACCCATAAATTTGTTGTAAACATCGTCCCAAGTGGCCAAAGAATCGAGTGCCAATGTCATTAGCCAAGACTTAGCTCTATCCTTGAGAGTGTATGGAAAACACCTCATGCGTAGTTGATCTTCACTAAGTCCCTGCAGTGGAAAGGTTTGCACAATAGCATATAATTTACGCATAAAATTTAAGGGATCTTCATTAGGGATACCATAAAAGGAGGGAAGCATGGAGTAATGAATATTTTTCAACTCATAATTCCTGGCCACCTTTGTAAGTCGAATGCACGATGTGGCGGTCCCAATGATAGGTCTTACAAACTCTTTGTTCATCATCTGCCTAGCTACGTTGTCATTCATTGCTGCTTGCAGTTGTTGATGGACTTCTTCCTCCTGAAATTGATTATCCAGTTTCTTTGATCGATGTTTGACTCTATGAATGTTGTCAATGAAAAGAGAGAGTTCCTTGTTAAGTGATCTCCTACCCTGCATACACAAATAAAAAAGCAAACAAAGATCAAGGCAACAGTGAAATTGGAAATTAAGCACTATTTTTTGATTTTTTATTTTTTGATTTTTTTGTATTTTTAGAATAAAAATAAATAAATAAAACAAATAATAAAAATAAATCAGAAACTCAAAAAAGTTAAATAGAAAATTATTTAAAACGCCAATTCCCCGGCAACTGCGCCAAAAACTTGATGTGATAAATTTAGTACTTGCAAGTGTACGAATCACTCGTAGAAAAGTGACAAGCAACTTCCAAGGTCGGTCTCTCAAGGAATTGCAGTGGTTCTAAATAACCATCTTCCTAATCTAAATAGAGTTCTAACGCAAATAAAACACCAATTAAATAGAGTTCTAATGAAACTAAAACTCTAAGCAACTAGAGTCCTAAACCTAGTAAAACTGTAAAAAGGTGTTTGTTTTGTGACGAGATCAACGATACGAACAATTAAACGAAAACAATATTGCAAATTAACAATCAATTCAAATGGATTAAAAATCAATGAAGGATGTATGGACGTTTAGTTTCGTTGGCCATGCTTGCATCGAAAAGTGATGGTGAAATAACATGAACGTTCTATATAAATAATATTACTGGCTTTCCTTTTAATTACGAGACTGCCTTCAGTCGGGGTAAATCTCTTTGTTGATTAACTAATTAACTGCCTTCGGTCGGGGTAAATCAAATAGCAATCAAATTATGCGCAAGGAAATACATGCCAATCAAACTAATGCTATGACTAAGTCACTAATTTGAAGCTTTGATTAAGTGTTTCAGAATAAAGTTAAGGTGACGTTCCTATAACTAGATTCTTAGATTTTTCAACCTAACTACGAATCTCAAATTGGCCCATGATAATTCATAATTAAATATTTAAACATGCTCTTGAATCAAAAGGTAATTCATTTATATTAAATCAATAAAATATACACCATACACAATTCTAGCAAACATAGCAACGCAAACTAAACATCCATAATGAAACTAGCCACTCATGTTTATATTAATATTCATAGACAAATAAAATATGATCATACACTTCAATGAAAGAAGAAGAAAATATAATTCTATAACAACAAGGAAAACCTAGATCTAAATACCGCTAAATAGATGGGATGACGTTCTTCTCCAAAAGCTTTATCTTCGATCGTCGAGGGCTTCCTTGGATCCTTAGAATAATTTCTCTCGCTTCGTTTTAGTGTAGCAAAACTCCCAAAACTGATTGAATGTAGTGTTTGGTCTCAAAATTGTAATGTGTAAGAGTTGTACTCGAGTTGTTCGAGTTGTATATGGGGGGAGTCTAAGGGGGTATTTATAAATGTAAGTGTTTACACAAATCTTGATTGCCATAGGAATAGGCGCGCCGCGGTACACATTTTCCCCGCCGCAGCGCAACATAAATTCTGAAAATAATGTCAAAACCCAAGAGCTCCCTGCCGTGGCATGACTTTTCCTCACCGCGGAGCGTGTTGCCTTCCTTTTCTTCATGTTTACCCCCTTACATATGTGATGGCTCGTTATGTAAAGCTTACATAATTGTCTCGTTTAGCCTGTAACTCGTGATACAAGCGCCGTAAGTGTTCCGTCTTTGCGTGTTTCCATTATTTGATTCATTTGACGCTAAAAACACCTGAAATGCACTAAAACATACCCATGACTCCGAATGGATAGATTTATGAAATTAATCGAATAAACAACAAATAATAAATCTATTTCTCAACAATTAAGTGCAATAAACCACGAAATATTAGTGCTTTTCGAGCACTCGTCCGTTTCTCTACGGTATTCTTTAGGTATTGAAGTTGCCTTCTCTTCTAAAGGTTATCTTCTCTCTCAATCAAAGTACATTGCTGATATTCTTGACCAGACTCACCTTACTGATACTAAAATTGTTTATACCCCTTGCGAGCACAATGTTCAATATTCTCCTTTGATGGCACTCCCTTGCAAGGTCCAACCTTTCAAACTATTGTTTGTAGCTTGGTCTATCTTACTATTACTCATCTAGACATTACTTATTTTGTTCATATTGTTAGTCCGTTTATGATAAGTGCTTGAAAAGTACTAACATTACATGATTTATTGTGCTTAATTGTTAAAAATTGATTTGTTATATCTCGTTTATTTGATTATTTTCATAAATCTATCAATTCGGAATCACGGGTATATTTTAAGTGTTTTTAACATCAAATGACTTGAATAATGCAAACACGCAAAGATCGAACACTTTCGGTGCTTGGATCACAATTTAGGGGCAACACGAGTCAAATTATGTAAGTCGTACATAAAGAGCCAGCACATATGTAAGGGGTACATGTGAAGAATCAAAAAACAAAGTGCGCCGCAGCGAGAAATACGTGTGCCGCAGCGAGAACCTCTCTGGTTTTGAGCATTGTTTTAGATTTATTGTTGTGCTACGGCAGGAAAATAGTTGTACCGCGTCACGCCTATTCCTGAAACAATCAGGATTCTATATAACCCTTACACCTATAAATACCCCCTTAAGATTCCCTTTTGCAACACTTCAATTTTGCGAACCAACAAGAGACTCAACCAAATTTTAGGAGCTTTTCCACACTCAAAGAAGTAAGAGAATTAATTCTAAGGATCCAAGAAACCATTGAAGATCGACGATCAAGCTTTTGGAGAAGAATGCCATCCAATCCAATTGTGGTATTTAGATCTTGGGTTTCTTTTTGTTATAGAATTTCCTTTTCTTCTTCTTACTTCTTTGAGTGTATGTTCAAATTGAATTTGTTTATGAATATTAATATGAACATGAGTGGCTAATTTTATTATGGATGTTTAGTTTGTGTTGCCATGTTTGCTAGAACTGTTGTGGTGAATATTTTTATTGCTTTGAAATAAATGAAATTACCTTTTGATTAAGACAATGTTTAGATATTTAATTGTGGATTTTCATGGGCTAATTTGATATTCATAGTTAGGTTGAAAAATATTAGAGTTTGGTTTTAGGAACGTCACCTTAACTTTACTTTGAAAAATTTAATCAAAACTTCAAATTAATGACATAGTCATGGCATTGGTTTGATTGACATATTTTCCTTGTGCATAATTTGGTTGCTATTTGATATACCCGATTGTAAGATATTTTTTAGTTAATCAACAAAGAGAATTACCTGATTGTAGGAATTTTTGTAATTAAAAGGAAAGCCGGTAATATTTGTTTATTAGAGTGTTCATGTTAATTCACCATAACTTTTCGATGCAAGCATGACCAACCAAACTGAACATCCATACATCCTCCATTGATATTTGAAAACCTTTTTGAGTTAACTCAGAATTTGCATAATTTTTTGTTCAACACCATTGATCTTGCTCATAAATCAAACTTCATTTACAGTTTTATTAGATTTAGGATTTTAATTATCTAGAGTTTTAGTTTTACTAGGATTCTATTTAGTTAGTGTTTTAGTTGCTTTAGGACTCTAATTAGATTAAGAAAAAGGCTGTTTAGAACCATTGCAATTCCTTGAGAGATCGACCTCGGAGGTTTGGTTATCACTTGCTACAAGTGGTTCGTACACTTGCGAGTACTATAATTTACACATCAAGTTTTTGGCGCCGTTGCCAGGAAATTGGCGTTTTAAATAATTTTCTTTTAACTTTTTAGAGTTTCTAAATTAGATTTATTTGTTTATTTACTTTTTTTTAATCTTTTATTCAAAAACACAAAAAAATTAAAAAATCAAAAAAATAGTGCTTTTATTGCAATTTCTCTGCTGCCTTGATCTTTGTTTGCTTTTTATTTGTGCAAGCAGGGTAGGAGGTCACTTAACAAGGAATTCACTTCCTTAATTGAAAACATTCATAGGATCAAACACCTATCAAGGAAACTGGATAATCAAATTCAAGAAGAAGACGAACAGCAATAATTGCAAGCAATTGTAGGTAGGCAGAAGATGAATAAAGAGTTTGCAAGACCTATCATTGGGACTGCCACATCGTGCATTCAATTGACAGATGTAGCTAGGAATTATGAATTGAAAAATATTCATTATTTCATGCTTCCCTCCTTTTACGGTATTCCTAATAAGGATCCTTTAAATTTTATGCGTGAACTATATGCAACTATGCAAACCTTTCCACTGTAGGGACTTAGTGAAGATCAACTACGGATGATGTGTTTTCCTTACACTCTCAAAGATAGAGCTAAGTCTTGGCTAATGACATTGGCACCTGGTTTTTTGGCCACTTGGGATGCTATTTATAACAAATTTATGGGTAAGTTCTATTCCCATCAAAAAATGTCTGACCTAAGAATCAAAATTGCTACTTTTTCGTAGATGGAAGGAGAACCCTTTCACGAGGCTTGGGACAGAATTTGAAAACCTTTTTGAGTTAACTCAGAATTTGCATAATTGTTTGTTCAACACTATTGATTTTGCTCATGAATCAAACTTCATTTACAGTGTTATTAGATTTAGGATTCTAATTATCTAGAGTTTTAGTTTTACTAGGATTTTATTTAGTTAGTGTTTTAGTTGCTTTAAGACTCTAATTAGATTAAGAAAAAGGTTGTTTAGAACCATTGCAATTCCTTAAAAGATCGATCAGGGAGGTTTGCTTATCACTTGCTACAAGTGGTTCGTACACTTGCGAGTACTATAATTTATACATCAATTTGTTGCTTCTCCTACTACCATTCATTAGGCAGCCATTCTACGTATTTTGCGGTATGTTCAGGGCACTATTTTTCAGAGTCTCTTGCTTCCATCCATGTTTTCCTTAGAGTTACGTGTATACTCTAATGAGTGCTTAAAAAGTACTAATATTCTGTGATTTATTGTGCTTAACTGTGACAAATAGATTTGATTATAACTCTTTTATTTTATTATTTGTATAAATCTATCAATTCGGAATTACGGTATATTTTTATGTAGTTCAGGTATTTTTAGCTTAAAAAGAGATGAATAATATAAGCACACGATATGGGACAATTAGAACACTCAAATAGCAACTTAGGAGCAAAAAAAGACTAAGGCATGTAAGCCTTACTGATGTGATAAATTTAGTACTCACAAGTGTACGAATCACTCATAGAAAAGTGACAAGCAAACCTCTAAGGTTGGTCTCTCAAGGAATTATAGGAGTTCTAAATAACCTTTTTCTTAATCTAAATAGAGTTCTAACGAAAGTAAAACACTAATTAAATAGAGTTCTAGTGAAACTAAAACTCTAAGTAACTAGAGTCCTAAATCTAGTAAAACTGTAAAAAGTGTTTTGTTTTGTAAAGAGATCAATGGTACGAACAATTAACGAAAATAATATCACAAATTAACAATCAATTCAAATAGATTTGATAATCAATGGAGGATGTATGGACATTTAGTTTGGTTGACCATGCTTGCATCGAAAAGTAATGGTGAAATAACATTAACGTTATAATAAATAATTTTACCGACTTTCCTTTTAATTACAAGACTGCCTACGGTCGAGGTAAATCTCTTTGTTGATTAACTAATTAACATCCTACGATCGGGTATATCAAATAGCAATCAAATTATGCGCAAGAAATAAAACTAATGCTATGACTAAGTCACTAATTTGAAGCTTCAATTAAGTGTTTCGGAATAAAGTTAAGGTGACGTTCCTAAAACTAGATTCTCAAATTTTTCAACCTAACTATGAATCTCAAATTGGCCCATGATAATTCATAATTAAATATCTAAATATGCTCTTAATCAAAAAGTAATTTGTTTATATTAAATCAATAAAACATTCACCATACACAATTCTAGCAAACATGACAACACAAACTAAACATCCATAATGAAATTAGCCGCTCATGTTCATATTAAAATTCATAGACAAATATAATATGATCATACACTTCAATGAAAGAAGAAGAAAATAGAATTCTATAATAACAAGGAAAACCTAGATCTTAATAACGCTAATGGATGAGATGTCGTTCTTCTCCAAAAGCTTGATCTTCGATCACCGACGGCTTCCTTGGATCCTTAGAATGGTTTCTCTTGCTTCGTTGAATGTGGCAAAGCTCCTAAAACTGATTAAATGTCTTGTTTGTTCGCCAAATTGTAGAGTGTAAAAGTTGTATCAAAGTTGTCCCTAAAGAGGATTCTAAAGGGGGTATTTATAGATGTAAGGGTTTACACAAATCTTGATTGCAATTGGAATAGGCGCGCCGCGGCATACATTTTTTCCGCCGCGGCGCAACGCAAAAATTGAAAATATTGGTGAAAACTCGAGAGCTCCCCGCCGTGGCATACATTTTTCTCGCCGCGGCGCGCGTTGCCTTTCCTTTCTTCATATTTGCCCCTTACATATGTGATGGCTCGTTATGTAAGGCTTACATATTTTGACTCGTTTTGCTCGTAACTCGTGATTCGAGGGCCATAAGTTTCTGCCTTTGCGTGTTTGCAATATTAAACTCATTTGACGCTAAAAATACCTAAAATATACTAAAACATACCCGTAATTCTGAATTAATAGATTTATGAAAAATAGTCAAATAAACAATAATAACAAATCAATTTTTAAACAATTAAGCGCAATAAATCACGAAATATTAGTGCTTTCGAGCACTTATCACTTACATCAAAACTCAACCAATTTGTAAGGGTTACAGAATCAGCTATGCCTCGGCGGAGGTTTTTATGTGCCGCGGTGCGCTACTCTCTGATTTCTATAAGGGGAAATTTTTGGCTTGTGTTGCCGTAGGTAAAAAGTTACATCGCGACGTGCTTGCATTTTTGGAGAGTCCCAATTCTGTACAACCCTTATATCTATAAAATCCCCTTACGTTTTCAACATTACATACAATTTTTCACACAATTTGGGGACGATTCTCTACTAAACTAAACTAGGTTTTGGAGCTTTGCCACATCCTAGGGAGGCAAGAGAGGCACATCTAAAGGAGACAAGAAGCCTTTCAAGATTGAAGATCAAGCTTTTGGGGAAAGAAACATCATCCAAGCCAATTGTGGTATCTAGATTTAGTCTACTTGTTGTTGTTAGATATTTCTTCTTCTTCTTTCCCCTCTAGAATGTATGTTAGATTATATTTATCTATGAATATTAATCTAAACATGTTTGGTTGAATTTAACTATGGATGTTTAGTTTATGTTGCCATGTTTGCTAAATTTATTTTGGTGAATGTTTTAATAGCAAAATAAGTAAAGATTGCATTTCGATTAAGAGTTTATTTAGAGATTTATTTGTGAATACTCATGGGCCAATTTGAGGTTCATAAATGGATTGAAAAATCTGAGAATTTAATTTTAAGAACGTCACATTGACTATATTTTGAAAAACTTAATCATAGCTTCAAATTGATGACCTAGTCATGACATTGATATGATTGACATATTTTTTCTTGTGCATAATTTTTTTCCTTTTTAATATACCCAATCGTAGGATATTGATTAGTTATTCAACAAAGAAAATTACCCGATCGTAAGAATTTTCGTAAATAAAAGGAAAGCCGGTATATTTATTTATTAGAACGTTCATGTTAATTCATCATAACTTTATGGTCAACTAAACTAAACGTCCATATATTCTCCATTGATACTTAAAACCCTTTTAAGTCAATTTAGAATTTGCATAATTATTTTTTTTAATTGTTCAACACCATTGATCTTGCTCAAAAATCCAACTTTGTTTACAGTTTTATTAGATTTAGGATTCTAATTATTTAGAGTTTTAGTGTTACTAGAATTCTATTTAGTTAGTATTTTAATTACTTTAGGACTCTAATTAGATTAAGAAAAATGTTGTTTAAAATCATTGCAATTCCTTGGATCGACGTCGGAGGTTTGCTTGTTACTTGCTATAAGTGATTCGTACACTTGCGAGTACTATAATTTACACATCATGATCCCACAAATCGCAAGTCTGTGATGTGTAAATTATAACACTCGCAAGTGTACGAATCACTTGCTACAAGTGATAAGCAAACCTCTGAGGTCGATCTCTCAAAGAATTACAATAGTTTTAAACAAACTTTTTCTTAATCTAATTAGAGTCCTAAAGCAATTAAAATACTAACTAAATAGAATTCTAGTAACACTAAAACTCTAAATAATTAGAATCCTAAATCTAAAAAAACTGTAAACAAAGTTGGATTTGTGAGTAAGATCAATGATGTAGAACAAATAAATAAAAAAATTATGCAAATTCTGAATTAACTCAAAACGATCTCAAATATCGATGGAGGATGTATGGACGTTTAGTTTGGTTGACCATGCTTGCATCGAAAAGTTGTGGTCAATTAACATGAACGTTCTAATAAACAAATATTACTGGCTTTCCTTTTAATTACAAAAATTCCTACGATCGGGTAATTTTCTTTGTTGTTTAACTAATCAATATCCTATGATCGGATATATCAAATAACAATTAAATTATGCACAAGGAAATATATGCATCAAACCAATGTCATGACTAGGTCATTAATTTGAAGTTTTGATTAAGTTTTTCAAAGAAAAGTTAAGGTAACGTTCCTAAAACCAAACTCTAATATTTTTCAGCCTAATTATGAATCTCAAATTCGCCCATAAAAATTCACAATTAAACATCTAAACATGCCCTTAATCAAAAGGTAATTTTATTTATCTTAAAGCAATTAAAATATTAAACCACAATAGTTCTAACAAACATGAAAACACAAACTAAACACCCAAAATAAAATTAGCCACTCATAGAAAAATTTAATTGAACATACATCTCAAAGAAGTAAGAAGAAGAAAAGGAAATTCTATAACAAAAAGAAACCTATATTTAAATACCACAATTGGATCGGATGACGTTCTCCTCTAAAAGCTTGATCGTTGATCTTCAATGGCTTCTTGGATCCTTAGAATAAATTCTCCTGCTTCTTTGAGTGTGAAAAAACTCCTAAAATCTAATTGAGTCTCGTTTTGATTCGCAAAATTGAAGTATTATAAAAGGGAGACGTAAAGGGGTATTTATATGTGTAAGGGTTACATAGAATCCTGATTGTCCCAAGAATAGGCGTGCCATAGCACAGAAATAAATATGAAAACAATGGCCTAACTCGAGAGATGCTCGCAACGGCACAACTTTTCCTCTCCGCGGCGTGCATTAATTCTGATTCTTCACATGTACCCCTTACATATTGGTTGGCTTGTTATGTACGTCTTATATAATTTGACTCGTGTTGCCCCTAAATTGTGATCCGAGCGTCGTAAGTGTTCCGTCTTTGTGTGTTTGCATTATTCAACTCATTTGACGCTAAAAACACTTGAAATAGACTAGAACATACCCGTGATTCTGAATTAATAGATTTATAAAAATAATCAAACATACTCGATAGGATAAGAGTACTTTTCATTTTATTTCACAAACTTACTCAACTTTTCTACCCAAATTTTTTTCTCCATCCTCCTCTTTTATAAATTCTATATGTCCCTTGAATTTTTGCTTGTTTTTCTTTCTTTACTTTTCTTGCTCTTTATTATCATTCATTTTTTTTATATAACAAGACATATATAAATTCAATTCAAATGCTCATGAAAACCAAGTATTACATTGAGTACTCTTATCACTAAGGGTAGTATAATGTATATATGTATATTGAGTTCACGGGGGTCACTATGGATAAAACAATACGGGGAGGGGAGGGGGACTCGAAAAGTTTAAACAGTTCAAAGATGGCCTAAATCACTTTCTAAGTGGTATGTGATTCTATTATTTTGCCTTAATGGGTTTTCAAGAAAGTTCTAGAGTTCGTTGAAACTTAAAATATATCACAAACATGCATACACTACACAAACCAAACATAGTGATACTAATCAAACAAACTACCACATATACCACAAAATCCTCAAACTAAATAAATCTAACATTTTTATGCCTCTTCACTTAGGTGAAAATTCAATTTCTTTCACATGTCATTGTCATTACAATCACATTAATATCATAGACTTTTGGATTGACTCAAATGGACTCGATACTATCCTAACAAAATTCAAATGAAAAATCTACAAAAAGTTAAAATTTAAAATTTGGTCTAAATTCATGTTTATAGAATATTTTTCCCACCCCCAACCTAATTTCTACATTGTCCTCAATGTCTCAAAGAAAAACAAAAGAAATTAGGTAAAAAGGTGAGAAAAGTTACCCCCCCTTCCATATGAGATTGTGTACATTACACTTACGCTCTAGTTCACTATTCCTCACTCTTCTCATCATGTAGCATTTAGTTCGCAAGAAATATGCACTAAAATTTTAAATGTGTGCATCACAACTCAAAGCCAAATTTAAAAATTAACTAAATTTAAATGAAAGCAAAAATCATTAAACAATGTTAATTAAAGTTCTTAACCAATCCAACAAAAAATTTAAAAAAAAAATTAAAAATGAAAGAAAAAGAAAATTAAACTACATAAAAAAAATTAAAAAAAATAAAAATTAAAGAAAAAGAGAAAATACAATGAGGAGGTTAGTCCTCCATATCATCATTCTACTCATTGTCGTCCTCGGGTTGGTTCGCCGGTGGTCTGTAGACGAAGTCGTAGCTCGGATACTGCAGGACTAAGCTAAATTGGGTGAGGTCTACTCTGCTTTGTGTCAACTGAAAACTCATCATTATGTGGAGTAGAGCTTGGTATTCATGTGAATATCTTATTTGTTCGCTGAACCAAGTTTGTTGTTGACTTTGGTATTACTGTATTTTATTCACCTTTGCTTCCAAGTTCACCAACCTATCTTTGGTGGTAGCGTTCTTGGAAGAGGTCCCATCATCCTTCCTACTACCTTGTCCCGCCTTAGTACCATTGGTTAGGTGCTGCATGTAAGCGAAGGTCAATGTTTCATCCAATTGCAAAAGTATCTCGCCAATTGACTCCGTGTATGACACATAGGGCGGTGATCAGTTGGGGAAAGAAGTAACTGAGGTTGTGATGCTCAGCTGAGTATACAACTTGTTGTTGGATAACCATCCCTACATCAATTGATTGCTCGATCTCTATGACACATTGCAAGATTGCCCTCTCCCGATCAACAGTACTATAATGCTGGGTTGGCATTAATCTAGAGCACACAAAATACTGCCAAATACGGGATTCGGTTATAAGGTGCATTGCCTGAAAAGTATTTACCATGTCCCCTTTATATTCCCACTCCACATAACCATTAGTGAGGGTGTTTATAATTTCATTGTAATCCACATGTTTTAAATAGGTTTCATACCCACTATCCTTAATGTCCCTCAACCCATAGTATGCATTTATAATAGTCCTATTAAAGGGGACCTTAACACCCCTTACCCAAACCATTCCGTCTTGAACTTTCGGACATTCGTATAGAATTCTCGGACTAATGAACTCACACCTGCTTCCAATGCGTGTACAAATTTCCTCCACTCTAATGCCTCAACCTTAACAGGAATTCCCATTAATCCTACTTGTCCAAAATTTAACCCCCTCTCATTAACAAATCCTTTGTTTCTTTTAGCGGGCACCTACATACCGCTCTTGCACCTCCCTACTAACAAACTTAGAGGCATCAAAGTTTTGTTCCTCAACCAATTTTCCTTTTCCCTTGGAATAACTTCCCTCTCTGGCTTTTCTTTTTGGTGCCATAGATTTTTCTACTCAAATAATCTTACACAAGTCAATTTATTTCAGAAAATCCCCAAAAATCCCCTCTTATCCAACTCAAAACACTTAAATCCAACAAATTTGAAACACAATTCACAATTTTCAAATAATTAATATCAAATAAAGTTAGAATTATGAAGAAATTTACCTCTTTGAAGTTTGATTCAAACCTCGAAGAAAAAGCCCCAATTTTTTCGAAACCCTAGGTTGTGTTGAAGAAGATGAATAGATTTCTTGATTTCTTGAGCAAATCTGTCAAAATGGAGAAGGAAAAACTTGATAGCAATGTTAGATTGAAGGAATTAGGGAGTAAAGTGTTGATTTTTGTGAGAAAATGGGAGGAAATTGGAGAGAAAGTGAGGAAGTATTTCGGAGAAAATGAGGGAAAGTGAGGAAAAATTTGTGTGAAGTGATTTGAATTTTTCACGAGTGCCCATTTTTTGGAAAAAATTATAGGTGTGCTGCGGTACAAGTTTTTTCCCGCCGTGGCACGGATCAATTTTGGGCAAACAGAACTTCTCCCGTCGCGGTATAAATATTTCCTTGCCGCAGCGAGCACAACATTTTCAAAACTTTTCTCAAAACAAAAACTATCATGCCGCGGCATGCATAAAATTTTAAAAATGTGTCCCAAAACAGAAATACACTCACCGTTGCACAAATATTCCCTATTGAGGCACACAAAAAATTTTAAAATTTTTGATTTCTTTGGGATTTTTTAAAATGAGCAATTCACCCCCAACCAAGATTGGGGTAATGTCCTCATTGCCATGAAAAACAAAATAAAAAACAAAAATAAAAGAAAAGAATGAAAGAAAAATGAACAAAGGACGTAGCGAATACAATACCGAATGGGTGCTTTACATTAAGGGCTTAGTTTTACATCTTAGCAAGACGTAGTTGCTCTCGTGTCTAAGAGTTTTGGAGATGTATGGTTTTTATGTTTTTCATGTTGATATCTCCTTCTAAGTACGGCTTAACATGATGCCCGTTCACTTTAAACGGTTCTTGTGTTTTGGAATTTAGCAACTCGACCACTCCATGCAGAAATACATTAGCAATTGTATACGGTCCACTCCACCTAGAATGTAGTTTTCCTAGAAATAAACACAAACGTGAATTATATAAAAGTATTTTCATTCTAGGAACTAGGGACTTACTGATGAGCCCTTTATCATGATAGCGCTTAGTAGTTCCTTATAGATTTTGGCATTCTCGTAAGACTCATCCCGAATTTCTTCAAGTTCGCTTAGTTGGAGTAGTCGTTTTTCCCCAACTTTTGTCATGTCCATGTTGAGTTCCTTAATTGCCCAATAAGATCTATGCTCTAGCTCAACGGGTAAGTGACATGCTTTTCCGAATATCAACCAATAGGGGCTTATACCAATGGGTGTCTTGTAAGCTGTACGATATGCCCATAAAGCATCATTTAACTTTATTGATCAATCCTTCCTTGAGGGGAGCACTCTGCGTTCCAATATTCCCTTGATTTTTTTGTCACTCACTTCCACTAGACCCAAAGTTTGGGGATGGTATGGGATAGCCACTCTATGAGAGATGTTATACTTTTTCAAAAGGCCATCAAAGACCTTGTTGCAAAAGTGGCTTCCTACATCACTAATGATCGCTCTCGGTGTTCCAAATTTGCTAAAAATCATATCCTTCAAGAATTTAACAACAACATTAGCGTCAATAGTTCTAGTGGGTATCGCTTCTACCCACTTTGAGACATAGTCGACAGCTAATAAAATGTAAGTAAAGCCAACAGATGGGGGAAATGAACTCATGAAGTCAATTCCCCACACGTCAAACAATTTGACTACAAGATTCGATGTCAAAGGCATTTCATTACATTTGCCTATATTACCGGTCCTTTGACATCTATAACATCTCACACAAAACAGGTTAGAATCCTTAAACAAAGTAGGCCAATAAAATCCAAATTGTAAACCTTTAGGGCCGTTTTCTTACCACCAAAATGGCCCCCGCAGTGTAGTTCATGGAAAAAAGCTAGGATGCTCTCACGTTCCTCTTCGGGCACACACCTTCGGATGACTTGATCTTGACATATCTTGAACAAATAGGGGTCATCCCAAAAGAATTGCCTGCAAATACTGAAAAACCTTTTCTTTTCCTGAAAAGTGATGTTAGGTCTCAAAATTCCACTAGCAAAATAATTAACAATGTCAGCATACCATGGATTTTCTATTGTAAACAGTTGTTCATCAGGGAAGGTTTCTATGATTATTTCCTTACTTTCACCCTCAAAAGTGTCATACTCAAAAATCAACCTAGACAGATGATCAGCTACTACATTTTCAGTACCCTTTTTGTCCTTGATCTTTAGGTCAAATTCTTGTAAAAGTAAGACCCACCTAATAAGTCTAGGCTTAGCATTCGGTTTAGTTAATAAATATCTTAAAGCAACATGATTTGAATGAACAATAACTTTAGTTCCTACCAAGTAAGACCTTAATTTATCAAGTGAGAATACAACAGCCAATAACTCTTTCTCAGTGGTGGAATATTAATTTGGGCATCATTGAGTGTTTTCCTAACATAGTATATAACATGCAAACATTTATCAACTCTTTGTCCCCAAATAGCTCCTATGGCATAATTAGATGCATCACACATAATCTCAAATGGTAAAGACCAATCAGGTGCCACAATAACAGGTGCAGAAGTAAGTTTTTCCTTCAAAGTATTGAAGGCGACAAGGCAAATCATCAGTAAAATCAAATGGAGTATCTTTGGAAAGTAGGTTACATAATGGACGACTTATTTTGGAAAAATTCTTAATAAATCATCTATAAAAACCTGCATGTCCTAAGAAACTCCGTATCCCCTTAACAGATGCAGGGGGAGGTAATTTTGCAATTAAATCTATCTTAGCCTTATCTACCTCAATTCTCTTGCTAGATATGACATGTACTAAACTATACCCTGTTGGACTATAAAATGACTTTTTTCCCAACTAAGTGTCAAATTACACTCAATGCAACGTTCTAACACTAAAATCAATTTATGCAAGCAATCATCAAAGGAATTACCGAAAACAGAAAAGTCATCCACAAATACCTCGATGAATTCCTCCACCATGTCTGAAAATATAGACATCATGCATCTCTGAAAAGTGGCAGGTGCTATCATAGTCCAAATGGTATCCTCCTAAAGGCGAAAGTACCGAATGGGCATGTGAATGTCGTTTTCTCTTGATCCTTCGGAGTAATGGGTACTTGATAATAACTTGAAAGACCATCCAAAAAATAGTAGAAATCGTGTCCATCTAGACTTGCTAACATTTGATCAATGAAGGGAAGGGGGAAGTGATCCTTTTTGGTGTATAAATTCAATTTTTAAAAATCGATACACATCCTCCAACTTGTAATTATCCTAGTTGGCACTAATTCATTCTTCTCATTCTTAACCATGTTTATTCCAATTTTTTTTTGTACCACATGAACTGGACTAACTTATTTACTATCAGCAATTGGATAAATTACTCCTACTGCTAGGAGTTTTAAAACTTCTTTTTTAACCACCTCTTGCATGATAGGGTTTAGTCTCATTTGTGCTTCTTTAACAGGTTTGACATTGTCCTCCAAATTGATCTTATGCATACACATCGCTGGATTAATGCCTCTAATGTCCCCTATACTCCATCCTATTGCTTTCCTATACTTCCTAAGCTCTCTCACTAGTTTCTCCTCTTGTTTTTGGGTGAGTGTAGATGAAATAATAACTAGATAAGTCTCGTTCTCTCCCAAAAATATATATTTCAAATACTTAGGTAGTTCTTTAAGTTGTTATTCAGGTGGAGAAATCTCTTTGTCATGTGGAACATCTAATAAGTCTAAGGGTGTACTAGCTTCCTCTATGGGTATGGCATTGTCTAAATGATCATTGTACTCCTTAGTCTCATAGTCTAAAATATCATATACCTCTCCAACTGTAAGTGCTACCTCTAATTTATCATCTAATCTATCCTTCACAAAAGTATCATGAATAATAGGATCTAAACATTCAACAAATGAGCATTCATTAATAGCAGATATAGAAGGGTAAAGAGATGAATCCAAAACCTTAAAATGCACAATCTCTCCCAAGACTGTCATTGTCAACTTCCTACTTTGGACATCAATGATGGTTTGGGTGGTGGCCATAAATGGTCTACCCAAAAGAATTTTATGCTCCTTGTCCAAAGATGGGTTATCCAGCATATCTAAAACCACAAAGTCAACAGGTATGATAAGCTTATCTACCTGTACAAGTCCTCAATCATGCCCTTTAGATATTTAACAGATCTATCTGTAAGTTGAAGGGACATGGTTGTTGGTTTTAGCTCTCCCAAACCTAGCTGCAAGAAAATAGAGTAAGGCATCAAATTTATACTAGCACCAAGATCAAGCATAGCCTTAGTTACTTTCCTATCCCCCATAGTAATACTAATGATAAAACTACCAGGATCTTTTAACTTAGGGGCTAGGTTTCGTTGAAGCACTACACTATCAATTTCAAACACTATGACTCTTTCATTAAGCTCATACCTTCTTTTCTTAGTGTTTAATTCTTTGAAAATTTTTGCATAAGGTACGTTTCTAATTATATCTAACAGACGCAAATTAATATTCACTTTTGAAAGCATGTTAAATAAATCAGAAAATTACTTTTCTTGCTTAATGTCCTTTAAACGGTGTAGGAATGGTACTGGTGGTCGGTATTGCTCTGATGACTTGTGTAACTTAGGGGAGTGATGAACATTATTTTGACCTACTATTTGTTATGTTTTTAAGTGTTTATTTTGCATTTAATTTCGATATAATCTTGTTTTGGAGGGTATTCTATTGTTTTGTAGGTCAAAGTAGGTTTGGGAAGAAATGTGGTCAAAGAGAGCAAAAATGAAGCAAAAGTGCTAAAGAATGTAAGCCTTACATTGAGTGTCATTCACTATGTAAGGGGGACAAACAAAAGCTTAGGAACGTAAGCCTTACACGAGAATCAGTAAATTATGTAAGGGTGTTTACATGGCACTACAACAAGTCGCGCCGTGGCATATAAAATGTGCGCCGCAGCGGGGAAGTTTTTGTCTTAATTTGGATTCCATGAAAACATTGTGCGCTGCAGCATGAATAAGGTGCGCCGCGGCGAGGGACTTTCTATTTTGGTTCGCAATTCTGAAGAACATTGCGGGCTGCGGCATGGTTATTGTGCGCCGTGGCGATGATGTTTCTGCTTTGGTTCACAATTCTGAAAAGCATTGTGCGCCGCGGCATGGAAAAAGGCGCGCCGCGGCCCGCGCGGGCGGATGGCAACTCTCCCTCAGCCACGAGACTTACAAATCCTTTGGAAACCCTTACATAAAAGATACCTAATTGGACACAACTGGAGATATCATCATTCAGCCTCCAACACAACGAGAGAATTGACGTTACACATTGATTTGAACCACCAAAACTCTTCTTCTTCACTAGAATTTTGAGAGATAGATTATCCAAAAAAGATCCTCCATTGAAGCTTCATCAACAATCTTGAAGCAGGTGATCATCCAACATCAAGAGCTTGTATCAAGAGTGGAAGTGGGGTATTTAATTGCTTGTAATCTTTCTTCTCTTTAAGATTTAATAGGATGTTATTTTTAATAGAAAACATTGATTTGGATTCTATTATGAGTAGCTAAATTCCTTGTGTGTGGGATTTTGGTGATGAAACTATGATTGGATGATTGTTTGTGGGGATGATTCTATAATAAAGTGATTTATTTCATGTTCACTGTTCTAAACATTTATGTTCATTAATTACTTTTGGCCAATTTAATTTGTGAATGTATGAAACATTTTAGGATTGAGTTTTAGAAACGCCATCTGAACTCAATTGAGCATTTGTGAGCATGAGCCTAATTTAAGTGCATTGATTTGTCTTGAATTAGGTGATTAAACTATTTTCCTAAGTTTAAGGTTGATTAACTAATTAACGGTCCGGATCAAAGAAGTTAATTAGTTAATTAAGGAAAAATCACCATTGATTTGGGATTTTCTAGGGTTAGAGAAAATAATCATTAAATTCTACTTTTTGGTTCTTAATTGTCAAAATCACATAAATCAATTCATCCATAATAGTTCACTAACCATTTTCCCACACTCATTCACCTCATCGTTTCAACTTCGTTCTTTATTCATTGATTTATTTATTTTAAGTAATCATACTTTTAGCAACCGTTTTCCAACCCAAACTTTAATTAGAGTGTTTAGGATTAATTTTAGCGTAACATTTTAGATTACATTTAACGCTTTTAAAAACCACCGCAATTCCTTTGAGAGACAATCTTGGGAGTATACTTGTCGCTTACTACAAGTGACTCGTGCACTTGCGAGCTTTTACAAATACAAAATTTGGTTATCAAGTTTTTGTGCATCAGGGAGCTAGATGAATCTCCAATTGTTGCCTTTGAAGGCTTGTCATGTTTGTCACTTGTTTCCCCCAATTCCTTAGAAACTGTGTTGTCATCTTCCATGTTACCTATACTATAAGGTAAATCATTAGCAATTTCAGATAAAACTTTTATAACTATCTTACCACTCTGAAGAACCGTGACAGCTTTCGCTTGTTCAAGTTGACTAGGCAGCTTTCCTGTCTCTTGTTTGTGCATTTGTTCAGCTAGCTGCCCCACCTGTATTTCCACTCTTTTCATTAATGCTTCCAAAGAGTCCATCCTTCCACATAGTTCATCCTTCCACTATAGGATTGCATGAAAGTATTCAAAATTTCCTCTACGGTCGGTTTATTTTGTAGAAATTTGCAGTTAATGTTTTGGCCTTGTGTTTGATTTTGGAAAAATGGTTGGCTATTATTTTGTTTCCAAGCGAAGTTGGGGTGATTTCTCCATCCAGGGTTGTAGGTATTAGAATAAGGGTCGTTCCTAGGTCTAGGTTGGTACCCTTGCATTAAATTTACCTCTTCATTAGCACCTGTATAAGAATCACCTGCAAAAGAACAAACGTTAGCCCCATGTTCATAAGAACCACAAACTCCACATACCTCGTGTTTTGGCATTTGATTCATATTGGAGGTAGTTAGAAGTTGAACTTGTTTAGTTAACTCAACAAGGTGCATGGCCATTTCATTGTTGGAGCCTAATTCATGGACTCTAGCTCTTTTTCCTCTAGCACTATTTTGTTGGGAATTGGCTCCCAACATCTCAAAAATTTCATAAATTTCATTTGCTGTTTTCTCACCCATAGCTCCTCCAGCAGCATTGACAATTGTGAATTGACACTGTAGTGTCAATCCATCCTAGAAAAACTGATTTTGTAACTGCAACGGAAAGTGGAGATGTGGACACTGTATCAAGAGCATCTTGAACCTGTCCCAAGTCTCATGAAAGGGTTCTCCTTCCATCTGCAAAAAAGTAGCAATTTTGGTTCTTAGGTCAGACGTTTTTTTATGGGAATAGAACTTACCTATAAATTTGTTATAAATAGCGTCTCAAGTGGCCAAAGAACTAGGTGCCAAGGTCATGAGCTGATAGGAACACTTTATATGACATTTTTAATGTATTTTCTTACTTATTTGGTTACACTTTGATCTTAATTGTGTTACTTTTAACTTAGTTTGTTGAAATGAGTCCGTAGATAGCATTGGTGTGTAAAAATGAGCAAAAATGAAGTTTTTGAGCTTTTCTTGTTTAATGTAACTTTTCTTTTCTTATAAATTCTTAATTGTTTTGTAGGGAATCTGCATTATCATCATAAAATTGGAGAGTTTAGGGCTTGTTACACTTGAAAAGGAAGGAATGGAGGCCAAGAGACAATCAAAATAAAACTCAAATTTGAAGGAAATCGGAATTTTGACAGATTTCATAGTCCAACTTTGCAGGGCTCTACCAGACAACTCAGAAGTCCAAAAATCATGAATGTGGTGTCATTGGAAAGCCCTACATGTCTAGTTTCCAGAACCTCCAAGAACTTGATCATATCTATTTTGATGGCTGAGATATTCCCGTTTTAGTAATTGATGGCCAATCTGTCCGAAAACTTGGATTTTGAATTCAACTCAAAAGAGCACACCAAGTCCCACATCGAAATTAGAGCAAAGATTAGCAGATAATTATCCTACAAAGGAGGTATAATGAGTCCCACATTGGGAAAAGAAGAGAAGATAGCCAACCAATTCTCCTATATAAGGAGCAAGGCTCCACCTCTCAAATTCATCTCTTCATTTGCATTAACTTTAGAGTAAAAGATTATTATCAAGATTTCTCAAGGACGTAAGGATCATCATCAAGACTTATCAAGCTTCAAAAGTGTAATATTTATGTTTATTGTTTTTAATTATTTTTGTTATTGTATTGAAGTTATTTGTTTTGGATTCTTTTATTGGAAATATGATTTATTTGCTATATGTCTTGTTTATTTTCATATTTGATTAAAGCATTAAATTGATTGTTAATGATATGTAGTTATGAATTCATGAACTATGATTACGTGTAAGAATTTTCACTCTAATTTAGATATGTAGTCTTATATGGTTCGAAACATATAGGGTTTATATATCATTGGTAGTTAGTAGTACTACATATGAACGTTTTCTATGTGGTGATGAAAAGTATCATATTGCCTATTAGGATTCTCATAGGGCGATCCTTATGAGGTTCTAATCAAAAGGTGAAACTTGTAAAACTGTGTGTGAGGATTGCAAGGTAATTATTTATGGTTTGACACCCGTAGTCTTAGCTTGTATTCGAACTATATTCATGAAAGCTTAATGATCTACTTTGATTTTCACATGGTTAGACGTTTCTGCTATGTTTAAGTCGGGTAAAATATCTAGGTAATGGACGTTTCCTATATCTTAGAGAATTTAGAAGAATATGTTGAGTATTTGAGATCGTTGCCCTTATTCTCAAGGGTTCGATTCTTATGCATACTTACGGGATTGAATTCGTTGCTATTAGTCATGACAATCTGATTGAATGCTTGATTATCTATGGTTGTGTGAATGGAGATGATCACTTGTATATAATTTTTGTTTTGCTTTTAGTTAAAAATCGATTCCAAAACCCCATAAATTCTTGTATACATTATATATTTGTGAATATTTATTATACTAACACTTATTGTAGGTGTCCCTTCAGTCCCCGATCCCTAACGATCCCTTATTTGTCCATTACTACATTGATAGGGTTATTGATATGCAAGTAATTGCAGGTTTATCAAATGGCGCCGTTGCTAGGGATTGAAAAATCTCTAACTTTAAGTGTCAATGATTTTTGTGTTGTTATGAGAGTTTTTGCTTTATATGTTGCATGGTTGTTTCAAATTTTGTAGCATGCTTGCCTAAATTTTGATATCATATGTAAATTGTATCATCTTATTTTTATTTCTTGTTGTGAGTTTAGATAAATATTTTATTGTTGCAAGTGTGTAAAATCGTATGAGTGGACAAGGGCCCTCTTGTTAATATTGACCTTAACCCTTCATTTGTATCCTACTAAGGACTCTTGAGGTTGAGGGCGGCCTTTATTAACACTTGGAGAATAGTCTAACACATAAGTTGATTTCTTAGCTGAGTAAGGAGCATATATGGGTGGTGTCTAGAAAAGGACCCTTGGTGATAGGTTTTAAATTGGATCTCAGAGATGCTATAGACCGTGCAAAACCACTATGTGGGAGTAGCCAATCGGGGCTTTGACCTCAATTAATTGAGTAGCCTCCGTAGCATAATGAGTCCTCCCTCTCGCTTATTCCTAATCTGGCCATTCATGCTCTCTGAAATAAAGGAAAGAAACTTATGTCTAGGCAACTATCCCTATATCGTAGCTCACCAATAGTAGTGGATTCTATTGGGCTCGACTTACAACTTGGAATCAATAGGGATATTAACTAAGTTCATTTCATGTAAAAATTGCTGTTTGTATACTTAAGTTATATCAAATTAAACATGACCTTGTCAAGGGTAGTCGTTCTATAGTCCCATTGCACAATGAAGTTCTCTATTCTAGTACCTAAGTGTTAAAGTTAAAACTAAAATAGACATAGGAGCAAAGATCCTTCATCTCATTTCAAAAATGGTTTAAATGTCTAAATAAGGGATCATTGTTTGCTTTTCTTAGTGATTTTCGTTACTAACTTATCTAGTTTTGTAGGTATAACTCTCCATGCCTTATCAGAAGGAGAGGAAGAATCCCTGAACCAGAAGGTATTAACTCTTCATGCACACAAGAAGGAACCCACAAGGTGAACTAAGACCTCTGGACAACGAGTTAGAAAGGACAATTCAGAAAATCAAGAGAACACAAAGGCAAGTAGTCACATCTCAAGAAGAAAGTGTTTGTGTGGGTGAGTCTGAGAGTTCAAGGGTACATCAAGAAGAACACGTATTAGTAAAGATTGAAGAAGAAGAAGAAAAGGAGGAGGAACAAGTAGTAATTCAAATTCCAATGGCTCAAACAATTCGAGCTTTATCCAATCCAGTTGGAGGAGGAGCTGCACCTTTTTGTATCACTTATCCTAATCCTGGCAATGGACTTACAGCTGAGATTGAATTGAAGAGTGGATTCTTGCATCATCTACCCAAGTTTCATGGACTCAACAATGAAGATCCAAATTACCATTTGAAAGAGTTTGAGTTCATATGTGGAAGCATGTGCCCTAAGGCAGCTGACCCTAATATTCTAAGGATGAAAGCCTTCCCAATCTCTTTGGAAGGCAAGGCTAGGACATGGTTGTTCGAGCTAGAGTCTAACACTATCAACACTTGAGAGAGGATGAAGGTTGAATTTCTGACCAAGTACTTCCCAGCTTCTAAGGTCACTATCTTGAGGAAGAAAATAAGTGGAATTCAGCAAAGTCTGATGAAACCTTCTGCACTTATTGGGAGAGATTTAAGGCATTGGCGGCAGCATGCCCTAACCATGGATATAGAGAAGATGCTCTCCTCACATATTTCTATGAAGGACTTGACCCTTCCGAAAGGAGTCTCTTAGATGCTACTGCTCAAGGATCTTTACTAGATAAGACACCAGCAGATGCTAAGGAACTTTTGGCTCAACGTGCTCTAAATTGTCAACAATATGAGGGAGCCAACTCTACTAGGGATGGTATTAAGGTGAACTCTAACTCTGCTCTTGAAAAGAAGGTGAACGAAATCTCTACCATGTTAGCCCAAATGATGCAAACAAACCAAGGAGTCCCCATGGCACAAGTGTGTGGTGTGTGTTCTATACAAGGGCATCCAACAAATCAATGCCCTCAACTAATTCAGAATGGAGGATGGGAGACCATAAATGCTATTGGCTTTCAAGGGAATCAAGGAGGACAAAGGTACAATCCCTTCTCAAACACTTACAATCCAAGGCTCAAAGATCACCCCAACTTTAGATGGTCCAACAATGATAATGTTTTGAACCCTCAACAACAAGGGCAACCCTTCTCATGCCCTTCAGGTTTGTATACAAGGCCTCAGGTACCTCAAACTTTTGGTCCTATAAATTCTACTAAAGTTAACTATGATGATATCTTAAAGTCTCTTGCTCAAGGGAAACAGAGTCTAACAAATGTCACTGAGGTTTTAGCTACAGGTCAGAAATCCCATTCCATTGAACTTACAGATATCAAGAAGCAATTGGGACAAGTAGTGGATTTCATGGGAAAGATTCATGAGACTGGGAAACTACCAAGCCAAACTGAACCCAACCCTATCATAGAACACGCCAAGGTGATGGAAACTCGAAGTGGTAAAGTTTTACAAGATCTTTCAAAAGCCCAGAAGAAATCCCAAGTGACCCTTATTAACGATGAGAACATAAAAGCCCGACAGAATGGACTAGAAGTAGACCTTGCTACTTCAAAGGCCGAAACTCAACCACCCAAGAACTCTGGAGTGTCAAAAGGTAATAATGTTAACTCTGAGAATTCAGTTAACACTAACAAGTTTGCTCGTGTTCCCTTTCCCAGCAGATTTGCAAAGACCAAGAAGGATGAGTCTGATCAAGCCATTCTCGAAATTTTTAAAAAGGTGGAAGTGAACATGCCCTAGATTGAATGTCTCAAGCAAGTACCTAAGTATGCCAAGTTTCTTAAGGATCTATGCACCACAAGGAGGCAAACTCGTGAGAAAAAGGTGGTAAAAATGAATGAAACAGTGTCTGCAATCTTGCAAAGGAAACTGCCTCCTAAGTTGAAGGATCTAGGGAGTTTTTCTATCCCTTGTGTGATTGGTAACACTAGGTTTGAGAATGTTATGCTAGACTTAGGAGCATCCATCAATGTTATGCCTTATAGTATTTATCAATCTCTAGGTCTAGTAGCATTAAAGAAAGATAAGGTTATCATTCAATTGGCTGATCGATCTAACAAACACCCATTGGGGTATGTAGAAGATGTTCTTATGCAGGTTAATGAACTCATCTTTCCTGCAGATTTCTACGTTCTAGACATGGAAGACTAGTTTATGGAATCAACTCCAATGCTCTTAGGTTGACCTTTCATGAGAACAGCAAGAACCAAGATCGATGTATATGAAGGATCACTCACCATGGAGTTTGAGGGAGAAATAATAAACTTCAACATCTTCGAAGCTATGAGGTATCCACTTTCTGAGATTAAACCCTGTTGTTTTGTTGATATGCTAGATGAACTAGCACAAAGGTTCTCTGAAGCCATGAACGAAGATGAGTTGGCAACAATTATCTCTTAAGGAGTTGGATACAATGAGAAAGGTGAAATGACGCCAATAGATGAGTTATTGGAGGACACTGAACCATTTGTGATTGAAACTATAGCCTCCCTTGAGAATCAGCATGTTCGAACTACACCAAGGTATGGCTCTCTATCTTTAGTTGTTCCTGTTTCTACTAACAAGTTGTTACCTTCAATTGAGTAGGCTCCAAAACTTGAACTCAAGCATCTACCTGACCACTTGAAGTATGCATATTTGGAAGAAAATGAGACCTTACCAGTCATTGTGTCATCAAAATTGGAGGATAGACAAGAAGCAAAGCTCGTGGAAGTGTTAAAGAAGTATAAAACTGCAATTGGTTGGACCTTGGCAGATATCAAGGGAATTAGTCCAACAACTTGTGTCCACAGAATTTTACTAGAAGATGGCGCCAAGCCTACCATAGAGGCCCAAAGACGTCTCCATCCCCACTATGATGGAGGTAGTGAAGAAGGAGATTATCAAGCTCTTAGATTGCAGAGTCATTTACCCTATCTCTGATAGCAAATGGGTCTCTCCAATTCAAGTTATTCCCAAGAAAAGTGGCGTGACTGTTGTAAAGAATGTTGATAATGAGCTTGTGCCTCAAAGAGTTGTTACTAGATTTCGTATTTGCATTGATTATAGGAAGCTCAATGCCACCACAAGGAAGGACCACTTTCCCTTACCCTTCATTGATCAAATCTCGAAAGGTTAGCTGGTTATCCTTTCTATTGTTTCTTGGATGGTTATAGTGGTTATAATCAGATTTGTATCTCTCAAGAAGATCAAGAGAAGACCACTTTCACTAGCCCTTTCGTACGTTTGCCTATCATCGTATGCCCTTTGGTTTGTGCAATGCTCCAGGTACATTTCAACGTTGTATGCTATCCATTTTCTCTGACTACATTGAAAGCATTATTGAAGTCTTTATGGATGACTTTAGTGTTTTTGGTAAGAATTTTGATGCATGTTTGGAGAATTTGGAACTCATTCTCAAGAGATGTATTGAAACTAACCTTGTTTTAAATTGGGAAAAGTGCCACTTCATGGTGACACAAGGGATTGTTCTAGGCCATATAGTGTCTGCTAGAGGGATTGAGGTAGATAAGGCTAAAGTTGATCTTGTGCGTCACTTACCTTGCCCCATAACTGTGAGGGAAGTTCGTTCCTTTCTTGGTCATGCAGGTTTCTACAGGAGGTTTATCAAGGATTTTTCTAAGATAACCAGACCCTTGTGTTCACTACTTTAGAAGGATGTATCTTTTGTGTTTGATAAGAAGTACAAGGAAGCTTTTGAGAATCTCAAAGAGTTATTAACAATTGCTCCTATCATGTGCCCTCCAGATTGGTCATTACCCTTTGAACTGATGTGTGATGCCTCAGACTATGCTATTGGCACAGTTTTGGGACAAAAGAAGGACAAGAAGCCCTATGCTATCTATTATGCCTCCAGGACTCTTAATGATGCATAATTAAATTATTCAACAACAGAAAAAGAGCTCCTTGCTGTTGTTTTTGCTTTAGATAAATTTTGTTCTTATTTGTTGCAAACTAAAGTTACTGTTTACACTGACCATGCAGCACTTAAATACCTCATGACAAAGAAGGATTCAAAGCCAAGGCTAATCAGATGGGTGCTTCTACTTCAGGAGTTCAATTTTGAGATCAAGGATAAGAAGGGAAGTGAGAACATCGTGGCTGATCACTTAAGTAGAATTACTTATGAGGGAGAAGCCCTACCATTGCAAGAATCATTCCCAGATGAACAATTCTTTAGGATTGAGGTAATGGATCCTTGGTATGTAGACATTGTCAATTATATTGTAACTAAGGAATTCCCTACTGATTTACCTCATGCTAGTAGAGAGAGACTGAAGTTTCAAGCTAGGCATTATATGTGGGATGAACCCTATTTGTGGAAACGTTATGCTGATCAAATAATTAGGAGATGTGTCCCTGATCCTGAACAAAGATCCATACTTGCATTTTGCTATTCTGAATCTTGTGGTGGCCACTTTGGAGCTCGTAGGATAGCCCTTAAGGTGCTAGATAGTGGATTTTATTGGCCTACCATTTTTAGGGAAGCATATAAATATTGCATGACGTGTGATCGATGTCAAAGGATAGGAAACATTGGTCCACGAGATCAAATGCCTCTGCATAATATGAGTGCTGTGGAAATTTTTGATATATGGGGAATTGATTTCATGGGACCTTTCCCTTCCTCAAATGGTTTCATGTATATTTTGTTAGCTATGGATTATGTCTCAAAGTGGGTGGAAGCAAAAGCCACTCGAATTGATGATTCTAAAGTTGTTGCAGGATTTTTGAGGACTAACATATTTAGCAGGTTTGGAATGCCTCGAGTGCTCATTAGTGATGGTGGTTCTCCCTTCTGCAATTGGACCGATTGAAGCTTTGCTTAAGAAATATCACATCACCCATAAGGTTGGAACGCCTTATCATCCACAAACTAGTGGACAAGCTGAAGTTTCAAATTGAGAAATCAAGAGAATTTTGGAAAAGACTATCGGACCAACACGAAAGGATTGGAGTTTCAGACTTGATGATGCATTATGGGCATATCAAACAACTTACAAAACACCAATTGGGATGTGATGAGTGCTCGAAAAGCACTAATATTTCGTGATTAATTGTGCTTAATTGATTGATATATAGATTTATTATGATTATTATTTCGATTATTTTCATAAATCTATCCATTCGGAGTCACGGGTATATTTTAGTGTTTTTAGCGTCAAATGAGTCAAATGATGAAAACACGCAAAGACGGGACACCTACGGCGCTCGGATCGCGAGTTACGGGCTAAACAAGACAAATATGTAAGCCTTACATAAAATGCCATCACATATGTAAGGGGGGACATGAAAAGAAGGAAGACATTGCGCGCCGCGGCGAGAGGCTCTCGGGTTGAATCCTGGAAAACATAGAAACATTGCGCGCCACGGCGGGATAATTGCATGCCGCGGCGGGGAGCTCTCGGGTTTTTGCATATTTTTCAGAATTTGTGTTGCGCCGCGGCGGGGAAAATGCATGCCGCGGCGCGCCTATTCCTATGGCACATAGGATTCGTGTAAACCCTTACATCTATAAATACCCCCTTAGAGTCCCCCTTACATAGAACTCGACCAATTCGTACACAACTCTCATTCTTCTCAATTCTGCGACCCAAACACTACATTCAATCAGTTTTGAGAACGTTGCCACACTCTAACGAAGCGAGAGATACTATTCTAAGGATTCAAGGAAGCCAACGACGATCGAAGATAAAGCTTACGGAGGAGAACGCTATCCGATCCATAAGCGGTATTTAGATCTAGGATTTTCTTGTTGTTATAGAATTAATTCCTCTTCTCTTTTTGTTAAAGTGTATGATCATATTTTATTTGTCTATGAATATTAATATGAACATGTCTGGCTAATTTTATTATGGATGTTTAGTTTGTGTTGCCATGTTTGCTAGAATTGTGTATGGTGTATTTTATTGATTTATGAATAAATTACTTTTTGATTAAGAGCATGTTTAGATACTTGATTATGAATAATCATGGGCCCATTTGATGTTCGTAGTTAGGTTGAAAAATCTGAGAATTTAGTTATAGGAACGTCACCTTAACTTTATTCCGAAACACTTAATCAAAGCTTCAAGTTAGTGACTTAGTCATAGCATTAATTTGATTGGCATGTTTTCCTTGCGCATAATTTGATTGCTATTTAATTTACCCCCGCCAAAGGCAGTTAATTAGTTAATCAACAAAGAGACCTACCCCCGCCAAAAGGAGTTTCGTAATTAAAAGGAAAGCCGGTAGTTTTGTTTATATAGGACGTTCATGTTATCTCACCATACCTTTTCGATGCAAGCATGATCAACCAAGCTAAACGTCCATACATCCTCTATTGATATTTGATTTAATTGAATTGATTGTTTGATTGCGATTTTGTTTTCGTTTAAGTTTCGTATGATTGTTCTCGTTACCAAAAACAAACAACCTTTTTACAGTTTTATTAGCGTTAGGATTCTAGTTATTTAGAGTTTTAGTTTCACTAGAACTCTATTTAATTAGTATTTTGTTTTCATTAGAACTCTGTTTAAGTTAAAAGTTAGTTATTTAAAACCACTGCAATTCCTTGAGAGACCGACCTTGGAAGTTGCTTATCACTTTACTACGAGTGATTCGTACACTTGCGAGTACACATTTTAACACATCAAGTTTTTGGCGCCGTTGCCGGGGAATTGGCGTTTTAAATAATTTTCTTTTTACACTTTTTAGAGTTTCTGATTTATTTAATTTTTTTTATTTGTTTATTTTATTTATTTCTTTATTTTATTTATTTATTTTTATTCAAAAAAATCCAAAAATAAAAAAATCAGAAAATAAAAAAATTCAAAAAATAGTGCTTACTTTCCAATTTCACTGCTACCTTGATCTTTGTTTGCTTTTTATTTGTGCATGCAGGGTAGGAGATCACTTAACAAGGAACTTTCTCCTTTCATTGACAATATACACAGAGTCAAACACCGATCAAAGAAACTGGATAATCAATATCAAGAGGAAGAAGTCCAACAACAATTGCAAGCAACAATGGGTGACAACGTAGCTAGGCAAATGATGAACAAAGAGTTTGCAAGACCGATCATTGGGACAGCGACATCGTGCATTCAACTCACAGAGGCAGCTAGGAATTATGAATTGAAAAATATTCATTATTCCATGCTTCCCTCCTTTTACGGTATCCCTAATGAAGACCCTTTAAATTTTATGCGTGAACTATATGCTACTGTGCAAACCTTTCCACTGCAGGGACTTAGTGAAGATCAACTACGCATGAGGTGTTTTCCATACACTCTCAAGGATAGAGCTAAGTCTTGGCTAATGACGTTGGCACCCGGTTCTTTGGTCACATGGGACGATATTTACAATAAATTCATGGGTAAGTTCTATTCCCATCAAAAGACATCTGATCTAAGAACAAAAATTGCTACTTTTTCGCAGATGGACGGAGAACCCTTCCACGAGGCTTGGGACAGATTCAAATTGCTGTTGATACAATGTCCACATCACCACTTCCCGTTGCAGTTACAGAATCAGTTTTTCTACGATGGATTGACGCTACAATGTCAATTCACAGTTGACAACGCTGCAGGAGGAGCTATGGGTGAGAAAACAGCGGATGAAACTTATGAGTTATTCGAGATGTTGGGAGCCAACTCCCAACAAAAGAGCGCTAGAGGAAGACGAGCTGGAGTCCACGAATTAGGCTCCAACAATGAAATGGCCATGCAACTTGCTGAATTGACGAAACAAGTGCAACTTCTCACAACCTCCAATGTTAATCAAATGCCAAAACACGAGGTATGTGGAGTTTGTGGTTCATATGAACATGGTGCTAACGTTTGTTCTTTTGCAGGTGATCCTTACACAAGTACTACTGAAGAGGCGAATTTAATGCAAGGGTACCAACCTAGACCTAGGAACGACCCTTATTCAAATACCTACAACCCTGGATGGAGGAATCACCCTAATTTTGGATGGAAACAAAACAATAGCCAACCATTTGTCCAAAACCAAACACAAGGCCAAAACATAAACCGACAATTTCCACAAAATAAGCCGACCGTAGAGGAAACCCTAAACAATTTCATACACTCTTGTAATGGAAGGATGGACTCTATAGAAGCTTCAGTGAAGAGAGTGGAAATACAGGTTGGGCAGCTAGCGGAACAAATGTACAAACAAGAAACAGGAAAGCTGCCTAGTCAACCTGAACAAGCAAAGGCGATCACAGTCCTTCAAAGTGATGAGGAGGTACCTAAAAATTTACCTGATAATTCTAATGTTTTGTTGTCTAGTACAGGTAACTTAGAAGGTGAGAATTCAACTCTCAAGGGAGATGATGAGTCTAATACCACTCCTAATGAAGAGGCTAGGCTAAAGACTATAAATATTAAGCGCTACTTGGGAGGCAACCCAATTCATTCAGAAGCTGTGGAGGAGCCATCAAAAGCAGATTTACAATTCTATCCCTCTACTTCTTTTGATTGAACTATATATGTTATTTAATTATTTTATTTGCTTTTTATTGTGTTTTTTTTATTGTGAATATCTTCACCATTTCTATATTCTATATAACATGCTTTATTCTGTTACATTGAGGACAATGTAGAGTTTAGGTGTAGGGGAGGGATTTATATGTTGGTATGTTTTTAATTCATCTTTTAACAAAATCTATAAATAAAAAAAATTCCTTGCTTTTTAGGTTAGTTTTGAGTCTATTTGTTTTGTTTTGAGTCTTAGGATGCCCTTAACTATCTAGGATGAGCATATCTTTGAAATTATGGTTGAAAGATGAACACAAGATCAAAATGATTTCTACATGCTATTCTTTGGTTAATTGGGAATCATATGACTTGTAGTAGATGAGGAGTTGAACTTTGGTACAGATTTTGAGCATGCTAAGACTTGTTTTGATTCATGTGGACCCTTATGTGAGCTTTTGAGCCTATATATGCATTCTTTTTTTAGAGTTGATATGAAAGCATAAATTCTTTGGCTATAATCTATTGTTAAACCTCATTGTTCCTTCAAATTTAATCGATTGCATGTCATAGAATTACAATAGACTAGAGAGTTTACTAGAACTTGTTTCTATGATTTTCAAAGCTTTGAATCATAATATGCCCTGATTTTGGAAAGGATAAAGGCACCAAGGATATCCACCATTGCTAAATTACCATGTGTCTCCATTTGCGTTCACAAGATGCACACTCGTTAGTTTTAACCCCATTGAGCTTTACATGTGAAGAACCTTTGTTTCATTAACCTTAATATCTCTCTACCATGAGTTTAGTGTAGTATACCTCTACCCTGATCAAGTAGGGCGTAACTTTATTATCTTTGTGGAGATGTGTTATAAAACAAGTGTGGGGGTGTTAAAAGAAAAGGCAAAAAGAAAAAGAAAATTCATTGTGGGCCGTGAAGTTTGAAAAAGAAACAGAAAAGAAAAGTATTTGCTATAAAAAAATAGTGGGATCAGATTGTACCATCTAAATGAAAGCTATGTCCTAATTTTCGACGTATGTTTGTTCTCACATTTAAGAATGATGTCTGTGCCTAACATGATGAAATCTTGCCCTTAATGGTGTTATAAGATGGCTTATATGTGCTCTGCTAGATCTTTGAATTCTTTATCCATTCATTTCATAAAACCCTAGCCTAGCCCTATTACAACCCTTATCAAGTCCTTTTTTATCCTTAAAATGGGCAACCCTTGATCTGTTGGAGGTTATTCACAGAAATGAGCATATGGTTAAGGTCTATTTGTGCACGTAATTGATATCCTTCATGAGGTTTATTAAAGTTTTTATTTTTTTATTTTTTTACTAAAGTGCCTTTGTTTCTTATATATGTGAGTTATTTGTTGCCTTACAATTTGTTCTCTCACATATCATTGAGTGAAAAGCTTTTAAGCATGGGCCTTACATCTAAGTGAAAATAGAGTGCATACCTTGGTGAGGATAAATCTAAACTTGTCTGAAACATGTTGAGCTCCATTGATTCACCATTGTTCTACCATGTCTTACTTGCTCATATGAGGATCATGCATGCCAATTAAACTCTCGAATTTCTTGTTTTGATTTTTGATTAAGTGTTAAAATCTTAATGCCATAAGAATACGAATTTTGAGGCAAATGTTAAGGGCAATAAAGTTAGTTTATTAGTATTTTTTTGAGTCTGTTAGTAAATCAAGGTCTTGGTTGATGTTTTGCTAAGGGACTAGCAAAAGCTAAGTGTGGGGGAATTTGATAGGAACACTTTGTGTGACATTTTTAATGTATTTTCTTACTTATTTGGTTACACTTTGATCTTAATTGTGTTACTTTTAACTTAGTTTGTTGAAATGAGTCCATAGATAGCATTGGTGTATAAAAATGAGCAAAAATGAAGTTTTTGAGCTTTTCTTGTTTAATGTAACTTTTCTTTTCTTATAAATTCTTAATTCTTTTGTAGGGAATCTGCATTATCATCATAAAATTGGAAAGTTTAGGGCTTGTTACACTTGAAAAGGAAGGAATGGAGGCCAAGAGACAATAAAAAAAAACTCAAATTTGAAGGAAATCGAAATTTTGACAGATTTCGTAGTCCAACTTCGCATGGCTCTACCAGACAACTCAGAAGTCCAAAAATCATGAATGTGGTGTCATTGAAAAGCCCTACATGTCTAGTTTCCAGAAACTCCAAGAACTTGATCATATCTATTTTAAAATAATAACAGTCCCTATTTATAATTATAAAGTGAAAAAATATTTAATTTCTTATTAAAAATTATCCTAATTGAAATAGCATTTTTAACAATATAATTACTTTTTATATTTAAAAAAATATATAATCATTTTAAAGTTTATTTTTTATTCCTTATTTTTAATTTTTTAAAAATTTAATTTGACTTTCTTATTATGATCTCTAGTACTCTATTTTATGAATTTTTTTTGTTTATATATTTGTTAAAAAATTATATCTCTAAATATTTCTTCTATTATTCATTAACAAAAATATAAATTTGATCTTAAATAGCATATACAAATCATATATCCTGATCGAATTTTTATCTTACATTTACACATTTCACAAAAAGATTTTGATGTTATTGAGCTATACTACCATTCGAGCTACGATTAAAAAAATTACTTACAATTTGCATGGTCTCTCCTTAGTTTATTCTATCATCTCCCTCGTATATCTACCAAAAACTTACCTTAAAGAAGCTTTGGTATGGCCTTTATGTGTGCATTCATGAATTTTTTTTTTCCAGAGAAAATATTAATAATACTCTTACTTTATATTTTCTTAACAAATATTCTTTATTTTTCAAAAATATCGCAAATGTCATTCCATGTTATTCAATGGTTTGTAAATATGTTTAAAGTCAAACGGTATCTTTTATTTATCTAAAAATTAAGTTTTAAATATTAAATAATTAATAAAAATAAACCAATAAATTTAAAATATTTCATTTTATTTTCTTCAAACAATATAAAGGCATAAAATCATAAAAATAAATAAATAAATTCAAATAACAATAAAAATTTGTATACATAAGCTTACAAATTAAAAAATTAGATAATGAATGAATCTATATATCTAGTATTTATCCCAAATTACTTGTAGTAAAGTAATTAATTTTCATTTTTTATTTCCTAAAAATGGGTTAGACTTTAGAATATAATTTTAGTAAAAGTACCTGAATATTTTCATGTTTAACATGCGAAATGAGTAATAAAATTAACAAAGTGAACTAACTTATAAAAATCTTTAAAAATTGAGACTAAGTTATAAAAAAAATTCAATGTTTAGTGACTAAATTATAGTTTTATTTATTATAAAGTTTTCAATTATTATAAATACATATTCCATTTTTTCTTATGCAGGTATTGATATATGAGCTAAACACATATTCCATTTTTTTTCCTTTGCAATTATTGATATATTGCTCATGTATACAATTCAATATATGTGTAATTTTTTTAATGATAAAATTCTCATATAATGTTAGTAAATTATATTATATGATGTATATTTTTCACGTACAAGTAGGTGTATTTTTTGCTAGTATTATAAACTCATAACCTTTTGTTTTCATTAATTAGTTTACTTACTGTTTTTCCTCCTAATTTTATCAGTAGTTGTGAGTGTTTAAATGAGAGTTAAAATGGTCGCTCATTTTTGGAGAGTTACATTTGCGATCATACACACTCCCTAGTCAGCATCTTAAATTTTAAAATAAATGGTCTGATCTAGTGTTATGGGGTCTGGTGTGGTTAATATTTTTGTTTGGTGTGTTTAAGATTTTCTTTTTTAGTGAATACTTCAAGCTACAACTTCCACCGAGATTAATTATTGTTTGATATTAAAAAAAAAATTAAATAAAGAATATCAAAAAAAAATTTGAAATAAAAAATATTAAAAGTTTTATAGTCTATATTTACCATTTTTTTTTAAGTCTAGTTGTGGAGGAGTATAGGTGGTTAGTTGGTAGATAATCCTCAATATGATTTTAGACAAATAATTAGCTAGGCACCCTGCTAATTGAAAAGTTGAGTAGTCTTCCTGTAGATCCATTGCTGTAGTCGCTAGTTGGTGATTACTTGCAAGCAGGTGGATGGCATCTGCATCAATTTTTTGAGGACTCCTAGCCAAACTTTGCCTCATATGTCTGCTCGATTGTTACAAAGAAAGGCATAGATACTAGGATTTGGACACGTTCGATCAAGGGTGAATTTACAACAAGTGAGGCCTATAATTCACTACATGTGACCCAGGGAACATAAGAGTTGATGTAGGACGATCTGAGCCCCTTTTATATTGCTCTCTCGATCCATATTATTTTGTCATGCTATCCGTATTATGGACAGATGCAGTGTCATTAGACTTTGGGTCACAACTCAACAATCTATGAAAAGCAGTCATAATCTCAGTCATATGGGTTATATAGATAGCTAGAAATAATATTATATTCAATGACAAACATACTTCTATGAGATCTACTATTGCCATAATTTGGCAGTTCATCCGTGAAGCAAGTCTATCATAGCAAAGTCAATGCGAAACAAAGTGGAGGACCTTGCGATCCTACAAAGATTAGGAGTAAAGGAATTCCACGACGAGCTCCATGAATCATAGAGATAATTTGAAGACTATCGCCTTCAGAGTAGATAGAATTCAACACAAATGGTGCTGCTTTTGGTTCACCATGCCTAAAAGGGTTGTGCAAGAGATTTTCGAATGTCAAGGTCTTTCGTCAAAGGTTGTTTCTATATTTCACTTGAAATTGCATATGTTTTTGAGATAGAACTTGTAGCTGCTATTCACGCGGTCATGTATAATGTTACCTTTGGTGGCAACAGCTTTGGTTAGAGTTTGATGTGATTATTTTTCACACTAGGTCATTATTAGTACTCTGATTATGACATTCAGGTTGGGTTGACTACTTGAAAAATATTTCTCACAATGAATTTCCATTCTTCACATATATACATAGAAGGCAATGGTTTTCTTGATTTTATAGCCTCTAGGGCACTTAATTTGTATTGCTACATGGTGATAGAATGTCTCATCATTCACTAATACTTTTATTTTTTTGGATACTAATAGCGAGCCGAATTATAGGTTTTGCTGTAGTTAAATTTTTGTATTATTTTTATCAATTTAATAATACACGTAAATGAAAGGTTATATGAAAAAGGAGGCTAAAAGTGCCAAACTAATTAAGATGTCCTAAAATACCTCTGAGATTGTCAATTACAATCTTTCAGGGTCAAGCTACAATGCTATTTATGGGAGAATTCCAAAATTATCATTAGATTACCTTTTTCATTGCGAATGAACATGTAGCCTATTTGGATAGTTTAAAGTTCGAATCCTGATTACCTTTCTTATTTTTATTTTTCAATTCAATAGACAAGCACATTCTTTCTCTATGGGAGAAGACCTGAAATTCAAACTTAAAAGACTTTTACTTTATGTGAAACAAATTAATAAAATTAAAACAGGTGTAACTAATTTTTAAAATATGGTTTAATTTGGATTAGAATTCTTCCAGCACTGGTATGAGCAATCTGGGAGAAAGCGTGTTGAGAAAGGTCAATAGTTGAAGTACACTTTGGACAATAATCAACAATTTCAACTGCAATAGAGTCTTGTGTTTTACAAGGATGTACTGCACCATTGGTTGAACCAGTGCACTTGATCGAAAGTGATGTACCACATGCTTTCCCGTTGTTCCACAACATCTTGTTTACGGCAGCAATCATCACTCCTTGGTTTTCATTCCCGTAGCATGCAGAAGCTACAAAGCATTACATTTTTTTTTATCAAACAATAACCAAGATATTAATTGTTATAAAAAGTAAATGAAAAAATTTTAAGAAGAAACAAAAATGACAACTTTAAAATTTATAACTATAAAAATAGCAACTTTTATGTCAAACTCATATATTTTTAATAAAAATGAAAAGTCATGCACATCATTTTACATTAAATGTCGTCGAATTAGACAGCATTTAAGTTGATTTATTGCCATTTAAATACGTTAAATATTGAAAGCTGTCTAAATTAGATCTTGTTCGATGTTATTGAGTATTATTTCAAGGTATAATTTTGTAATTTTCCAAAAACATATAAGCAAAGGGTATATATGAATCACATCTTCAAGATTTTGCTAATTATCAACTTGCTATCAAAAATGACGTTCTCTATCAATCATATACATAAAATTTTAAAATTATCAAAGAGATCTCATTATTATTGACAATTTTATATTTAAAATATCAATCCACACCAACCTTCCCATACCTTTTGTCCACCCATCCCTCCGTCCATCTCCGCCCGTTGATCACCCCTTTGCCCATCTCTAGTTGCTAGTGCCCATCTATACTTGCATCCCACCCCTTCAATAATCTTCATCAACTTACCCACTCTTAATTTTTCAGCCCCATCAGTCTTCAACCATTTTAGTTTCAGTCACCGATCATCTTCCTTCATTAGTTGACCCAATTTTTTTATTCCTGTGTTTGTTTTCTAAGTCCCCTGTTTGTATTTATAGTATTTTCTCTGAGTATCTCTAGAGCTAAAACTCATTACTAGTGCTTACTAGTGGGCTTCAACTTTGTTTCTCTTTATTTAAGTTTTACGAGTATTGATAAAGGAGGCGACCAGCAAGGAATAACGATCATGATGATTTAGATACATTTTAATACTAAAGGTTGGAATTGCCACACACATCTTTGGGTGATATCTCCTAATTCCAATTTATTTTGTTTTGTTTAATTTTAGCCTCTGTATTGTATTAGGTTTGCTTGGTTGGTGTTGTTTCGTTTTTCTTTTGGTATGTTGTCGTGGTAGGCAGTTACTTTCCTTCGGGTGTGGAGTTAGGGGTGAACTGTGGATCAAAATCCTCTATCTTTCATCAATTTGAATTCAATCTGATCTGAAGCAAATTTGACGATTTTTAATTCGAATCTGATCCGATAATATAATCAATTTGAATCGATCCAAATCCGAATAGATCGAATAAAGTCAAATAAAGATTATAATTTATTTTTTATTATTATCATATATAAAACACAATATATATACTAATATTTAAATTTTAAATTGGTATATTTTTTAGTAAAATTTATTTATTTATAATCACAACTTTGATAATTAAAACAATAAAAAGTATACTGTTGAATATTATTAAATTATTATAGAAAATTTAATATTTCTATTTATTTTTAAAACTAAAATAATAATTTTATGTAATTATAGTATGTATAAAATTTAAATATAACACATTAAAAATAAATATGCATTTATTTATAATTTTAATAATAATTCAATCTGGATCGAATTATAGCGGATTATAAAATCTGTCAATTCGAACACGATCCGAATTCGAACGGATTGTATACTTTTCAATCCGAATATGATCCAACTATAAAATATATCAGTCCAATTTGATCCGAATTCGACAGATCGGATCAAATTTTCAGATTAAGTGGATTGGTTGGATTATTTGCTCATACCTAGGCATAGCTAAGTGAGGGGCTATACAGGGCTGCAATTTCGGCTAATTTTTTTACAAAAAATTAATTACATGTATATTTTTAGTATTAAATAAATATTTTATTTGTAGTAATATATTGTATCTAATTTTAATATACATATTTTGATATATATTAAGAATATTTAACAAATATGTAGATAAAATGACATGAATTATAAATAAAGTAGTTAGGTGTGTATATATATATATATATATATTAATATATTTGGTAACTATTAGTAGCAAAAATAAAATTATAGTCATATATTATGTAAAAATTCTTCTTACACGTGATAATCTAAAAAAAAATTAAATATTTAATTTTAGATTCAATATTATAAAAATAAAATTAAAAAAATAAGTATATGATAAACTTCAAATTAAAGCTTTTTAAGTTTATGTTTATCATATTTTAATGTGTTAACTCTATATTATAATATAACATGAAAAATTTAGTGTTAAATTGAGTATAATTTATCGCAACTTTTATTAATTTTTTATTTTGTATAAAAAAAAAAATTATCCCCCCCTAAATTTTATTTATGACTCTCCCTTGTTTTCCTTCAAAGTCGGATTACATTCTCCTTGCCGAATATGTATTCGAGTTTATCATGGTAATGTCGTGTTTGGCTTTAGCGGTTCTTTTTACAAGCACGATAAGTGAGATGCTTAGGTGGAAGAATTTGGGAATGTACTGTTCATATGATTGCTATGAGTTAGTCTCTAATGTTTGGGTTAGAAGAGGTGGTAGTGTATTGTTTGTAGTATTGTTATGTATTAATTTTGTTGCAATATTAATGAAATTTTCTCTTTCAACTAAAAACAAAACAGTAAGAATCAAATTTAAATATAGGATATGGAAGTAAGAAGTTGGAGCTTAAAAGTTAAAACTTTGGCGGATGCATTGTATTAAGAGTATGAGTGGAGACCAAAGTGCTTTTATTTTTATCCACTCATTGCTTTTAAGTGATGATAAAAATAAAAGCAATTTGAAGTAATCATCTCATAACTTAAACATAATAATAAATTAATAAATATCAATTTTTTATAATATAATTAAATATATAAATATGTAATATATTATTTATAAAAATAATAAATTAATTAATAAATAGATTCTTACGTGTATAAGGGGGTTGGTAATATGTTGCAGTTCCTTCGTAGGAGATGGCAAGTCCAGGAAAAAGTATGGTCAAGCTGATCACAAGAAATATTATATATTTCATATTAGCTGATAGAAATTGAGGTACTGCAAAACGAAAAAGGTTTAAAAGAAATCAATCGAAAAGTATTTTACTCTTTAATCTCAGGGTTTTGCATCTATTTATAATATTGTAATTTTAACTGTTATAGTATAAATGTCATCATTTCGTCAATGTTATTATTATTTTATAAGATTATTATTAATAAAAATTTATTGTTGCAATTGTCCTAATCGATTTATTTATGATCACTCTAAATTAACTATTACCTAGTTATAGACTTGTAGTAATTGTCAGTTGTCACATCATATGAGTTTACTATATTCAAACAACCTTAGTGGATAATATTCCACTAATGAAAATAGGCTATAATAAACAATAAAATAGATTTTTTTTTAATAATTATACTATTATACATTCTAACTAGAATTTAAACCTCATATATTTTTTCTCTGTTTAAATAAATTTTATTCCATTAGATTATATCTCGTTAGTAAAAATATTTTTATTTTAAAAATTATAATATTAATTTTTTTTTCAATCACTCAATTTGAGTGGATTATGTGTTAAAGTTTGAAGAATAGTTCAAAAACCAAGTGCTATCGGCTGCGCTTTTTTTAATTATTTTTTTTAATAGAAAAAAAAAAACATTTCATTGATTCTAGAAAAGACATGTTTCATTAATAACATTTTAAATAAAAATAAGAAAAACAGATAAAATTTCAATAAAATTTAATCTTTAATAATTCAAGAATATAGATATAAAAAAAAACTTGCTAAATATATATAGTCTAACATTATCATAAATAAAATTTAGGAAAGAAATTATCATATTAAATTTAAATCTATATAGAACGAAATAAATCACAAAAGGACACTAATAATTTGAATAAATAAATAATGAGTAATATACTAGAGAGAAGGTTCCTATATGAAAGAAACTTCATATTCGATTGAGAAGAAGAAACAAGAAAATGAAAAGAAGAACTAATAAGATTTTCAAAGGAGAGAAGAAACATACTATTTTATCCCAAGTTCTAAGTATAGGGGTACATGGAAATAAAATTATTGATTTTATTTGCATTTAATTCGATCTAACCTTTTGATTAGATTAAAGCATTCAGATTCGCATTCAATTCGATCATATTTTAAATTCGAACTGATTCAATTCGAATTTGGATTAAATTGGTTGAATATGATCAATAAACTTATTTTACTATTTTTTTAATAATTTTGAATAAAACACTTAAACTTTCACGTAACATAAACATATTTGAAAAATAAACTCCAAAAAATATTAATTAATAATATTAAAGTATGACTCAAGCCTACATTAAAAAAAAATAACACATTACAAATTACAATATTTATTTATATAAAACTAACAATCCATTCAAAGGATAAATTAAATTTGTTATTTAGTCTCTTAGGGTTTCATTAATATTATTAAGATATGATGTGATATATAATAAAAATAAGAATGATCAACAAGAATATGTTATATATATAAATGTAAATATATATATATTTTTTTCCAGTGAAATTGGATCGGATGACGGATTTGGTGTATGGTGAAATCTATCATGCAATTCAAACTTGATGAATTGAAATTTTTTCAATTTAATTCGATCCGATTAACGAATCAAAATCATTTAAAAATTAACGGATCGAATTGAATTAATCAAATTAATTGGATGTTTTGTACACCCTTAATCCTAAGAGACGTACAACTGAATAACATGTTTGTTAGCATATCATGTGAAAGTTTGAAAATTTTCAAAATCAAGTGCAATAAGTTATCTCCACTCAATTTTAAATAAGTTTATTTAACCCCCTTTTTTTTTTTTTTTTTTTTTTGCTAAAAAGAAGTTTAGTTAACTAATAAGAAGCTAGGGTGACACAAACACAAAAAACCCTAATATTATGTTGTACATTTTTAATGTGGGACACTTGATTGTATTCTCTAACATTTTTTCATGGAAGAGTAAAAAAACTTAAGAAATGGTAGTAAGTTTAATTGTATAATATAATCTACTTTATACATAAAATTTTATTTTTAATATCATTCATGAAAAAAAATTTCATTTTTCTTATAACGTAAATGAACATATATTTTTTTACTGAAAAAAATTAAAAATAAATAATTAAATAATTGAGTTATTTATGCAACAAAAACATGATAATATATATATATATATATATAATCTATTTTCTTCTATTTTTGAGATAAATTGGTAGATGTTTCATCAAACTCCTATTTATATGTTTTTATAGTTTTTCTAAGATAAAACACTTATTTCGACTACGCTGAAAAAAAAATTCTTTCAAAAAATCCTATGATGAAAAAACATGATGCAAATAATCAACTACATAAGCATAATATAAAATTATAGTGAAACTATAAAAATAAACATAATATCAACATGTAACAAATAAAGTTATAGCATTGTTTTTTTCAAGTCAACAAAAGCTTTATGCTAAAGTTTTTTAAACTAACTTTAATAACATCAAAAATAAATTGCATGCATGTCGATTATAAAATAATATGTTCGTGCCTCCAAAAAATTATAAAATAAATTATCATGATCCGATTATATTATATTAAGTATACTATGTTATGTTATACATAATCTTTAAATTATTAAGTTGTGAGAATAATTATTTAAAAAAAAAACCTTTCATTTTCATAAATTTGAAATTTTTCTGTTTTTCTTCATTAGATAAATTTTATTATCTCCATTTTGCTTATGTCTCATGACCTCTGAAAATGTGAAGAAGTACTTCTTAAACGTTCTTTCATTGGCATCAAAAGTGACAAAAATTATAATATATATATATATATATATATATATATATATAAATTGTCCCACTTAAATATTAGGTCAGGAACTAATATATATCTCACATCAGCGATTATATTTTTATATATTTACCATTTTTGAATAAATGTAGACACTAAACATTATATATATCAAACATTTACAATTTAATAATTAAAATTCTCTAATATGTTAAGCAAGTTAAGGCATGTTGACCCAAGTTAACTCGTAACTTATTTATGAACCTATAAATAAATGTTTCTATTACATTTATATATGTATGTATATATTCATATATATATATATATATATATATATATAAAAGTTTGAATTATGGCTAAAAAAATTGTCCCTATATTTTAAATTATAATTTCTTCTTATATTAAATAAAGATTCTAAACATAATAATGAAATTAATATTATATTTAATAAAGGCTCTAATTTACCATATTCAATAAGAACTTTAAATATTATTTTACCTTCACAATTAATTTGGAAGCGTAAAAAATATAATTTTGTATTTATTTCAAATATGTCATAGAAATTAAATAAAGAAAAAAGTTAAAATAAATAAAACAATTTACTTGCAAGATGCGTATTTTAATTAGTATGTCTATACTATATATAAAAGTCTAAATCAAGTCCAATGTTTTTTTAGATAAAATTAACCATATATTTTAAGCTATTTACATTAGTTGCTCTTTTAGGATTGATTAGCACATTAAATAAAGACTCTAAACATAAAAAGAAAATAAGGATACATCAAATAAAATTTTAATCATATAATAGTTGCCACATCTAATAATAACTTTAAATATCATTTTATTTTCATAGTTAATTTAAAAACATAAAAAAATTAATTTCATATTTATTTCAAATATATTGTAAAATTAACCAAGAAAAAAAATTAAAATAATTCATATCCAACGCACGTTTTTAACTAATATATATATATATATATGCCATTATCTATTTTGGAAAATTAATTTTGCTCTCAATTTTTTTTAATTATCTAATTATCATTGTTATTTATATTTTTTATTTAACAATAATGATTACATTATCTTATTATAAAAATAATATTATAAGAGTTTTATTTATGATTTAATTTTCTTTTTTTACAATAAGTCTTACATAATCTAAAAAATAACATTAATTTGAATTAATATTTTATTTTTTATTTTAAAATAATGGGTTAAAAATAATATAAAAAAATAATTTTTATTTTGAATGATTTTGTTCTCAAATTTTCGCTTTAACTATAAAATTACTATTGCAACTTCTTTTATATATATTTTATTATAATGATTAAATGTCTTTATTTTGATTTTCCTTTTAAAATAATGGTTAAAAATAAAAAGTAATTAAAAAAAAAAAACCAAACAAATAAAGAAATAAAAAGATTTGAAAGATAAAAGATAAAATTTTAACATTTTTATTTATGATTTAAGTGATAAACTCAAACGTATATTTATTTTCAAAATATTAGCACTACTCGTAACTAATGGGAAAATTTTGAAAAAAAATAGCTCATATTTAATAAAAGAAAACTCAATATTATTAATTTTATTTATTTAATTTAAAATAGTGTAATAATTTTATTTATTGTTTAATGTTTTTTTCAAAAGTCCTACATAACTTAAAATATATAATATACATTTGAATTAATTTTTCTTTTATTTTTTTAAAATAATGGGTTAAAGAAAAAAAAAAAACAACAACTTAGACAAATAAAGAAGGAAAATATTGATTTTAATTTATGTTTTAATTTTTATATTAAAAGTCTTAAATAAACTAAAATACATATTTATTTTTAAAATAATGACAATATTATGATTAAAAAAAATTAGAAAAAAATTATTAAATTTAATTACAAAATTGTTATTATTATTAATTAATTTATTTAATTGTAATTATTATATTACATTATTATTATTATTATTATTATTATTATTATTATTATTTTAATTATAAGGGATTACTTTTTATATTACATAAATACCAATCATTAAATATTTTTTTTTTTAAATAAAGTACTTTTCTAATTTAAACTTTTACTTTTATGTTTGTAATATTTTTCTCCCGTTCTTTTTACACGAACTATACATGTTTGTATTTAATGATATGATGTTAAATTTATCACATAGCATTCGACTTATATTGAAGTTTGCTAAACTTATTTTAAATTTACAATAAACAATAAGATATCTATTATATTATTTCATACCATCTGAACATTTTTAAATCGTAATAAATGAATAATTTTATTAGTATTATGAAAGTTCTAGTTTTAAAAATTAAAATTCTATAGATATTTTTCCTCCATCAACTGTGTAGGTCTATCCACAATTAGTAAAAGATAATAGAATATTAATTTTTTTTCATTGAAGCACAAACCAACAAAGTAACAAAATTCAAGAAAATTGAAAAAAGGAATATGAGAGAGTCTCAACTAAATGAACAACTAAATATAAGTTATATAAGCACCTAAAGACTCGCCCTTCTCATATGAGAAGCAAAAACAACATATAACAAATAGCAGATAAACATAGGTATAAAATAAGACAGATAACATAAATAAAATAAAACAGAAAATACTTTTCAATCACAGTATAATCTTAATATGTTGCACATATATCGAGTATATGTTGATTGTACTAACTTATGCAGCAAAGCAAGCAAACACAGTAATATAACATGATAAACCCTCTTAAGCTCTAATCACCAATCCTAAGTGGTAACATCCATAGGTTGCTTAAAACAACTACTTATCAATCAAATTCACTAAAAGTAATAAACAGTTAATATAAATTTGATAAGATAAGATGTCAAACACCTTTATCAGTCAGGGACCACCTATTCTAATTACCTAACCTACTATCATTAGCTGCCACCATAACTACGTTAATCCTCACTAGATCCAATTCACCTCCAAAACCACACTATCACATAGTCTGATACTAATATGTGTAATCAGATTTAAAGTAAATTTAAATAATATTAAATTCACCCAAATAAAGTTTTTAATAAAAACTTCCTATCGTAATAATAATACAGAAATATATTCGATGTATTGTTATTATGGTAATTCTATTTTGTAAAATAATTTAACCTACTCAACCACTGCCTTGTATCTCAATGCATAAACATATTCGATGTATTGAGAATACGAAAACTCAATTTTCAAATAATTCATAAAAATCTCCAGGTGAAATTATCCAATCCGAATCACTAATACAAAACATACTCAATGTATTAGTGATACAGAAAAAATAAAATATTTTTTACTAGATCAAAACTTTTATACATGACACAAAAATTTTGATCACAAAATATGAGACAAAGATATATGAGAGAGGTATTAAAAGGATGTATAAAAGGTATAAGTGAAATGTGTTAAATAACAGATAGGGTATTTATAGCTGATTTTTTAGCTGCCTAGACCCTAGCCAACCCTTTGCAGCCACCTCATCGCGCACCTCTGCAAAGCTTCACAGGCCACCCCTATGAGATATTCGCAAGGTCCAAACAGATCTATTCTGTGCATACTCATAGACCCTTCGCCAAACACGTTGACGAGCTACCTGCAAGGACCCTTGTAAGATCCCTGCGAGGTACCAAAAATAAGTTTTTTCAAGGCAAACTTTTCCAAATAAAAATTCATAAATACCCACTAACTTAGGGAAACAAATCCAAAGTAAAAACATATTTTAACATGCAAACAACATACTCTCAACCACCTTGTGATGTGTATAACATACAATCATACAAAAAAACTACATGAGTGTATGCAATACTAATCACAGATAAAGTTTTGTATAAAAAAGTAGACAAAACCACTAAGTAAAATAAAACATACTTCGTGTTTTGCACATGAGAACACCACCAAAGACACAAAGAGACTTACAATCTCTCCCTTTAGTTTTTCTTGGTAAAATAATGCACAACTTATACAATGCAAGTATCAAACACAATATATTCATGCAAGATGATTTAAAGAAGCTCATTTCCAATGAAAAAAATTCAACACAGACAAGACACCCTCAACACACCTACACTCTATGTGCGTTCGTCATGTTGTGATTCATCTATCTTTATGAATCAACACATCTATCTTGATGATATCACCAGCTCATTTTGAGTTAAAACAGTATTATGTACACACAAAACAAACACATACCCATGAACATATCATGTAGAACTATGTGTAGTCCAACTAAATACTATTGTGTTACTCCTACATAGACACACATTGATAGGCTAAACACAAATAATCAAACAAACTCCCCCTGACTTGATGCAATACTCTCCCTAAATGCATGGAAGTTAGACAACATGATGTGATGCAAACCTACATTCACATCCTAAACAAAGAAGAACATAGAAGTAAACAAGTTGTGCAATATACAACTATAAGATCAAGATCTAGCGATCACAAACTAGATGAATTGTCTTTGACATGTCGATGTCCATCTATTCTTATATGTTCCTTATCCCAACTTATGACCATGTCTTTCACTTTATCCTAATAAGAAAAATAAGAATTGATTAACCACAAATTTGAGGCTCTCCATTTTTTCTGTTTCATCGATTTTGGCCAAAGTCAGAGTAATGATTGCTGTCATAAAGCCCATTACATTGAGCATGTTCTATACTTGTAGCCCATTATACTTGAATGCTATTTTTATAACTATATAAAATTAGATGGTATATTATTAGTTTATCATTTTTAAAATAAGTATATGAACTTGAGAGTTCCATACTTCGGAATAATTGCACATAGGTGGATTGAACCTTCGATCCAAATAGGTAACTGAACCTAGAAGGGGGTGGATACGCCAACCCATAGAATCTTTTCACGAGCTCTATTCCAACTTGGCCAAGTAGGCCTCAAGGCGTGAATTAAGCAAATACCATAGAAAAATAAGTAATAACGACATGCTTAAATCAATACACCAAACAAACAGCAAACAGGTAAGAAAGAACAATCTATAGTAAGAACACTAGTGACAATGTACCTTATAAGCTCCTGTCAAGGCTAGCAACATGCAATAGAAAAGCAATACGCATACAACATGTGGATCAGGTAAACATACAGTAAAATTAATAACAGATTTCTAACATATTTGGTAAATGATGATTTTACTCTTAGAACATGTGATCGTTCAATTCACAGCATGTAATTTGATAAATCCACTTAAGCTCTAATCCTAAGTAGTAACATCCACCAGTTGCTTAAGACAACCACTCAATATTAAATTCACTAAAGAAAATAAATAATTAATACAACTCGATAAGTTAAAATGTCTATACCTCTATCAGTTGGGACCGCCTATGCTACTCTTGCTTGTTGTCTATACAGCTATTGTGATCCAAGTAGATCCAAGCTCATCCCCAAAGCTCCATCACTACGTGATGTGATCAACTATTGAAGGCTCATCCATTCAAAGACTATCATGCAAATAAGTTGCTACCTTGCAACACCTAGTCAACACACGACTCACCAACATATAAGCTCCTCACCTATGCATAATGTTGCAACCTTACAATCCCAGTATCGAAGAATTTTAAAATATATCAAAAATATAAATTTTTTTTTAAATGAAAAGAATATTTAGTAATTGTATTAGCTATTATATATAAAAGTGTAAGATATAAAATAATATTTTGTATAAAGATTTATAATATTACAAGTGAAAAATATATTTTTAAAAATTAAGAGAGGGCGCAATTAAATTTTATATACAAAAATATTAAAAATACATAAATATTATAAACAAAATATACAATTTTTAAGGGTGACAATTCGTGCGAGTTGGGTTAGCCCGAATAAACCTAGCCCTAAATCACTTAGCCTGAATACGGCTCGAAATTATGAGCCCAAACACGAAATGGGACAATTCGGGCTGGCTCGAACACGACCCGAATTATCTAACTCTTAATTAGATTACAAAACTTCCTAGCTGATATAAGAAGACATGTACCATCTCTTCAAAAGAACAACATCACAGACATGGCTGAAAAAACAAGAAGCACTCCATTGCCACCTCAAACCACTCTTCTTATTCTCCATATACTTAAAACCAACGAAAGAGAAAATGTATGAGGACCAATCTAGTACTCCAATTCATTCTTGTTGTGAACAATATGATAATTAATATAACAATGAAAAAAAATTAACTTAGAAAACAAATTAAAGAAACCGAACCCACTCTTATGGTGGCCGACGTTGTGCTTGGTGTTAATGAGGACTCCGCTTGGGCTTGCTGCTTGGATCGGGGGCTCGAGGCTGGGGTTGGGACGTTGGGCATTAGGGCTGGCAGGTTGGATTTGGGCGCTACCGTGTTGAGACTGGATCTGGGAGAGTGGGAGGCCGCCCTCTATGAGTCGAAGAAGAGGAAAGGAAATCAACAGTAAAGCTTAAATGAAAGTGAGTAAATGTAGTTCTGATTTTTCTGTTTTCTTTTTCCCCATTTCAATATGCTTTTTTTTTTTTTTAATTCTCGATTCGGGTCCAACGGGCTGACCTGAACCAAATTTTTTCGGGTTATTTGGACTAACTCATTTTGGACCCGAATTTGATTTGTTCGTGTTTGTGTCGTGTTTTTTTTTAGTTCGTTTATTTGGATTTCGACACAAATTATCACCCCTAACAACTTTAAAAATTGAGAGGGGACACATGCCATGAGACGTGTGCCTCGATTCCTAGAATAAACGTACGAGCCACTGTAATTATCTATTCTTGTTAGCCTGCGTGCCATTATTTCCTATGCTCTGTTTTTGAAGTTATTATGTCCATATAAAGGGAATTCCACCACCAGCCTACAAATTATAAGTTCTCGTGCTCATAACTCACTAAAACAAAGTTACATATTATGATAAAATATTTAGAATGTTTATGAAAAAATTCTTGATTTTGGAGAATGAATAAGAGAATTGGAACTATCTCAAGCTTTGATATGAGCTTTCCAACTTTTGACTATAATAATAGACTTAACAAATTACAAAAGAGAGAATAAAAGAAACCTATACTTGTATCAAGTTGAAAGAGAGCAAAAAGCATGAAGAAATCAATGAATATATAGTCAATTCATGAAAAAACAAAATTGTATAAAGAAGTAAAAAAAGAAAAAAAGAAAAAAAAGAAAAAAAAAAAGGAAAAGAAAAGTAGATAGATAGATATATAGAATGACCCATGAACATTTGTCCTCGTAATCTTGACTTTCGATACAAATTTATAATATGTTGAATCATATATATACATATATATATATATATAATAGCATTGAATAAGTTGGTACATCATGAAAGGAATACACACTCGAATTATGAGTATATATATATATTTATATATATTATATACTATAATAGCATTGAATAAATTGGTACATCATGAAAGGAATACACATACTCAAATTACCTCATAATTCATCTTTATTGTTTGGTATATGTAAAATGGGAGTTATAATTTTTACAAACATAAATGAAATTAGTGCCTCTAGGCTCTTCTTTCCTTCTTTCCAAGGTGATATATTTATATTTTCCTGCAAATGAATATTCTAAGCTAAAGATAAAAAAAATGATAAGACATAAATGGTGGAATGAGGATAAAAAGACTTTAGTGCAATAATCGAAGTGAAGAAGATGTACATTTATTGGAAGAGAAATAGTTTAGTGTCATTGCTAGCATATTAATCAGTTTAATTATCATTGTCATTTTAGCATTGAAGGAGTTACGAATATAATTATTTAATAATAAAAACCTAATACTAAATGGAGGAGTTATGAAGATAAATATTTAGCTCCTCTTAATTAAGTAGTATAAGTAGACATTATTTCTCAAAAGAAAATAGAAAAAATTCACCAAACACTAACTTTGTTTATAATAATAGATTTTTTTTTAATGAAATTAATAATATGAGTTACAATTTACTATTACAATTTAAAGAATTATAATCAATAGTTTATAATAAAAATTAATTATGATTATTCTTTTAATGAAAATAATAATAGGGGAGTTATGGAAAAAATGTTATTTTTCTTTATATAATTTTAATAAGTCGATAACTGAAGAAAAAAGAGTTACAAAATGTACTACAAGAAATATTCTAAAAATTTATTTGAATGATATATTAATTTGGATGGTGTTATTGAATTTTCATTTTAAATATTTAAAAAAAAAGTAATAAGTTGCTATGTATTCGGGCATTATTATTTTTTAAGAAAATATACTAATAATTGCTTAGCATGTCAACAATTTATTTTGTTGGTAAAAAAAAACTTCATCAAGTTAGAATTATTGCCATGTCTCCGGATCATCAGAAAAATCAAATTTAGGCTCAACATTGAAACGTAAGTTTCAAACTTAAAACTCACGAAGATATATCACAATCTTGATTACAGTACTCAATCAACTAGATTACTTATTTATATTTTACAATTTCTTTGATGCACTAATGAATGCCTCAATATTACAGATATTTAATATTTTACAAGAGTAATGAATGGTAAGAGCTATAGCATAGTAATATTCATATTAATAATAGTAATTAAATTAAGAAACGGTGGATTTAATTATTTCTCAATAGATATAATAAATGAAATTACAAACTTATAAATTATAGAATAGTAAAATTAGATTAATAAATTTATTTTAAAAGCGTAATTCATATTTTTATAGTAGAAAAATAGATTTTAAATAAATAAAAATTATGCTACAATTCATTAATTATAGAAAAAAATATTATGAAAGTCTCTTATATTAGATCATTTGTATCGTTTAGCCCCTTAGATTATAAACTGTATCATTTAGTCCATCAATTTTGTAAAAAGAGCCGATTAATGAAAAATTATATTATTTTAATGATTTTCTTAATAAAATATTTTTTTTCTGTCAAGTGATTAAATACAATTAAAACACGAGTTTTTAACAATGGTAAAATTACAATTAATATGAAAAAAAATCACAAAATATTCATTTTGAATATTTGTTAATTGACATTGTTTTATTTTAATGTTTTATTATTTTTTTTATTTTTATTAAAAATTAAAATATATATTTAAATAATTTTCTATTTGAATATTATTATTATTGATTTTTTTAAGCAATCTCATATTAAATTTTATTTTTATCCTTGGTACAAACTTATATTTTAATCGCGTTTTAATCACTAAATAAAAAATTGATTAAAGTGCCATGAATGTCTCTCAAATTTGGTTATTTGTATCATTTGGTATCTTAGATTGTGCTGTCATTTAATCCCTTAGTTTTGAAAAAAGAAACAATTAAACATAAAACACGTACATAATTTAAATAATTTTTTAATTAAAATATTTTTTTTAAGATACCAATTAAGAACAAATTATATTATTTTAATATTTTTTATATTAAAATATTAATTTAAGAATAATATTTTGATTAAAAAATTATTAAAATTATATATTTTTTCCTTAATTGGTTCTTTTTTCTAAAATTAAGGAACCAAATGACACAATTAATTAATAATCTAAGGTACTAAATGACACAAATGACATAATATAAGATATCTTTATGGCTCTGTTCCCTAAAAAATAATAATATTTTGATAAAAAATCACTAAAATAATATAATTTATCCTTAATTGACCCATTTTATAAAGCTAATAAACTAAAATGTATCGTTTCTAATTTAAGTGAATAAATAATATAAATGAACTAATTTAAAAGAATTCTGTAGCACTTCATCCTTAATTTTATAGTGTTGGAACTTGAAACCATGTGAAAAAACTCTTTTAATTAAAAAGATGTTTCATTGTATCTCTAAAAGAAAAATTTATTAAAAGTTTATTGTTGCTAAAGGTAATTGTGTTATATTAAGTACCGTTTGATCTTAAAAACAAAATCGTAATTGTAAATTTGAAAGAACTTGATTTTTATCTAAACACTAAGATTTTTGTAACTAAATGTATTTTTTTTCAAAAATTGCTACCAGAAAGTAAAGTTTCGATTATACTTTAAAGTCCATACCTTTAACATGACGAGGCCTTACTAGTAGGAAAACTTGATCAAAATTAAGGTGTTGAATGATATTGGTTAGGAATTACACTAACATGGTAAGACCATACAATAAACAATAAAAAACACCAACATAATTAGAATTAAAGCGTTGGGCAATATAAATAAGACCTTATGCTAACCCGATAAGCCCTCATTAAAAGAAAAACATGTTAAGACCTAGTAAGACCTTACCAATAGAGAATATTAGGCGTGAACATAATAATTGATAAACTAATTTAACCAGCCAAAATCGAGCCAATGAGAACTTAATGATGCAGTTTTTTGTACAATACTCTTTAAGAACCTGCGAACAAGAAAGTACGATCATAAAGCCATAGGCCCCACGAAGTAAGAGGCTGCATATGACCTTCGACACTTAAGTCAAATTGGGTGAAGAATAGAGTGGTTAGGTAGTAGAAGAACGTACCTCTATTGTATGTGGCTGCTTGTATTTATAAGATAATAATAATTAAAATCCTTATAAGATTATGCCTCTTATGAATAAGTCTCAATTCTATTGGAAATTGTGTGGAGATTAATCATATAGAGTTTGTAAGAGGAAAAACCTTTATTATAATTAAGAAGTCTTACCAAGATAGAAGTCCTACACATGGTGAAGCTCCTTTGTGTCTAAGATGCTTGGGATGCTAGGGCAACTTCGTGGAAGGAATATGCTCTTGAGAATCAGTTTCATATGCACCATGAAATAGTCCTTTCGAGGTTCTCAAAGCCTCAATGCACGAGCTTTTTGGGGCTGATGAGCTCCTTCTAGAGGCTAATCAATGTTGTTTTTCTTAAGTAAACAGTGTTGTGGAGGATGCTAAGGTAGGCAGAGATACTCGGTCCATGAGCAACTCGAAACTGATCTCTTAGGTCTGGATGTGTCTTTAATAGCATTGAAACTGTTCCACAGGACGTTTAGCGTCCTAGTGGTGTGGATAAGTGTTTCTAATGGAGATAAGGTTTGAGGAAGCTGTGGGAGATGCCCAACTATCTTCCATCAAAGTCGATGCTGATGGGAAACTCTGATGAGGACATGGCTAACACAAGAGCATGGAACGCAGACCCGATTCAAGTTCCTATTGGCCCAATCACAAGATCATGGGCTAAGAAATTCATAAATGCATTAAATGGGCTGATTCAAGTAATTTGGGCTCAAGCATGCAAATGGAGACCCATTGAAGAAGAAGAACAAGAGACCCAAACATTAACAAATATGGTCCAAATCCAAGATAGAGAGAAAATGACAAATTTGGGCTCATGTGCTCTTAAGAGCACATTGGATACTCTTTGAGTAGGGTGTGGACGAATTATAGTGTTTATTACTCTTAAGAAGCACATTGGATTCTCTTAAAGAGGAAAACAACAAATTGTAATGTTTAGTGCTCTTAAGAGCACATTGGATACCCTTTAGAATCACTACTTTAGGAAGCACCATTATTATTTTCTTTTCTTTAAGCACATGTGAATGTTTAGTGCTCAGATTTCCTAGCTTTATAAATTGTACCATTTGCATTAATTGAAGGACACTTGAATATTGATAAAAACTTGAGAGCAAATTCTCTTTGATTCTTACTTCTTAAACTTAACAGATTTCTCTGTGGCGTTCAAATCTTAGACTTATCAATCAAGTTTCCATCCTTGATTGTGGCGTCTTCATTATACCAAGGTTCACATCTCTATATAGGTGTTGGGTCAAGATTTTTCCACCTGAATTTGAAATTAGAACGATCCTAGGTATTAAACTTCTTACGGGTTTCGTCACAAGTTGGCGAGGTTCGTATCATTTGGTATCAGAGCCTAGTTCTATGTTTTCAGATTTGCTTATCCATTTATCCGTTTTCTAAATCTGTTTAAAAAAAAAATAAAAAAAAAAAAACATATATATATCTAATCATTGCTTTATTTCCATTCTGTTTGCTCATCTTGCTCAATTGTGTTCTTGTTTCAATTCTTGAGTTCTTATTTACGATCCTATGGTTGGCAAAGCCACTTAATTCTTGAGTTAGTTTCTGCTTGTTTTCATTGTGTTCTTGTTTCAATTCTTAAGTTCTACATCTTGAGTTCGTCCTTATTTCAATTCTAGAAAAAAAAAAAAAAAAAGAGTTCTTATTTAGCTTGCTGAAGGAAAAGAGATACAAAGGATCTAAAAAAAAAAAAAAACTCTTAAAAAAAAAAAAGAGTATGGAAACGCCTCTTACAAAAAAAATTTTTGTACAAGTTTATCTTCCTATTTTGAGTTCAAGAATCAAGTTCCCATTCTAACAAAAAAAAATAAAAATTTATATATATATATATATATTATTATTGTGTGAAAACAGGAGTGTTGAGTGAAACACGTAAGGGAGTGCTGTGAGGATTTTCTAATTTTCATTTTTTTGCAGGAAAAAAACATGTCCAACGACGATAAGAACACTATTGAAGATACTTCCAATTCCATGGACCCAAAGTTTTTAATGGAGGCATTAGTAGGAGAGATGAGACGGATGATGAGGAGGGAATTGGATCACATACATGAACGTTTAGATCAAGTGAAAAATGCACATGTAGATCAGCCAAGACCCGTTCGTCAACCAAATAGGAGGGAGAGATTTCCAGTAAGAGAAGAGGATGATAATTACTACCATGATGAGAATGATGAAGGAGAAGATTCTATTGGTAGTCAAAGAGGGAGACGGGGAATGAGAACTAGAAATCAAGGGAATGACAACTTTAGTGGTATAAAGATGAAAATCCTGTCATTCCAAGGGAAGTCCGATCCTGAAGCCTACCTTGAGTGGGAAAAAAAGATAGAATTTGTGTTTGATTGTCGCCAATATACTGAAGCACAAAAGGTAAAACTAGCTGTCATTGAATTTACTGACTATGCTGTAATTTGGTGGGATCAGTTAGTTATTAACAGGAGGCGAAATAGAGAACGTCCCATTGAGACTTGGGTAGACATGAAGGCAGCAATGAGACTTGTATCAAAAGTTGCAAAGTTTAAAACAAGGCCACCGGAGTGTCGAAGACTATTACAAAGAAATGGAGATTGCTATGATAAGGGCGGATGTGGAGGAAGATCGAGAAGCAACCATGGCTCGTTTCCTCAATGGGTTAAATCAAGAAATTGTCAATATTGTTGAATTGCAACATTATGTGGAGGTAGATGAGATGGTACAAAAGGCCGTAAAAGTTGAGCAACAACTTAGAGGAGGGACAACACACGTGCTTCAACAAACTTCCGATCCAATGGTTGGAAACCAAACCAGCCAAGAAGAGAGGAAAATGCCCAAACATCCACCACCCACAAGCCAAAAGTCGAGCCATCCAACCATGCAAATCAAGGTAAAGCAGAAAACCCTAGTCCTCGAAATCCTGTCATTAGATGTTTTAAATGTCAGGGAAGGGGGCACATTGCAAGTGAATGCCCGAACAAGCAGGTTATGGTGTTACGAGACAATGGAGAAATTGAGACTGATGAAGAAGAAACTGATTCAGAATCTGTTTCAACATTGGAGGATGAAAGTGGCTTTGAAGCGGCAATGGATGGACAGCTCTTAGTCGCACGAAGAGCTCTTAGGACCATCACCAAAGAAGATGACAAGGTACAACGAGAAAACATCTTTCATACTAGGTGCCTTGTTAATGAAAAAGTTTGTAGTGTGATTATTGATGGAGGTAGTTGTACTAATGTGGCTAGCAGTTATATGGTTGAGAAACTAAATTTACCTACTCTGAAGCATCCTAGTCCATACAAGCTGCAATGGTTGAGCGATTGTGGAGAGATTAAGGTAACAAGACAAGTTATGGTTTCCTTTACTATTGGCAAGTATAAGGATGAAGTTCTATGCGATGTGGTGCCAATGCATGCAAGTCACATTCTCTTAGGGAGACCATGGCAATTTGATAGAAGAGCCACTCATAATGGTTACACAAATAGATATTCTTTTGTAATTAATAAGAAACCCATTACTCTTGTACCCCTCACTCCAAAACAAGTTTATGAAGATCAAATACAACCGAAAAGAGCAATTGAAAAAAAAAAGAGAGAGAATGAAGAAACAACTGAGAGTGAAAGTAAAAAAAGTGATGAAATGAGTGGAGAAAATGAAGGAGAGAAAAAAAGCTTGAGCGAAAGAAAAGAAAAAAATAAAGAGAAGCAAAAAAAGAGTTTTTATGCATCAATGAGTGAAATCAAGGGAGCTATGGTTTCTAAGAAGCCTATACTTGTACTTTTGTATAAGGAGGCTTGTTTTTCAACTAACGAACTTAACCCTTCTTTGCCTAGTGTTATTGTCTCTCTTTTACAGGATTTTGAAGATGTGTTTCCCGATGACATACCTAAGGGGTTGCCACCAATTAGGGGAATTGAGCACCAAATTGACTTTGTACCCGGCGCTTCCATTCCAAATCGATCGGCTTACAGGAGCAATCCAGAAGAGACAAAAGAGCTTCAAAGATAGGTTAGTGAATTGTTGGAAAAAGAGTATGTTAGGGAGAGCATGAGTCCATGTGCAGTTCCAGTTTTGTTGGTTCCTAAGAAGGATGGAACATAGAGAATGTGCATTGATTGTCGAGCAATCAACAATGTAACGGTAAAGTATCGCCATCCTATTCCTCGTTTAGATGATATGCTGGATGAATTACATGGTTCTTGTGTATTTTCAAAAATAGACTTGAAAAGTGGATATCATCAAATCCGAATGAAAGAGGGCGATGAATGGAAAACTGCATTCAAAACTAAATATGGATTGTATGAGTGGTTAGTAATGCCGTTTGGCTTAATAATGCACCGAGTACTTTCATACTCTTCCTCTGACAAGCTTGAAATCATGCAAGTATACGAGGTCGGTGTACAAGTGATAAATAATTTAAAAATTAATAATGGTTTTTAAACTCACGAGGATTGTAACGATCTCTATGTTTAATTATCAATTTGTTAGCAATATTAGTGGAAAGGTTGGTTTTTTTTAGTAATATCAAATAAAAAGACGAAATAATTAAATGTGAATAAAATATAATGCCAACAAGTATGTGATCATAGGTCTATTTTCACCACTAGCCTACAATTTAATCAAACATATCATAAATAAAATTTAATTTATTGAATATTGAATTACTATCATAACCTAAAATTATTATTAAATTCTTAACTTTAGCTTTAAAAGTCTTGATATGCTTAAGACTTCCTATCTTATTTTACTATTCAGTTGGCTAAATCCACTTATTAACCAACATTAAATTATGAATAACCTGGAGATATACTTACTAAATTTAATTCACTCTTTACATTATGATCTAAAAAATTATTAACTAAATTACATAAAAATTACATAAAAATGACACCATTGACAATTTTTAACTTAAGTCTTTAATTTCAATTACAACAAAATCATAACTTGCTACTTTAATTATAAAATTAGCAATTTCATACTAAGTTCACAATTTAGCAATAAAAAAAACTAAATATCAAACTAGTTATACACCTAATTTAAAAATTAGTATGTTTGACATTTAAATATGAAATTAAACACATCAAGAATTAAATTAAAAATTTATCATAATATTAATTTAATTAAATCATAGTCTAGGATTTGGAATTGTCCACAATCACATAAAATATTTAGCTAGTCATAAAAATAACAAAATCTAATAGATAAAATAAATAATCCATCATAAGAAAGAAAGGAGTAGAGAAAGAATATAATTTTGAAGAATTATTGGAGTCAAAAGGACCAATAAAACCAATTTTTAACTTCTTTAATCTTCCTTCAAGAATTTTCAACAATGGCATAAAGATGAATTCTTTCTCTATTTTTTTATTTATTTATCAATTTTATGTATTTTTGATTGCTTGCTTGACTGCATTGCCATTACGTTTCTGATCTCCTTTTCTCCCGTATGCCGCTGTTCTCCTTTCTTTTTATAAGGTTAATGCCTTGTAACTATTATTACCTAATAGGCTAATGGGCCAAATGAAATATAGACTGATAAGTTCATCTACATCTTCTAATTATATCCACCTATCAAATAAATTAACAAATAATTCCTAAAAATATCAAAAATAATCTGAATAAATTATATTTTTTCATAATTAATAAAATAAATAATTAAATTACATGATAATAATAAAATAAGAAAAATATGGAGAAATCGACACATAAAAATATATATAAAATTGCATATGTCACCCTCAGTATTGATCGAAACATGGGAGATGTCTCATACCGGAAACTATTTGTCAACTCACTAGTGATATATGGAGCTTAGCAAAGTTGCAAGGCAGCTCTTATAAAATACGTTGTTTCCTTTTGAGGATGCTAGGATGCTCTCAAGTTCATTTTCACTTAGAGAAGCTAATTGATGATGTGGTAGGATGCTGTTGATTTTCCCCTCTATAGTTTGCCTCTTGCTCAGAAGCTTTTCAAAGAACTTAGGAGGATAATGAAGCATCTAGTCTCTAAGGTAAATCGAACATATTAATTTGAAATGAAGAGTTTTCACTTGCCACGTGTGCATGATTGCATTTGAATGTCGTGTGTAGGCATACTTTATTAAACACCCATTTAGCCATTGCAAGATGGCTTGCCTGACGCTATGAGCATGTAAATAAGACGTGGACTGATTTTTTCCTCCTGTTCCATGGCGTGATAGACTTGATTACTACTTGTGGCTCGAGTAGGTTAAGGAGTTTGTGAAGTCTGTTTTGAAATGGCAATTTTGAGGGTGAACATGCTATCTCATAAGAGTTTCAGATCCCTTGTTCATGTCATGTATTATAACTCAAAGTTGTCTACAAGAAGCGTTGGGTAATTCCTTAGGCTTTCGAGGTGAAAGAGGTTGATGAGTTGGCCGTCGAGCCTTACATTGTAGACAAGCAATTGCCTTCGAGGTTTAGTCTTGTGTATGCCTCTAGTGTAGGGTGCAGACAAGACCGTTTGTTGCTAGGAGGTAGTTTCATCGTGAATGAAGTACCTTTTCATCCTTATATGTGTTCCTCTTACTAGAGATTGTAGTCATTTTCTTTATGTTCGCTTGCGAAACTATTTGAGACAATTCTCTAAGTCTCTAAACCATTGTCGAAGATAGTCCCTAAGGCTAGAAGCTATTTTGGAAGTTTTTCCCCAAGCTCCGAAACTGTCGTGGGAGCATGTCCCTTATGAAATAAATTGTGTTAGGGAAGTAGGTTCCCAATTTTTACCTTTAAATAGGGTTGAGGACTTTGGTCCTCGTGCTTTGCTCACTACGAGGAAAAAGGGCAACTGTATCTAAAGGTTTTAGCTATGGTTATTTTCGGACGCATAATCATATCAATTGCGCGTATAGCTATAGATTGACTTTTAAGTACAGTTAATATATATATTGACTTTTAAGTACAGTTATTAACTGTACTTAAAAAATTTTAGGTACAGTTAACAATCGTGCCTAAAAGTATTCGTAACCATACCTAAATAGTTTTAGGTACGATTGTGTAATGTATTATATAGTTAACCGTACCTAAAAGTTAATTATTTTTTTTTTTTGCCTGCTTATAATCCCTGCTCAGACTATATATGCATATCACAATTTCATCACAAATTTATATATATATTTCAACAAGCATATATTGTACGTACAATCATAAAAAAAATACCTGTTATCACAACATCATGTAACTTGTATCCATTTATCAAGCTACGATATTGCTTTCCAGGAAGTTCAATCCCTCTACCATACGAGGGTAGGGGTTCAACAATATCCCAAAGAGAAGGGACCTAAACAAGCAGGAACAGTTATTATTATAATGAAAGCTCAAAGACATGTATTCGACAGACCTTAGCAAATGAATTACGTTGTCCGATCATCCTGAAGGAGTGAAATAATACCTGTGATCCAAGAATGACAGCCCCTTTCTCCAGAAAAAGTGTAAGGTTGCTAGTAAGATTAAAACTTCCAGTAAGCCACTTTCCAGGTGGCTCCTAAAGCTGGGCTCCAACCTTCAGCAAAGGACTTGACATAGAAGATGCACTACGCCAAAAAATGGCTTTAAAGACGGTCATTAACCGTCATTGTAAAGCTACGATGATGCTTCAAAAAAAATACAGTGACCGTCATCTATTCAGGCGTCATCGTAAATAAGTCTTTTTAATGACGGTCGTGACCGTCATAAAAAATAAAAAACGACCGTCATTAAAAATCTTAAAAAAACAAGCGACTGTCATAAAAAATATATTCTATGACGGTTGTTATTTCATGACCATCATTGTAAACTGACAATGACCATCATTAAAAATATCAAAAAAAATTTAAAAATAACGACTAGTACATTATTCAATGACGGTTATTCAAATGACCGTCTTAAATATATATATATATATATATATATATATATATAAATTGACCATATGAATAATAAAATATCAATAACTTTATTAATAAATCTGTAATCTCCAGTTACTAATTAACTTTTAATTTTTCAAAACATAAGTAGGTCTATATCCAAAATGAAAAATATATAGTTATCTAAAATAATCTCACTATACATTAGCTAAAATAAAAGTAAAACTTTATATGTTCTACTATCCACGAATATGCATTGTCACATATATGCACCACTCCTGCCTCAATTGAAATAGTTCTTCCTTTGTATAGCGCAACTTGTGCTTCCACTACAAGCATTATATACAAAACAAAATTTAGTAAAATATTTAAAACTATATTAAAATGTAAACATAGATTACATAAACTATCAATAATGGTCAAATAATAAAGATTAATACCAATTCAGTTATATTTGTACGAGGATTGTTAACAATGTCTTTCATAAATAACATGACATAGTAGCCACATTCATAGCCTCCTGCTTGTTTTGGACACTATTTACAATAAAATTTAAACAAATAATAGAATTAGTCAAGTAAATAAATACTATAATTGGACTATAAATAATTAAATATCATATATACCTTAATTTGATTGACTTGTAAAGTCGATGAATTTTCTCTTTGAATCATGACACCCCACATATTATAAGCCTTACAATAATTGTCATCAAAGAAAAGTACAAGAATTTTAAAAAAATACAAACAAATAAACATATATGGTTTTTGGTCTTACTCTTGTAAAATTTTTAAAAAATCAGTTGGTATACTTTGATTGATGGAATCAATCCAAGCAATTGTTCCACTCCATGGATTCATCAATGCTAACATCCAATGAGCACTACATAGTTGAAAATTAAATTCTACATACACTAACGGAAGATTTCATGAAAGCATAAGAATATATATTAATAAATTTAATTTCTATTACACTTACCCTCTCCAATATGGGCAAAAAAGTAAAGTATTATTCTCCATACCCTTCATTCTCATAGCAAGTATTTGAACTTGGTGATCTTCATTTGTCATTTCGAAAGCAATTTGATTTGGCTCCATAAATCGATACAAATATAAACTTTCGGATTGTTCCTTCATCATGCGCTCATGCAATATACTATCAAGAAACAATTATAAAAAATTAAACACCCATTAGTATGTGTTTCCATTGCCTCAAGAGCATCCTTCTTTAGTCACTTGAAGTTGTGTCCACTTGAAGAAAACATACTGAAAAAAGCGATAAAAAGGAAGAAAAAAATATGAAAGAAGAATTTTTGGTGATTTCAGCCTCCAGTCTGTTATTATATTTATGAATGTACTGTTATATTTAAGTTGTTAGTTATGCTTTATATTTCTTTATTCTGCTGGGTGGTTCTGTACATTACAAAGTTATATACTTTAGTCATGTGAGGCTACACTTACCTATGTCAAACTATACATCCGATAGGGCAGATTTGTTCTCAGAATCCCAACGCATCCAAAATACCATTGAAACGAGGACAAAGGATATCCCATATGCTAGAACCTATCTCTTGACATTGAAGGAAATAAGGATCAAGTAATCTCTACTTGCTTACTCAACTTGCGACATCTCTTATGTTGAATGTGATTGACTATTGGTTTGGATTTTTATTTGTTCTTTTGTGTATTTATTTGTCTTTTTTTCTCCCTCCCTTTTCCATCTTTTGCAGAAGAGGTCTCACTGACGAACTTGGTGCAGAGGCTATGATGATGGATGCACTGGAGAAAGTTGAAAAAGGACTGAAGAAACCCCTTATAAGGAATGACAAGAAAGGAATGGCTCTTCTTATGGCAGAGTTTGATAAGATTAACAAGAAGTAAGTGTAATGACAGCATTTTTTATGCTATCTGTAATCTGTTATTCTAATTGTGGGCAGGTTATTGATTTTGATGACCTGCTCTTTCCACCTAGTTAGTAGGTTGGCTCAACCAGGCTTTGGCTTTGGTTGATGATATGTTTATTTTTGAATCATAGTTTGAAGTTTTGCTCGTCTTGCAGTGACTTTGTTGTGCTAACAACATGACGTAGTAGTGTTAAATAGGTAACAAGTTG